>CM053789.1:471639241-472239241 GCA_028749045.1 Cupressus sempervirens | reverse complement strand
AACCTAGGAGTAATAAGGAAAACTAAGAGTACACAATATAAATTTGGTTCTATTTTGATTTGTATATTCTTTTATTTTCAAAACATATTCCCTACATTTGGAACAATTGCATGGAAAACCAACACATCAATGACAGTGCAAATTGGTGAATATATTGAGCAATTAGGTAAGAACTTTGAATCTGTGATGATAAGCTACTTTGAAGACTTTAAACAATTAATGAAGAAGAGGTTGAGAATACCAGTGTGAATAGTAGAGAAACACTATGATGATGTATGTTTTCTAGTGGATGTTGATTATACTTTTGTACAAGCTACTACACCAAGGGTGAGATGATTGAGGCCACTTGGATATGAAATAAATGTAGATGAAGCCTCTGTAATTATAATTGCATTACTTTTAGAAGAGGTGGATCAAAATGCTAAGGCATTTAGAAACTATGAAATGGCAATGTCTTGAATCACAATAAAACTAAAGACTGCCTTAGTTATAAAGAAGAAGGATAGGCTGGTGAAGAAATTAAATGCCAAATTTGGTGAAGGTGTCAAGTAAGAAGAAGAAGAGGAGGAAGAGGATGAAGAGGAAGAAGATTATCAAACACAGTCACCACTTTCACTTACTCAAGGAATGGGAGAAGACCAAGAGGAGGAGGAGACTAAAGTTACTGACTACCACGGAAAAAAAGAAGAGGAAGACTAAAGCCCAACCATTGAAAAAATCCAAAATGGTAGCCATGTTGAGTCAGCCCAAACCAACAACACCTACTACAAGGGCTAGTACACGTGCAACTGCACAAAAGGATAAAGAAAAGAAAAAACCTACAAGATAGGGAGGTCAAGTGCAAAAAAAGTCAAGAAGGAAATATGTGGCACAAGCAGAACCTAATGAGGAGAAAATAGAGTTAGATGACAATAGCCAATTTAAGTGGTGAGACACAATCCCCTATTAGATCTTGAGAACCTTTATGAAAATGTAAATAAATGTGAAGATCTATTAGGATTTTCTCATGTAGATTTTGAAAATCTTGGTAAAGTGGAGAAAAATCAAGTGGAGGAGGCCATATATGCCATGATGGAAAAATTCAAGGCTATGCACTAGAGATTTCCAACTCAATGCCAATGAATTTATATGATAGAGTTGAGCAGAAATGACACTATTGTCTAAACTTGGAGAGACAAATAAGAGAGACCTCACTTGCACAAGTGATGCCTAAAATAAGTAAGGTTCAAATTGCTAAGCCTATAAAGAAGTATGTAGTTAGTCTTACACCTAAATACAGAACCTTCAATATTTTGCAAAACAATATTGAGGATGTAGTTAAGAAGTCCACACAAATGTGGAAACTTACTTATGGGTTGACTATAGTTAAGGAAGGAGAGTAAGAACCTATAGATGTCAAGGATGATGAAGAAGATGATAAGAATGAAGGTACCATTAAGGGAGGAATAGAAATGCATATAGATGAAAAGGAAATAGCTAAGTTAGAGCAGCATGAAAAATAAACTGTGCAAGGCACACAATTTCCTAGTGTTAGTCCTCAACATGTCACAAGTGTGAATATTGAAACAATCATAGTTAAGGATGTTTCTAATGTCACATCTCTAAACATCAATCCCTTATAGAGGAAGATCTCAAGAAGATACTAGATCAGTCCACACTACAAGAAATTTTTTTTGATAATCTTGTATTGGTGAGTGTGGATGAATTGTAGAAGTCGGTGACTAAAACAGCAAGGGTAGAGGTGAATCCACAAGAACCACCTTCTATCATCCCTCAAGTCACTCATGTGCAACCTTTGGTCAAAATATGAAAAGATACATTTGAAAAGGTTGATACAATTACAAAGGATACAGTGGAAACACAAGTTACTACTAAAGAAAGACAAGAAATAGGTTAGACAGAGTTATCTGCACCTACAACACAAGATCAAGGTGCATCACAAGTCATTGTGGAAGTCAAGGGAAAGCTTGAAGAGATAGAGCTGACACCTAAGGTGAAGGAGCAAGTTGACATCCAAGCCCTGGTAACCTTACCAATATCTAGTACTCCTTCCACTAACACTCTTCAAAATGCAAGCATAGATGCAATGCCATTGCAGATATTAGTGTTGAGACCAAGTTCATCAAAGGCAGAAGAAGTCATACAATATGGATATGTGACCCTTGATGAAGAAATTGTTCTACAGAAGTATGACTATGATACAATGACCATAGAGGAGATGGGCATACTCCAACAAGCCTTAGCAAGGAAGAAGTGTCAAGAAATGCTTATAAGGGAGCACAGGTAGAAGCAGGCATTGCAGGATATTAAAGACATCTTTTTAGATGCATTTAGTCTATCAACTCCAAATGAGACCAAGCCATTAATTAAATAGCTGATAGACATAGTGGAGAAGGTTAGTGATGCACACCTAAATACAAATGCAAAATTATTAGAATGGTTAGAAAAGAAATTTCAAAGCAAAGTAAATGAAAAGATATCAGGTGACATAGTACTTACACAAGTTGCATTGGTGACTAAGGTTGAGGGTGTGAAGAAGGTACTTGAGAATATATTCTCACTATACACTAAATTATGTAATCTAACACTCTTCACCCAAGAAACCAAAAGTCAAATTTTGAGTTTGGAAAGTCAGATCAATTCATCAAGTGCAAAACTACCTATGAATCTAGCTCAAAGTGAGAAGCACTTTAGAACATTGCTACAAACCTAGAGTCAGTTAGCTACATTATTAGTAGATGAGGCCAACACAAGGGCCAAACTGATTAGCATCTAGACCACCTTAACCCCTCATATGGAAATTTTGCACAAGGAACTAGGCTATGCTAAAACCCTAATGAAGAAAGACCCAAATATTTCTACACTAGATAGTCTAGCTCAACTTGTTGCCAAGCTAGCTATCCAAAAAAAGGCTTTGGATGTAGCATGTGAGAACTAGGATGTAGCTCTCAAGATAATCCTAGATGTCCATAAATCCTTCTTGGAAAAACACAATATAAGTGTATATCCCATTGACATAAGTGTCAAAAAGTGGGAGAATAAGATAATGGGGGAGAGTAAGCAAAAGGGAGATATAAGGAGAGTATGAGAAAGGGGGAGTAACAAAGAAAGAGAGAAAAGGATAGAGTAAAGATGGATTAAGTTAAGGGGGAGCAAGCACAAAACATCATGAAGTCAAAGAGTATCAATTGAGACATATTTATTCAGTAGAAGTACAAAATTTTGGATACAGAATAGACCTATCAACTCAGTGGGAGATATCAAATTTTAAGGTATACAAGTTGTTACAAAATTTTGAAATTTTGAAGTTTTGTACATAAGCCAAGTTAGAGATATGTTATGCCTGTGAGATTAAGGAAATTAATGCATACTCAAGTGTTTTTGACACTCATGTCAAAGGGGGAGATTGTTGATCTCAGATTGGTTTTGACAAGTGAGTATCAACACACTTAACTTATTGACTTAGTTCATTCTGAACAAGTAGTACATGACGAGCACAATATGTATAAATTAGAGCATGCCAAGTCTACAATGAGTATCAATCCACTCATGTGTTGAGTCACTCAATTATTGAGCAAATAGTGTATGTCGCGTGATTTAGGAGCCAAGCAAGTAGTGCATGCCAAGTGATACAAATGCCAAGTCACAATATAAAAAATAGTATATGTCAAGCATCAAAGACTTCAAGTGCAGAGTAAGATAGTTTTGACATTTTTTTTGTGAAGGCACAAACAACTATGTAAACCATTTTTTACTTGACTTCAAGATCAATTATGATATTTTGGAGATAAGGAAAAATCTTAAGTTTGATTCCCAATGCGATTATATACAGAAAATTAGAAAAAGGGAAGGATTAAGCAGCAAAATGCATGAATCTTAGCCATAGATTCACACCTAACCCTATGTCACCAAAGTCTTCTTAAGGAGGAAAAACCCTAAACTCTCTAGTGAGTGTGTAAGGGGTTAAAGTGGAATATAGAGAAGTTTGCATGTGCAAATAGAGCATTCACGGTGGCTAAGGAGTTATGAAGTGAGATTACATTGTAGAATTAGTTAGAAAAAAATAGAGGAAATAGAAAAGTATATAGCAAAGAGACATATGATCAATAAGGATCAAGAAGACAATTTTTTAGAGGTGATATGTTATCAGGAAAACAAGTGCTAACCACAGGATCAATGTTGAGACATTTTAATAGGTGATTTCAATTAAAATCTCTTAACAGAGTAGTCCTAACAGGCTATATTAAAATCCTTTAATAGGGTGCTTACTTAATTGTAAGTTAAATTCCTTTAGCAAGACACACTTTTAACAAGGTGTTGAAATCCTTTAATAGGGTGAGACCTAATAGTCTTTGTAAGCCTTTAACAGGGCAGACCTTTCACAGGGTAGATCATGTCTCATGATCAAAACATTGTAACCTTCATTGGATACACTTTATGTTGGAATAATAATACATTTTTCATTAGTTACAACACTTATTTGATTCTGAATGCTTACTGAGTTCATCACTCAGTTTATAGTTCATACCGAGCATTTGTTGGTTACCAAGTATGTTCAGCAGTGTTTCTGAGTCAGAAAGGTAAATGAAGGTTTCAGTGTTTACCAAGTTAGAAAGGTAAACAAAGGTTTCAGTGTTTACCGAGTCAGAAAGGTAAATGAAGGTTTTAATGTTTATCGAGTCAGAAAGGTAAATGAAGGATTTAATGTTTACCGAGTCAGAAAGGTAAACGAAGGTTTTAGTGTTTATCGAGTCAGGAAGGTAAATGAAGGTTTCAGTAATTACCAAGACAGAAAGGTAAAAGAAGTATTCAGTGCTTACCAAGTGAATCGAAGGAGTTAGTTTCTACCGAGTGACACAATGTTTATCGAGTCACCAGTGGTTACCAAGTTCCAAGCTACTTGAAGTGATTAGTATGGACCGAGCCCCTACCTCTACCGAGTGCATGACGATGCCGTGTAATGTAGTGGATGTCGAGTGTTAGAAGGTCACCGAGTGAGTTTGAGGAACCTGAGTTTTCTACTATCTGGCCACTCAGTAAAGTTTTGTCCACTTGTGTTTGGTCGACCTTGTTGTTGTAAATATTGGAATGGTATATATGTAATGTATTGTGCCATTTACAATATAGAAAATAATGAAGAAAAGTAACAGTGAAGTAAGAGTGAATTGAAAGAGAATCAGCAATAGAGTATTCAGCAAGGTTATCAAGGAGTAGCAAAGATATATCCATCACATCAAGTGATTAGTACATAAGATCTAACCAGCAAACCAGTTGCAAGTAGATCCACTGCTTCATCCTAACAGGTGAATCAGTTTTGTAAATCCTTTAACAAGGTAGACTTGACAGTCTTTTGTAAATCTCCTAACAGAGTGCATACTTCATTGTATATTTGTAAATCCTCTAACAAGGTGGATCTAGTAGTCCTACTTGCTCCTAACAGGGCAGATCACCAGAAGTGATCATTGTAAGCCTTAACTGGCCAACTTTATACTGCAGTATTGAATTTTTGTGGGTATCATCCCCACCACAATTTTACTTTCAAATTGAAAGGTTTTTGGGTCATCAAATCAGTGTGTTAATCTTTTCATGCATACAGTAAAGTAGATGAATCAATGGTGAATTTTTTATTATGCTGAATTTGTTTAAATTGTTTAAAGTTTACTGATTCACCCCTCCCCTCGTAGTAACCTTTTTAGTCTTGAATATTTCCAACAATTGGTATCAAAGCTTTGTGGTTCTCAAGACAGATCTTGACAGCTTGAGCAAAGATCAAGGACAATGGAGATATTTAGACTTGACAAAACTATTGAGAATGAGAAGCTAGATTTGGAGATGGCCATGGTTCAACTCAAAGAAGCAAAGGAACATCTTTCTCAATCCTTAAAAAGAAGAAAGGAACTTGCAAGACAAATAAATGACCATTTTTATGTTGAAGAAAGGATCGAAGATTTGTTACCATCAAGTAATACAGAAGAAGCTGACAAAGCAATCAAAGAACTTCTAGAAAAGAATGGATCTCTGCAAGAAGAGGTAAGAAAGCTTAAAAGAGAGCAAGAAATACAGTCAATCAGGCTATGTGAATTTTTGGAACAAATAAACAAAGGACAAGAAGAATTGGAAGATAGAAGTCATGAAACTCAAAATCAATCCCTTGAACATGAAGATCTAGCAGATCAACTATCCAATGCAAATGAAGAAATCAGGATTCTCAAAGCACAAAATGAAAGTCTACAGAATGACTTAAGAACTGAGAGACAAATCAATGAAAGCTTGGAAAATGATCTAAATATTGAAAAACAAGTCAATGAAAGGATGATGAAATCTCAAGCAGACATGAATCAATTGAATCAGCAAAATGAGCAAAATTTTTATAAGCAAAAAGGTAAAACTGGTCTTGGATACAAGGAAGAAGGTGAATCTTCTGAACAAGGTACCCAAAGGAATCAAAGACCCACTTGTAATCATTGTGGCAAGATAGGTCATACATCTAACAAATGTTGGAGTAATGGTAAAGGTAAATTCAATGGCAAATGTTTCAATTGCAATCAGCATGGTCACAAAGCCAATGAATGCAAGGAGAAATCGAAGTTTGAAGGCAAATGTCACAAATGCAAGAAACAAGGACACAAGGCATCTAAATGAAGATGAAAATCATTCAAACCAGCAGAACAAATTGTCAAAGCAATATTTGGTTGGGATTACAATACTTGGTGTAGATGTCACTATTGTGGAGAATATGGACACATAGGAACAAACTGTAGAAGGCATCACCTAAGGAAGAAAGATACAACCATAAGATGCTACACTTGTACTGAACTTGGTCATATAGCAAAGAATTGCATGAATATAGGAAAGGTTGAAGATGAAAAGAAAGCTAGAGCTGATAATATTCGAAAGCAAATGAAACAACAGTGGATTCCTAAGTCTACCGAGCAAGAAAATTCAAATGATGGAAATGTCACTCTAGAAGTGGGTGACTCCACCATTCCTAATTAGACTTATCAAGAAGGATAAGGGACTGCATCTTCAAGCTATATCCTAAGCAGTTCCAGAAAGAAGGAGTGGAAATGATAAATTAGTATTGCAGATACAAGTCATAATTCACAGTGTTGCATCTACCGTGTAAGGTTGGTTTTTAGACTTTACCAAGCTTGGTCAGGATAATAAGAAAGGTTTTGTGTGTTCATCAAGTTGCAAGGTTTACCGAGTAAGTCGGTGACTATTTGTAAAACCCTAATTCTCATCTACCTTTGTACCCGAGCATTAATGACAAAATTTTGATCAAAAAGGCAGAATTTGATCTCATTTTTCACTGCGAATTCAGAATTCACAGAGAAAATATATTTTCAAGTGCATCCAAGTGATTTCAAGTGATTTGAAGCAATTTTCCAGCGAAGAATTTATGTTACGAAATCATTCTCTCACTAAGTAGCAATGGCATCTACAAGCACTAATGGCAGCAAGGCGAAAAGAGGTTCTGAAATGCTTGTGAAGGGAGTCGAATGGAAGGCGCCCAATTTCAAAATCGTTCCTACCATCGCCGAATCACTCGACCCACATGGAGCTCAATCGCAGATCCCTCCAAAGGTACTTCTTATCAATGATATTCGTACTCATTTCAAGTGTATTGTGCAAGAAATAGGGACACTAGATATGGATAATACCCTAGCCGAGTTATGCATGGATGGAACCCTAAAACTCGAGTTTAAACATTTGGAAACCAAAGGTTTAACCCATATCCTGCATCTGCCAAGAAGTTTCCAAGTGAAATGGGTGAGGTATATCTTAAGCCGTGTGCATAATGGACAATTGTGGTTAGAACAACCCATCCTCATAATGAAGAAGATGATCCACAAGATCACGGGTTTACCAATGTTGACCAAAGCCAAAACCACCAAAACCCTAGGTCGAGATGAACTTCAGAAATTAACCCAAGCCAAATGGGATGGCAGAGGTTTAAAGCTCAACAATGTCTCAGATATAGAATTGAAATTTGGTATTTGTGTTATTGCATACAAACTGTATAGTTCCAGCAGGCTGAATAGTGTACCCTGTGAGGCTGTAGATTTGGCATATAAGATTGTGAAGAAAAACATGGAGTTTGACCTAGTTGATGTACTATTAAAACAATTGAATAAAAACATGGATAGCATAAGGACTGCAAAGCCAAACCCTTGTAAATTTGGTTCTTTGCTAGTTTGTTTATTTTTCTATGTATAGAAATTCTTTCCATCTAAAGGTGCAGTTGTATGGAGGAAAGATACTCCAATTTTGTATCAAATAAACGAGTTCATAGCAGAAATGGGTATCAATTTTGACAACGTAATGGATAACTATTTTGAAGATTTCAAGGAAAGGATGAACAACAGGTTCAAGATACCTCTGAAACTTGTTGAAGATTATAAGGATGATGTCTGTTTCATGGTTAACTGTGACAGAGTCTACATCTAGGCAGTCAAACCCCGAGTAGCATGGGTAAAACCATTGCCCTGTGAGCTAAATATTGATGATGCCAGAGATATCATTGAGGCACTGGTAAATGAACCAGTGGATCCCAAATTGCCTGCATTTGGAACCTATGAAGAGGCAAAGGTCAGAATAGAGCTTGAAATCAAGCTTCCTCAAGCAATCTCTAAAGGCAAGAGAAAGATAAAAAAGTTGAAAGCCGATACTGGACCTCTTATGCTTATCAAGGGCGATGGTGAGGATGAAGAAAAAGAAGAAGAAGAAGAGGAGCCAGAAAAGGAAGCAGAGCCAACAAAGAAAAAGGGTAGGGTAATCATTACCAAACCTCAAGTGGTGTTCACAAGGAGAACCAAGAGAGGAAAGAAAGAAGTTGTGTTTAGAAAACCTCCTCTAACATTCGAAGAAAGGATGAAACAACTAAGGATTGGTGCAGGAATCAACAATTTCAAGGCATTGAAATATGAAACCAGAACTCCTACTGAGCAAAAAGAAATTGAAGATTTGATAATGGAGAAGTTGGGAACATGGAAATTCTCCCCAGACCAATTTGTTTCCCAAATTCCTGCTGAACTGTTTGATAAAATAAAGGTGAGATGGGAGCACACCGAGCAAACAGTTAAAGACATTTTTGAGAAAAGATTAAGAGAACTGGTCCCCAACCTAATAGATGCAGAAATCAAAAGGGCATTGAAGGATCATGAAGGAAAAATGAATATGAGATTTAATACATGTCTCATATTACTAAAAAGCATTGAGCCAGTTGTTAAAAATGCAACTAATGTCTGGAGTGATGTATATAAATTGTATAAGACAACTGAGGAACCCATAGAGATCAAGGATGATGATGGTGATGACATTGAAGACATTCCAGAAGACCTACAATCATTAATGTTAGAAATTCAAGAAGAAGCTGAAAGAGAAATGGAGGAAGAAGCAGCCTCTACTGGTGAGATTGTGAGCTCAATAGCCTCATCAATTGATCAATCTCCACCTGTCTCCTCTCAGCTCCAAGTTTCTGCAATGCAAGTGCTAAGTACTTCATCTACCGAGCTAGCAGTCACTTCTTCAATTACCGAGCTTCCAAGCACATCATCAGCCACCGAGTCATCCACTGCAGCAGTCACTTCACTGAGTGTATCTCTTCCACCTGCAACTTGTACAGTAAGTCTTCCAAGTTTCATATCAATTTTGTCTTCCTCAGCCACATTGGCCCCAATTTTTGCTCCAATCAATTCTCCAATTGTAAATACACTAGTATGTACATCATTTTTGGGAAGTATATCAATTTTTGATACAGCCAACACTTCTCTTAGTTTACCTTTAGTTGGTCCCATTCTAGTCTTGACTGCTAGTCCTGCAGCATCGACCATTGTATCTACTTCAAAAGGAAAGGAGGTAAGTACTATAGATAAACCAAAGACACCTTTGAAACTGTTGCTTACAGGCAAAGTATTAGATGATGATATAGATTTGGATGAAGAAATTGTCATTCCAAAGATAAATCTAGAAACTGCTATTGTTAATGAACTAAGATTGGTTAGTCAGCGTCTAGCAAAAGGCACAGCAAATGCAGCTAAGGAATGAAAGGGATAGAGAATTCAACATCATTGAGAGTGCTAAGAACATAATAACTGAGGCTATAAGTGTTGATGTGGATTCATCTCAACACATTTTGTTACAGCTAGAAGAAGTGGTGAATAAATTTAATGAGGATATCTCAGGACAAGAAAAGTTAATAGAGAAAGAAGAAAGGAAATTTGAAAATAAGGTGATTCAGCACATTGCTCAGCACTTAGCAATAAAACAGGTTGAATTAACCTCAATTTTGTCTGACATTGAAAATTCTTTTAATAATGTAACCTCACTTTTTGCAAAACTTTGTGATGTTACCGAGTATACAAAGGAAATAAAAGAAAAGTTTAATAAAATTGATGAGGATATAAAGGTCAGTGCCCAAATGCTACAATCTGACCATAGTGCAAGTTCATCCCATCATCTAAGAATCAAATTTTTGTCAGAGAAACAGGCAGAATTGTTGAGAGAGGAAGCAAGGATCAGGTCTACTCTAATTGACATCCAGAATATGATCCTTCCTGTCATGAACACAATGCAGAAGCACATTGCATATTCAAAAACATTGATCCATGACAATAACTTCTCTGTTGCAGACCATGTGATTGAACTTTCTGCAGAAGTTCAAGTAGCTCTCTCCACATGTAAAATCTTGTAAGACAATTGGGATAAAACTCTGCAACTAATTCTTTAGGTACATTCTGAGTTTATCACACATTTTGGTGTCTCCATGTAAATACATTCTTTATTTTTTGGCATTATTGTCAAAAAGGGGGAGAAAGTAATATATAGAGGAAAATCAGACACAAAAGGGGAGAAGGTAATAAAGTAATAAAGAATAAAGTCATATAACTCATGTAAAAACCTTGTGTATATTGTATGGGGGAGTTATATGTAAGGTAGCCCATGTATATTCAGCACAGCAGAATCAAATCAGTTTTGTTAGATCTTGTATATAAATTTTGGCTCATAAGTGTTTTTGTCACTAATGCCAAAGGGGGAGATTTTTGGAATAATGATACATTTGTCATTAGTTACAACACTTATTTGATTCTGAATGCTTACCGAGTTCATCACTCAGTTTACAGTTTATACTGAGCATTTTTTGGTTACCAAGTATGTTCAACAGTGTTTACCGAGTCAGAAAGGTAAACAAAGGTTTCAGTGTTTACCAAGTCAGAAAGGTAAATGAAGGTTTCAGTGTTTACCGAGTCAGAAAGGTAAACGAAGGTTTTAATGTTTACCGAGTTAGAAAGGTAAACGAAGGATTTCATGTTTACTGAGTTAGAAAGGTAAACGAAGGTTTTAGTGTTTACCGAGTCAGGAAGGTAAATGAAGGTTTCAGTAATTACCAAGACAGAAAGGTAAAAGAAGTATTCAGTGCTTACCAAGTGAATCGAAGGAGTTAGTTTCTACCGAGTGACACAATGTTTACCGAGTCACTAGTGGTTACCAAGTTCCAAGCTACTCAGAGTGATTAGTATGGACTGAGCCCCTACCTCTATTGAGTGCATGACGATGCCGTGTAATGCAGTGGATGCCGAGTGTCAGAAGGTCACCGAGTGAGTTTGAGGAACCTGAGTTTTCTCCTATCTGGCTGACTCAGTAATTTTTTGTCCACTTGTGTTTGGTCGACCTTGTTGTTGTAAATATTAGAATGGTATATATGTAATGTATTGTTCCATTTACAATATAGAAAATAATGAAGAAAAGTAACAGTGAAGTAAGAGTGAATTGAAAGAGAATCAGCAGCAGAGTATTCAGCAAGGTTATCAAGGAGCAGCAAAGATATATCCATCACATCAAGTGATCAGTACATAAGATCTAATCAGAAAACCAGTTGCAAGCAGATCCACTGCTTCATCCTAATAGGTGAATCAGTTTTGTAAATCCTTTAACAAGGTAGACTTGATAGTCTTTTGTAAATCTCCTAACAGAGTGCATACTTCATTGTATGTTTGTAAATCCTCTAACAAGGTGGATCTAGGAGTCCTACTTGCTCCTAATAGGGCAGATCACCAGAAGTGATCATTGTAAGCCTTAACCGGCCAACTTTATACTGCAGTATTGAAGTTTTGTGGGTATCATCCCCACCCCAGTTTTACTTTCAAATTGAAAGGTTTCTAGGTCATCAAAGTAGTGTGTTAATCTTTTCATGCATATAGTAAAGTAGATGAATGAATGGTGAATTTGTTATTATGCTGAATTTATTTAAATTGTTTAAAGTTTACTGATTCACCCCTCCCCTCTCAGTAACCTTGTTAGTCCTGAATATTTTCAACACTTTATTACTGCAATAGTGAAGATTTGTGAGTGTCATCCCCACCCCAATTTTACCTTCTCACTTGGAGGGTTTTTGGGTAATCATATCTAGTGTCATAAGTGTGTGAATGTTTACTTTCTTACATTATTTAGATATATGTACTTTACATGTTACTTCAATTTACATATTGAATGTATGAGATAGATGTGTGGTGAAAGTTATATGGGTCCAAGTTTAAACTATTGATTCACCCCCCTCCCCCATCAAAAGTTCACCTTTCCTATTGTATTCCAACAATATATATGTATGTATGTATGTATGTATGTATGTATGTATGTGTATGTGTATGTGTATGTGTATATGTATATGTATATGTATATGTATATGTATATGTATATGTATATGCATATGTATATGTGTGTGTGTATATATGTATATATATATATATATATATATGTATATACATGTATGGATATATATGTATATACATGTATAGATATACATGTATAGATATATGTATATACATGTATAGATATACATTTATAGATATATGTATATACCTATACATATGTGTATATATATATATATATGCATATCTATATGTATGTATACATATATACATACATACATATATATATATATATATATATATATATATATTTATATACATACATACATATATATATATATATATCTACATACATATATATATATATATATATATATATATATATGTATATGTATATATGTATATGTATATGTCTATATGTATATGTGTATCTATATCTATATCTATATCTATCTATGTGTGTGTGCACGCGCGCGCGTGTGTGTGTACATGTAGATCTACACGTATATGTATGCATTCATATATTAGTCTATTAAACACACCTTGAGTCATAGTCCCATAATATATATTTAGCCAATGCTACAATTTCAACAATCCTTGTCTTTGACCTCCTAATAAATACTCTTTGTGCATTAAATATGCCAGCTCATCAATCCTTATCATTCATGCCCTTTGACAAATTCAAAATTTTAACTGTGTTGGTCTCAATCTTGATTCTTTCACAAACTATAACTTTTGTTGTCACCTGGCAATCATTGTGTTCTTCTACTCAATCATCACTATGTAGCTCGACATATACTATATTGTCTTGCTTGGCCATAATTTTTCCTGGTCACTACTAACACTTCTTCATACACTTTTCTCGGTAATAATTGTCACTCGACTTCTACTTGAGCTCGTTAATCTTCTTCAACTCCTTTGTTGATAGACCAATATTAATACTTGGTCATGCTTAGAGTTTAACTTAATTCTTTCCATTTCTCTCATACATCAATTCTAATTGTCTTCTTCACTTCATGTATTGATTGGAAAACACATTATCTTGTCAAAGACTAACTTATCATGTGCCCATTATATTTCCATGATACTTAACTATCTCATCGCTCATCAACATCACTAGCTTACCTTACTATCTCTTATTTTCGAATCCTCTTCTCAATCAAATGATATGGCTTTCTACACTATTAGTAAATGTCTCTCCAATAGATTTGACACTCTATCTTACCATTGGGTTTTACATCAATGACAACATAAAAATTGTTCCAATTGTAGTTTCCAAAAATAATATTCTTTGTAACCAAAATATGATTCAAAACATAGAAAATCTAACTGAAAATAGATGTGAAATTTTTTGGTGTTTGACTTTTATTTATTTTGTTATGCAAGAGAACCTTGGATATAAGGGAAATCTTGCATCGCCCAAAAATATTATGTGGATTTTTTTTTCAATAAGGATTATCTTAATTCAAAGTTGTTATTTTTTGGAAGTTTACTATTTTTATTAAAATCATCATTTAAGTTCATAATGTTCTAATTCCTTCTCTAAAGGTTCACTTTGGATATATCGATCTACAAGTAAAGTTTCATTGCAAGATCAAGTCTAGTCTAGAAGATATTAAAAAAATTGGTATTGGAAGTAGGGTACAAAAGCTTTGAACTCAGTTTTGAAGGCTTGAGAGGCTCTAAAATGGATCAAAATTTGGTTGACTAGAACTTAGTTGAACATCAACATGATCAACATTTTGGATATCCATACATCATGCAATCTGAAATATGTAATGGATTATCAACACATTAGTATGATCAAATCAACATGACAGTTGATCAAAGTAATGTATGTTTACACACACACACACACACACACAGAGATATATTTTTATTTATTTTTATTTTTATTTATATATATACACACACACACACATATATATATATACATATATTTATATATATATACATATATATGTATGTATGTATGTATATATACATATGTGTGTGTTTGTATATATATGTATATATATGTATATTTATATGTATATATACATATATGTATATGTATATGTATATGTATATGTATATGTATATGTATATGTATATGTATATGTATATGTATATATGTATATATATGTTTGTGTGTGTGTGTATGTACATGTAGATCTACATGTAAATGTATGCATTCATATATTAGTCTATTAAACACACCTTCGGTCATAATCCCATAATATATATCTGATTGATGCTACAATTTCAACAATCCTTTCCTTTGATCTCATAATAAACTCTCTTTGTGCATTAAATATACCATCTTGTCAATCCCTATCATTCACACCCTTTAAATAATTCAAAATTTTAACTGTGTTGGCCTCAATCTTGATTCTTTCACAAACTATAACTTTTTTTGTCACTTGGCAATCATTGTGTTCTTCTACTCAATCATCACTGTGTAGCTTGGCATATACTATATTGTCTCACTCGGCCATAACTTTTCTCAGTCACTGCTAACATTTCTTCATATGCTTTTCTTGGCAATAACTATCACTGAGCTTCTACTTAAGCTCCTTAATCTTCTACTTCAACTCCTTTGTTGATAGACCAATACTAATTATTGGTCATCCTTAGACTTTAACTCAATTATTTCCATTTCTCTCATACATCAATTCTAATTGTCTTCTTCAATTCATGTATTGATTGAGCAACGCATTATATTGTCAAGGACTAACTTATCAAGTGCCCATTATACTTCCATGATACTTAATTATCTCATTACTCATCAACATCACTAGCACACCTTACTATATCTTCTTTTCAAATCCTCTTCATCAATCAAATGATATGGCTTTCTAAATTGTTAGTAAATGTCTCTCCAATAGATTTTACACTCTATCTTACCATTAGGTTTGACATTAATGACAACATAAAAATTGCTCTAATTGTAGTTTCCAACAATAATATTCTTTGTAACCAAAATATGATCGAAAACATAGAAAATCTAATTGAAAATGGATGTGAAACTTTTTGGTTTTCTACTTTTATTTATTTTTTATGCAAAAGAACCTTGGATATAAGGGAAATCTTGCATCACCCAAAAATATTATATGGATTTTTTTTTCAATAAGGGTTATCTTAATCAAGTTGTTATTTTTTGGAAGTTTACTGTTTTTATTAAAATTGTCATTTAAGCTCAAAATGTTTTATTTTCTTCTCTAAAGGTTCACTTTGGATATATTAATCTATGAGTAAAGTGTCATTGCAAGATCAAGTCTAGTCTGGAAGATATTAAAAAAAATTGGTATTGGAAGTAGGGTACAAAAACTTTGAACTCAATTTTGAAGGCTTGAGAGGCTCTAAAATGGGTCAAAACTTGGTTGACTAGAGCTTAGTTGAACATCAACATGATCAACATTTTGGATATTCATACATCATGTAATCTTAAATATGTAATGGATTATCAACACATTAGTATTGATCAAATCAATGTGATAGTTGAACAGAGTAATATATTTTTGCATATATATATATATATATATATATATATATATATATATATACACACATACATACATACATATATACATATATATGTGTGTGTGTATGTATATATGTATATATATATATACATACATACATACATATATACATATATGTGTGTGTGTATGTATATATGTATATATGTGTGTGTGTGTATATATATGTATATATATGTATATTTATATATGTATATATATAAATATATGTATATATATATATATATGTATATATATATATATGTATATGTATATATATATATATATATGTATATATATATATATACAAATGTGTGTGTATTTGTGTGTGTATGTATGTATGTACATGTAGATCTACACGTATATGTATGCATTCATATATTAGTCTATAAACACACTTTGAGTCATAGTCCCATAATATATATCTGACTGATGCTACAATTTCAACAATCCTTGCCTTTGATATCATAATAAACTCTCTTTGTGCATTAAATATGCCATCTCGTCAATCCTTATCATTCATGTCCTTTGACGAATTCAAAATTTTAACTTTGTTGGCCTCAATCTTGATTATTTCACAAACTGTAACTTTTTTGTCACTTGGCAATCATTGTGTTCTTCTACTCAATCATCATTGTGTAGCTCAACATATAATATATTGTCTCACTTGGCCATAACTTTGCTCAATCGCTACTAACACTTTTTCATATGCTTTTCTCAACAATAACTATCACTCAACTTCTACTTGAGCTCCTTAATCTTTTGCTTCAACTCCATCATTGACAGACCAATACTGATACTTGGTCATGCTTAGAGTTTAACTCAATTCTTTCCATTTCTCTCATACATCAAGTTTAATTGTCTTCTTCACTTCATGTATTGATTCAACAACACATTATCTTATCAAGGACTAACTTATCAAGTTCCTGGTATGTTTCCATGATACTTAACTATCTCATCACTCATCAATATCACCAGCTCACCTTACTATCTCTTCTTTTCAAATCCTCTTCATCAATCAAATGATAAGGCTTTCTACATTATTATTAAATGTGTCTCCAATAGATTTGACACTCTATCTTACATTAGGTTTGACATCAATGACAACATAAAAATTGTTCCAATTGTAGTTTCCAACAACAATATTATTTGTAACCAAGATATGATCCCAAACATAGAAAATCTAACTAAAAATGGATGTGAAACTTTTTGGTGTTCGAATTTTCTTTAATTTGTTATGTAAGAGAACCCTAGATATAAGGGAAATCTTACATTGCCCAAAAAAATTATATGGACTATTTTTTTGTAATGTTCCCACTTTAGCAATTAAATTAATTTCTTATAAAGTCATTAAATAAATTAAAATTAAAAGGTGGCTTTATATTTAATTTATTTAATTAATTATTGTATTACAAAGGAGATGCTTCTAGAGTGTGTATTAATTATTGGAAAGGTGGAAGCCTCTAGAAGCACAATTAATTATTGCAAGAGAGGAGTTTCTAGAGAGTGCATTAATTATTGGAAGGGGGAAGCTTCTAGCACTTGCAATTAATTAATGTTTTAGTTCTTTCTAGAAGGGTGAAGGAATAGGATAAATAGGGGTGAGATTCTCATTGTTTAGCATGGAATTATTGTATCGGAGGTTTATGACTTGCATTTGATAAGAGCTCAAATGTGTGAATCACACTCTTGTTTTTGGCAATAGAGGATGTTCATTCTCTGTTGTAACATTCTAGACATCATTCCCTTAGGGTTTGGCCTTTGGAATACATCTCTTTGTAACTGATTGCAACATTTTCAGTATTAATATAATTTCAGCCTTGGTTCAACTTTTGGGCATTCCTAGGTGTCCATTATAGTGGTATCAGAGCTATAAATCCTACCATCCTGTGCAGATCATATAAATAGCCAGATAAAAGGAAAAGTGTTTGACAAAATGTATATCAGTCCAGATCAAGAAAATGTAATATTTAGATTACTAGGTACATTAGAGAAGGGGCATCGTATGCAATAGGAGCAGAATAGGCAAATGGATATGATGTTGTAACTTATGGCTACAAAGATGGGCATCAACATTAACGATTTGTATGTTGCTCCAAAGCAAAAGGTAGTTGATTCTTTAGATGGGATTGAGACACCACTAGGCTATGCTATTGGTGATAGTCAGGAGTCCACATATGAATCTTTGTCAGCGGATGGCGATGCAACAATAATGGGATTAGGAGAATGCGAGGATACTATCATATCAGCAGCCACTTCTGTGTCCGTTGAACCATCCAACAAGGAGTTTAGCAATATGCATATAGTTGTAGATGTGTGCTTTGATGATAGTACACCTATTATTGCTAATGAGGTGAGTGATATAGTGACAGAGTCATATTATACTATTGATCAACAAAGTGTAGATGTTCACTTCTGCGATAGTACTATGTTCAACATGGATGCCACGTTGTCTTATGACAATTTGATGTTTGAGGTTGATATTGATCACTCTCCTGAGTGGAGTTGGGCTTTGTTTTCACCATCTAAAAATATTCAATTTTGTGTTGCAGCAGTTGGGAAGAAGAGATCTCATAGATCTTATACGGAGTTACCTTTTGGTGACATTCTACCTTCTTCACCATCAGCACAAGTATTGGGTGCTAGGTTGCACAACATGTGGTTGGTCCTAATGATTCTGATTTGTAGTTGGTTTAATGTCCACAAGGATGTCGCATACTACTTCAATTGGGATCCGGGTGGAGGTTGGAGTTCATTGTATTGCTGGATTGCTTGAGGACAAGCAATTTCAAGGAGGGCGGATTGTAATGTTCCCACTTTAGCAATTAAATTAATTTCTTATAAAGCCATTAAATAAATTAAAATTAAAAGATGGCTTTATATTTAATTAATTTAATTAATTATTGTATTACAAAGGAGATGCTTCTAGAGTGTGTATTAATTATTGGAAAGGTGGAAGCCTCTAGAAGCACAATTAATTATTGCAAGAGAGGAGTTTCTAGAGAGTGCATTAATTATTGGAAGGGGGAAGCTTCTAGCACTTGCAATTAATTAATGTTTTAGTTCTTTCTAGAAGGGTGAAGGAATAGGATAAATAGGGGTGAGAGTCTCATTGTTTAGCATGAAATTATTGTATCGGAGGTTTATGACTTGCATTTGATAAGAGCTCGGATGTGTGAATCACACTCTTGTTTTTGGCAATAGAGGACGTTCATTCTCTGTTGTAACATTCTAGATGTCATTCCCTTAGGGTTTGGCCTTTGGAATACATCTCTTTGTAACTGATTGCAACATTTTCAGTATTAATATAATTTCAGCCTTGGTTCAACTTTTGGGCATTCCCGGGTGTCCATTACATTTTTCAATAAGGGTTATCTTAATCTAGAGTTGTTTTTTTTGGAAGTTTACTATTTTTATTAAAATTTTCATTTAAGCTCGTAATGTTTTTATTTCTTCTCTAAAGGTTCACTTTATATATCAATCTACAAGTAAATTTTCATTGCAAGATCAAGTCTAATCTAGAAGATATTAAAAAAAAATTGGTATTGGAAGTAGGGTACAAAAACTTTGAACTTAGTTTCGAAGGCTTGCGAAGCTCTAAAATGGGTCAAAACTTGGTTGACTAGAGCTTATAGAAGTCAACCAATCTAGAGAAGTTCATAACATTTCTAAAATGGGGTCATGATATATAAGAGCAACTAGGGATGAGTTATGGTCTATGAAAGTTATGATACCTAGAATAGAACAAATGCATTTCCTTCAAATTTTATTTTAAGTTCCACACTTGTTTGGAGTTAAATCTAATGTAATACAATATAAATAATAGTATCTTAGGGTTGTTTGACATTAAATTTTAGGGTTAAAATTTCTAGAACATTCTTGGGTAGTTAAAAATTGTCTATATAAGAAAGGCTCATAGGGTTGTCTAAGATAGTTATGAAGGATATATATGATGGTCCTGGCTTGTAGAATATTATAAGGAAAATGTCCATGGAGAATTGCATGTCATATTTCTAAATTTTTTAATTCTATTTTATTTGAGATAATAAGAAACCAATTTTCTATTATTACAATTTTTTATTATTTCTCTATTTTGTTGTGTGTGTGTGTTTGTATTAATAAGGGGAGCACCCTTTATCGAGCAGTATTAGAGAAGAAGTTCCTAAGCGTGTGGATAGATTTTATAATTTGAAAGAGTTTGTACCATGTCTATGGTTGTCAGTTTGAGTTATAAGTGTGAAAATGCCTCCATGAAGGAATCGTGGTAGAAGAGTCAGAGGTATGACAAAATAGGGTTTTAGAGCACTCTAAAGACAAGTGTGATAATTGTAAGAGGGGAATCATATGGGAATGAATATTAAGAAAATAGATGAAAGTGAGGGTGAATTTAAAGAAGAATGGCATGTTTAACATGAAGGAGAAAAAGTGGCTAGGGATTTTGAGGAAGATAGGCTTTTTAGGGCCATCTCTAGGATTGGAAAAGGACCCAAGATTAAAGTCCCAACATTTACAAAAAATCTTAACTTAAAAGGAACTAATCAATTGAATCAATAATCTATAATAATATTTTGAATATGAAGATATCAAAGATGAAGAGAGGGTCAAATTTGTGAAAGATCAACTGAAGGGTCATGTGAAATTTTGGTGGCCAGATATCAGTTAGAGAGAAAGAGAAAAGGAAAGAAGGAAATCACAAGATGAGATCAAATAGTGGATAAATTACAAGGATAATTTATTTATTTTTATTGTGAGATTTATCTACTAAATAAAATACAAGAGTTGAAGAGAACAAGAAGATATGTATATGAATATATAGAAGAGTCATATCGAGTCTTCATCAAAACATGTCATCCAGAAGCTAACAAAGAGAAAGTTTCTTAGTACCTTAATGGGTTACAGTCAAGTATTTAGGAGGATTTGAGTCTAGTTATAATGACCAAAATTGAAGAGGCATACTAGTTTTCTTCAAGGACAACAGAAATTTTTAACAAGAAGTTTGAAAGAAAGTAGGGTGGAAGAAGTCATGGTGGAAGATCCAGTGGGAATATTACGTGGGATAAAATAAAGATCTGAAAAAGAATGATGAAGCAAGTAGTAGTTAGAATTAGAGGTGAAATAATTTTAATCATTAATATGACCAAATTGATAAAGATTAGAGAGGAAAAAGAAGAGGGAAAGAATCTGATGGAGGGTTTTGTATAATATGTTTCCATTATAGGGAAGAAGGACATAGAGCTTATGAGTTTCCTCAAAATAAAGTGAGAACTAATAAAAGAGGTTAATGCATAAGTGGTGAATAAAGATGTCAAATAATCATATTCTAAAGATGTTGAAAGATGAGAATTCTTGGTTATCAAAGTAACCTTGTTGAGTAATAAGAATGAACCTAAGAAAATGAAGAAATTTGTTTCACACAAGGTGTAAGTGTATTGGAAAAGTATGCCATTATTTACAGTGGCAACACATATGATCTTATTTCCAATAAAATGGTTAGTAATTTGAAGTTAGAGAGAAATGAACAATTTAATCCCTATCAAATTTAATGTTTGTACAAGAATCATAAGGCTTTGGTTGATGATAATGTGTGGTAAAGATCAAGATTTGGAACTATTATGATGAGGTGTTTTGTGATCTTATGCATATGGATGTTTGTCATATATTGTTAGGGAGGACCTAATAGTTTGATCATCATGTATTACATGATGGGAATGCAAATACATATTCTTTGACAAATGATGGATTCCAACACAAAATGAAACCATTGAAGGAAGGAGGAGGAGGAGATAAAAAGGTATGCAGTAATTCCAAAATATGTTTAGTTGATGAAAGGAAGTACATAGAAGGTATGATACATGAGCATATGCAATTTTTTTAATTCCAAAAGCTTGTAAAGAGGAAGTAGAAGATATACCTATAGAAGTTACAAATTGGTTGGATGAGTTTTAGGATATTGTATCTGATAATATGCTTGACGGATTACCATCCATGATATAGATCAATCATCAGATGAACTTGATTCCAAGAGTCAAATTTTTCCCAATAAGGTTATACATAGAATAATACCAATGGAAAGTGAATAGTTGAACAAACAAGTTAAGGAATTGTTGAAAAATAGGTTAATTTGACATATTTTCTTGTGTTGTACCAATAGTACTAGCACCAAAGAAAAATAGAGAATGGAGGATGCGTATAGATTCTCAAGCTATCAATAAGATGACGATCAAGTATAGAAATTTATTGTCAAGAATGGATGATGTTGGGGATTTTTTGAGTCAATCTATGTATTTCACAAGAATGATCTAAATAGTATATATCACCAACTATGGATCAAAGATGGAGATGAATGGAAGACAACAGAGTACCTGTATTAGTGGTTAGGCATGTCTTTTGGGCTAACCAATACACTGAGGATACTCATGTGAGTCATGAATGAGGTATTAAAAGAGTTTTTTAGTGATTTTTCCATTTTCTATCTAGATTATATTTTAATCTTTAGTAAGATAGTGTAGGAGCATATAATACATATTTATAAGGTGTTTGAGAGGTTAAGGGAAGTGAAATGCTTGATTAATCTAAAGAAGCATAGTTTTGTGAAGGAGTTAGTTATCTTGGAAAATAAACCCAAAAAAGGTGAAGGTTGTCCTTGAATGGTACCCTAAACCATCAATGTGCCTTACATTTGTTAAGAAAGACCCCTTAAAACACCAAACTCAAGTCACCCTTAATGAAAGATTTCAATGTTATGCCCCCACAAACGAATACAACAAGAGCACAATTTTTGTCATATTTAAATTGTAACCTCTCTTAATTATTTTTTATATTAAATATTGGAAATGTCACCTATATATCACTTAAACCATAGAGCATAAAATAATACTCAACGGTATGAAATGTTGATTAGACTATATGAGCAAAACTTGGTACTCCTACCCACTGATATGTGTAAAGTATTAACATTAAAAAAAAAACATTATATACAACAATTATATCATTTAGATATCAAAAATAACAAGGTCGTATTCAGTAGAATGGATCATTCCCATGCACTAATAACAATTTTTTTCATTTTTCATCATCAGTAATGATGGGAGGTTCAAGAGGAGGCATCTCAGCAATGGCTTCCCAATTAGATGCATCAAGGGAATTAGATTTTTGGATTTTCCTATTTTGTTCTTCTATATTGGTGTTTTTCTTTTCCAAAAACTTTTCTAATGCATCTCTATCCTTTTCATCTAATATTTCAATGTAGGTATGAAAGTACTGTTAAATGGTTATCTCCTTTGTAGACCAACATTACTCCTTCCTACGACAATATCATAAATCTACTCTTTGAAATCTCTAGGACAATAGATACATGTAACATGATAGTGTAATAGGTGATTTTTACATAAAACCCAAGAAGTTTTCTTATGAAACCCTAAAAAAATTCTTCATTCCTCTCTTCCAAATAAATCAAAAAACTTCACTAAAAGAGACAAATCAAAAACTATTAATCTTAGCATCAAAAATATCCACAGAGCTAGCAACAATTTCAATCCAAGAGAAACTACAAGGAGAGTTCCAAGATATAAGTCTACCAGAAAAAGAGGATAAATCAAAATAGAGTACTTGCATTCAAAGAAAATATGCTCAATAGTCTCAAGAACATGAAAATAGGGCACTCAAGAGGAATAACGCAAAGAAATAAAAATTTTACAAAGAACAATTTTTTTAGAAGGTCCATTTGAAATAGAGATTTTAAGGTTCAAGAGGTTGATGTCATAGAAATTATAAGATAAAGTGTTGCTTAAAGTTCGATCAATCAATACATCATTCTGATTAAGTTCTTTAAGAGTTTTATCATCCTCATTTATTATATTATAGAGATTCTTAGTAGAGATATCCATAAAAGAGGACTCATCTTTCTATTTAAGAGTATTAAATGTTTGAGCATTGATAACCAACTTGCTAGGAAAGAAAGGGTCCACAAATTTTTTGATGAAGGTATAAATTTAATGAGTAGTAGGTATATGAAATTTAACTCTAAGCTCATCCCTAAGTCCCTAACCTATTATAAATAAATATGTTTGTAATAACAGAGATGTCTTTATCAAAAAATTGTAACAACTTTGGGTGAGGGAAAGATATTTCTCATTTAACCAAATACCCCATCAAATGGACCTTTCAATGACAAAGAAATAAGGGGAGCCATCAATGAAAACTTTGAATTGTAAAAACTTTCTCACATGGGACCAAGTTTTCCAAAGTGAAGCAAAGACATTTGATCCAAAAACTTCAATTAGAAAATCACCAAGAATCACATCTGTAAAGGATGCATCCTTCCATTTTTTTCCTTTATTGATAGAAGATATGATAATATTACTTCTAATGAGAACTTTAACCATGGATTTAAAAAACCATTTTCAGGTTAAAGAAATACCATGAGATTGCATATCTCTCATACCCAATCATCCTTATTTTTTTCGTGGTTTCATAACGCATGCCCCATTTCACTTAGAAATGGGAACCCCCTACTTTATTTTTTCAGCTTTCCAAAACCCTAGTCTAGGATCTGAGTCTTTTTTAGGGTTTTATCTATTGTTTTTAGTCAGATCTAGGTCCCAATTTGAAAACCCAGAGTCCAAATTTCATCATTACTGGGAAAACATCTTTTTTTCAAAGAAAAATGGTGCACTAGCACACCTCCCCAAGTGCGCTAGTGCACCAAAACACTTAGAAAAAGCATCACCCTTGGTGATGCATAGTTGGGAAACACCAAGGGTGCACTTGGTCCCTAGGTCTATAAAACTTAGGGGGCACCCTTCCCCTCTCACTTTATTTTTCCTTCCAAAGCTTTCATCACTGCAACTTCACACCTCAACAGGTCCGCTCTTTTGCATCCTCCTTCACTCCCTGCTCTGCCTTCACCTACACACCAAAGAACAAACAAAATAACCTAACTCAAGGTGTATAGTAATGCACCTAATTAGGTGTGCTACTGTGCATCTTTTTTGCAAAAACTTTAAGAAATCTTTAAAAACATAATTAAAAACCAAACTAAGGTGCATAGCAGTGCACCTTAATTTGTATTTACTTTTTTGTGTGCTAAGTCAAATATAGGTTGCACTACTATGCACCCATATATTAAAGGGTTTTTGACTATAAAGGTGCACCAGGCACACCTATTAGGTGTGCCAGGCATGCCCTTTTTTTGCAAGAAAGTGGTAAAATTAGGTTTTTGATTTTTTTGGGTAGATTAGGGTTTTAGGTTTTGTTTGTGTCTATGATAGGGTTTAAGTTTATTGATTTTTCTTCAACTCTGGACTAATACACATTCTTTTTTTGCAGATTCAATGGCTTCTTCATCATCCTTCCTTGCAGCAAAGATGGTCCCAAATCTCATAGTATTCAAGTTTAAAGGTGTTCTAACAAAGTCACATTTCCAGGATGATCATTTAGAGATTCAGGACACTGAACTAGGTCACATAGATTTGAGCGCATTCTTAACACTTTGCAACAAAACAATAGAAAGGTCTCCAATGATATCTTCTTTAATCCAATCAGGACTTGTTAGTGCAGCATCACACCCAATATCAATGTAGTCCTTGGAGCTTATTATGACACTCACAAAAATGAATGTTCCTAAAGAATGGGTTGTGAAGAGCATCACTGGAGAGATCGTCCTAGATCTCTGACCTAAGAACATAGAGAAGGTGTTCCAACTTCTAAGGGAAGATCAATTCATTAGATTGACCTATCACCAAGTGGAGAGATGGTATAGGGAACATGTTGAGGAAGCTTCCAAAATCATCCTATCCTCATATCTTATTGAGAAGACTCATCTAAGGTAGAAATTAGGCAAAGTGGACATGACACGAGACTACATGAAGGAAGATATTGGATATTCCATCATACTCTTGAGTAGAGTCATGGGTTTTCCAACATCATGACACTTGAATATATGGATGGTGCATTGTATTAAGATGATCAAAATAGTAGAGATGTCATTGGATTGGACTTCAATTCTTAGTGAGAACTTGGGTGAGCAGCTGGTGGTGGTTAAGAATAATCAAAAAATTTACATGACATCATACTTGGTGTACTTGTTAGCTACTAGAGCGACAAAGTATCTAGGGCTTTACAAGAAGGGCAGCATGCAAGATGCAAATGCATGGCCCTATATCATATATCCTTGGCTGGTGAAAAAAAGCTTCCAAAGCATAGTAAGGAATATAGGACTATGAATGATGCATTTATATTTACAATAATCTAGTTCATTGAGGGGGGTTATCCAAAGAGGATGTCAGAGGAGGCAGCAGCTAAGATTTCAAAGGTTGGAGCCTATTACATCTAGTACTAAAAATTCACATATTTGAGGGTAGTGGGTACAACAATCAATCCAAAGAAACTCTCCAAATACCCAAGTGACAGACTAATACTATTAGAGATTGCTCAACAACTCTTGTTTACATACAACAGAGTATGAAAGTAGCACAAAGTAACATGGGTGTGGCCCATTACGATAGAACCATTCAGTGTGGATTAGAGACGAGATATTCCATCTTTTGAGTCTGAATGGGATCAATATCCTTTGTATGAGTATAATTCTCCTTGGCCTTATTTTGATAACATTGGAAGATTACAGTACTTGGCTGGTAAGACATTTTAGCATGAAGATGCAATTGAGGACCATTGGATGAATGCAGTGGATGACTATGATATTCAAATAAGGTATTATTATAGGATGACTCTTTATTTGGTGACCAATGCTTTGAAGATAAAGGTTCCTTTGAAGATAGTATAGCAAGATACTGAGGATGTTCTTGATCCACTATTTAATAGGGACAAGATTGGTGATCGACCTATCATGAATGCTGAGGTCGATAAGGAAGAAAACTCAGACATCAATCATAGGGCTAGGCATGTCATCAAATTGACAAAAGATTGGATTAAATGAACTTTCAAACTTGATCCAATTCCTTAAGTAGTGGTCTTCCACGCTTAAGCCTGCCCAACTAGAGGTCAAAGAGCCAAGGTCACAATGCCTACATTTACAACTCAGTCACCAATGAGACTAGAAATGGTGCACCAACTTGATAGACTAGTTGGATGTTATTAGGCTCAAAAGGGTGAAGGAAAGAGGAAGAGAACTTCTCCTCAAAAAGTTGAGCTAGAAGAGGAAGCAACTCAAGCACCTCCATAGAAAGGAGAAGAAAATGTGCAAGGGTTGGAGAATGTGGAAGCCGCACAAGCCCAAGACAATCCTCAAGTGCTACCAGCTGAACAAGGGCAAGGAGGAGTTAAAACTAAAGTATAAGAGGTGTCTCCACCTCAACAAGAGGTATAGGCCTCCCCTTCCACTCCTAATAAAGAAAGATCAAAACTCCAATCAAGAGGAGACAAAGGGTCAATAGGAGAGTCATTCCCTTCCCATCAATCCTAGAGGCTATCCCAGAAGAAGAGGAAGAAGAGGATGATGAGGATGAAGAGGATAACTTTCCTTTGAACCAGAGGACCCATCTTGCTAGAGACATGGAATCAAAATGGAGAAGAAGCTCCACAATCACACCGCCACCCATTCTTGAGTAGGCTATTCAATCTACAACCTCTGAGGATGAGATGCAAGAATGGATAGATGAGAAGGATATTGAGGGGACTGATGTCTTTATGATGTTGGATTTTGATTTTATGCTAGTTGGTACTGAATTGGTAGGAGACAAAATTAGAGATACTCCAACTAATCAACCTTAGTAGGAGGATTGGAGTCAGTTGCCATGAGATCCATAGGGTCCCAAAGTAGCCCCAGCATCTCCAATTCAAGTTACTTTTTGGGTAGATAAAGGATTAGCCACTCCTTTTCCTCCCAACACTAAAGAAGAACAAGTTCAAGTAGGACAAGAGGAAGAACCACAACAAGTATCCACAAATGAGTTTTCAGAAGAAGGAAAAATAAGTGAGAAACCTCAACAAACTTCCCAAGAAAAAGAGGTGAGAACTATGGACTCCATAGATATAGAGACTCTCAATGCAGATCTCTTACAAAAGGAGAGCACTCTAGAAAGGGGAGATAAGGGGAAGAGTATGGCTGAGAAAACTCCTTCATCTTCAAAATTAAAATCCTTGATGAAGCATATCCCAAGATGGCTAAGGAAAGAAGTGATAAGAAACAAGGGCAACAATTCTCTATAGAAGAGGATGATAGGATGGAACTAACTGAAGTTCTAAGGAAACTTGAGTTATTTCCAAAGGATGCATGGGCATTAGCCTTCATCATGAGTGATCAAAACCAAGACTTATTTGCACACATGGCTATCCCTCTTCCACATACAAATATCAAAGAATTAACTCCAAGGGATTATCATATCAAGGAGTTCATGCTTCGAAAACCTATGTTGGAAACAAATAAGCTAATGGTCACAACGGGAATTAAGAAAGTGTTCAAGAGCTTAGAACAAGATGGGACAAAATTGATAACACTTTAGAGACAATGAAATCCTAAAAGGATATCTAAATGAAGTTTTTTGTCCTCTAGATCCTACAAATCTTGAGGAAACTTTGAACATAGCACTAGAGGGAAGGGATAAGGGTGCAGTATAGTTAGACCCATTTTTGAGAGCTTGTCAGTAGTAGAGAGAGAGTTTTGAGGAAAAGGGTGTACAAATTATACAAGGAAACCTGAAGCTATTACACATTATGCAGGATAATGCAGATATGCTAGTTGTTATTTTGAATCAAGATTTTAGTCTAATGGATGAAGTACATACTTGGGGCAAAGACTTACAAGCACTTCAATTAATTAGAGGACAAAGGTATCAAATGTTGATGGAACTATATACATCAGAGGAATTAGATAAAATTGATGATTAAATAGAGAAAATTGTAGACAGTAATAAAGTAATGGAAACTTTACACATGGAGATTCATAAGCTCAAGGATCAAGCCCAAGAGAAAATTTTAGAGGCAGAGAAACATTATAGTGATGCATGTTTAGATATTTTTGAAGATGATGCAAGGGATAAATTGATAGCTGTAGAGGTAGTAGTTGAGAAAATTTGAAATACTTTTGAAGAAACTTCTAATGATGATGACATCAGGTAAGCATTCAAAATAGAAGAAGCATTGTTAGAGTTGGATGTAAAACTTGGAGATTTTGTAGAGACTCGCATCAAGGTGGAAAACTATAGGTAGAAAGTGAAAGACAAATATGAAACCTTAGATTTTCTATATGCAACTCAAGTCACTGAGATCATTGAGAAATTCAAGGGCAAATATCCAGACATAGCTCTAGTATAAAGGGGAACAAAACTAGAAAGCCAAAATTTCAATTTTGACACTTAGTAAAATTTTGCATTTTTTGGAACCTACTTCTGAGGTGCATAGGTGCACTAGGTGCACAAGTGTGCTAGGTGTGTAGGTGCACTTTTTCAGTGGTGTTCTAGAATATTTTGAAGAGTTCAAAGATGCACTGACAGTTAACTATTAGTTCTAAAATTAGAACTTTTCCATGCATCGTAAATGCATTCTGACAGTAGTTTAACTCCCACAAACACCTAATAAAGATGGAGTTTCTATTTTTGGCACTTCTAGACACTCCTATATCAACTAATGGCTTTCTCTTTCTTATTTTCTTTTTCTTTTTTTTTGTTTTATGACATTTAAAGGCTCATGCATCCAATTAATGATATAAATATGGATGGAGTCCTACTAAGTACCAGTTAGATAGTCAGCTTGTAGATAAATAGATTTATTTTATTAGGTTAGAAGAATATGATTGCATAAATATATCTCTCACTCTCAACAAAAATTGAGGAGAAGATTTATTATAAATTCCATAATGTAATATGTATTCCAAGCTGCCATTATTTTGATGCAATAATATATGTTGTTGGTGCTCGCATTTGGCATGTAGTGAATCTTGCCTAATTGTTCTATATTTTGTGAATTCATATTCATGGAAAGTAATTGAGCCAATAGTTTTATTGTGTTGTTTTGGTTGTGCAATCTTTTAATTTTGGTGTTTTCTACAGGTCTACAAATTTTTTTGACATACTTAGTTCGAGAAGAGATCATCATATTTTTCATGCACAGCTTTTCGTCTCACATGAGCACACTTTCCATGGCCTTGAGATTTGATGAAAAGTGGAACATCTTATGGTTATTGAATTTCCATCGATGATTGCATCAGTGGAATTAAGGAAGCATTGCTCCTATTTTCATTGGTTATCCAATAATCTTTTCAAAAGCTTGACTCACAAACATGTTGTTTCCTTAGCTTATGTCAATTAGGATTTTACTTTTCATGTTATTTTTTAAAATTTCTTGTTCCCTTATCTTCATTATTTACTTTACTAACCCCTTGGTTAAATTAGGAATTCATATATAGCTGCATTGTTAGATTGCATTCATCATTAAAATAAAAATATTCAAAAATATTTTTTTTGTGTAGTTATTCTTCTGAGATAGCAAGCAAATTCTACATCTTATCAAAGTCATTTAAGAACCAGCAAATGCCTCCTCGTGGGCATTCACATTTATCTTCAACTGAGCAAATTTTAGTACCTTAGAGTCGATCCCCAAATTAATTTTTCAAGAGAGGAGTTCAAAAGAATTCATCTCGTTAAGCATTGTGCAAAATAATAGCTCAACAAGTTTTTAGCCATACAGCACAATTTCCAACTGATGGCATGTCTTTTTCTATTTCCTCTACACTACGACCATAGAAATTTTTTCATAACTCTATCCAAATTTTCAATATGGCAACTAGTAAAAATCCAAGGGGATGCAAAGTAGATAGAGTGGGATGCAAGGACCTTTTGGAGAACCTGAACATTACCAGCAAGAGATAGGAGATGAGTTTTCTACATGAGATGTTTCTTCTTAGTCTTCAAGTAGATCTAGTTCCACATGTCCTTAGTTGAGGGGAAGATCACAAATGTTATGCCTAAGCATTTGGTGATTGTCTATAGACCTTCTCAATTATATCCTTTCTATCTTAACTAGCTAGGTTCATCTTCAAACAACCATAATACTATGGATTTATCAAGGGAAACTTTGGCTCCTAATGCCATGCAAAATAGCTATAATTTGTTCACCATATTATCAAAATTATTTTCATTAACTTCCACAAAAAGTGTTGTGTTATCGACAAACTGAGAGTTAAGGAGTTATTCTTGGTTTAGAAGTTCTCTTCCTTTGAAAGGTGGCCCTAGTGATTGAGATCTCATAATATAAATGAGAGCATCCACAAGAAAAACATATAGTTTTGGTGCTATGGGACAAAGTCTTGTATAATAGATCTTTTTAAAATGATAATTTTATTAGAAATAGGGAACACTAGGGGGGGGGTGGAAGGTGAATCAGTGATCCACAAACTTTTACCCAACTATGGATATTATTAACAATATTTTTCCACATGCGGGTTAACATCTAGGATTTCATCCCAACATTGTTAAGTAATTATTTTGGCAAACCAAAATAACTTCTTAACCAAAAATTCATTATGTTTCATTTTGCTCCATTATGCATCGTTGTTAACCTATTGTTGATAAATCCTCCATAATACATACAAAACTCAATATCTTTTTTAGCAGCCTTAATCATATGTCATGTGTTGTATGTACTACTTGTATTTAAGTGTGCATAACCTCATGTGCCTCCAGTGTAGCTCGCCAAACAAAACAAGTCTTTTGAAGCTTGTTTCGTGATATGTACTTAATCAATTCTTTAAGATTGTGCCTCCATACTTCACCAAAAGTTATGTCATCTTCAAGTAGACTATATGTTTCCATAAATTAATTTTGTATTATATCACCTTAGCCAAATTGCCAACAATATCCCCCTTTGGCATGATGGCAACATATGGAAAAATTTGGCTAAGTAACAAAACTACAAAATTTGTGAAGTATTTTACATGACCATCAAATTTTCAAAAAAATTTAATCATTAATCATTTCATCTTATACATAGTATAATATACTCCCCCTTAGACTATTCTCTTATATCTCCCTCATACAATATTTACACTATGCATAATACTTACATTTTGTCTTATCATCATATCTCCCCCTTTGACATCAATGGTAAAGGTCAGTCCAAAACTTATGTAAAAAACAAATTTGTAGGTCTATGTTGGAGTATTAATGTTGATTTTTTTTCCAACAAACTTATGTAATCAAATAAGTTATTCTTTAGGTTCTTGAATTCTTCATCCCATGAAGATTTGGCAGCTTCTGAAACACTGACAACTCTAATCAAACCATAACTTGCCAATTATGTTGCATTCAGATCTATGTAGGAAAACTTTTCATAATATATCTTTGCCTCCAAAAGACTATCTATTCATTTCTGAATCAAATTCAGTTTAGGATTCAAGTGGTCTCAAAGTAAATTAAATTTCTTCAATATTTTATCCTTTTCATGCTACAAAATTATTAGTTCATCACTGTCTTTCCCAACCTTCTAATAAATTCAACAACTTTTACATTTGTATTCTTCAAATAATCAATTAGCTTCTAAATTTATTACTCCTTGTCTTTTATGCCATTTGTAGTGGAAGATGCATGTGTATGTGCTAGAGAAAATTTAGCATATAGATTCTTCCCTTCAGTGATACACTTCCCTATTTCCTTTATATAGGTATATAATAGTATCATATCACTTTTGATGTCGTCACACATTGTATTGAAGAATCTTCCATCATGATATTCTTGTATTTTGACTCTCACTCCTCTTCCACAGTGGAATAATGGTCATCATATTCCTCTATAATTTTATTTTGTCTCTTTTTAATATTTTTCTCTTTTAACTGTACAAGGAAGGGTAAAGTACTATGCAATTTCTCAATGGTCTGTTCAAGCAATCTTTGTGCATTTTTGCTCATTTTACCAATTTCTTTTGCTATTTTTCCAATAGAAAATATTGATAACTGGATGTACTTTTGAATATCCATATTTTCATCAAACATATTTGTAACATCCTCATGAAAATATGAAAAAGGTGCTTCAAATGGTGATTTTGAAGTGTTAGTTGGAGTTTTATCAAATGCCTTAAGAGATGTCTCTAATATTTTGATATGCCTTTCTTTGTTGATTTCATCTCCCTTTTAAAATTTCAGTCTCAGTCCTTTGTTCAATTTAGGTTTGTGATGGTTTCATATACATCATATCTTATTTTTCTTATTCCTCTTTCTTCTCCTCGTCTACTACATTTTCCTCTTTCTCCTCTTCTTTTTCTTTTGCTTGTCCTTCTTGACCTTGTCCTAGATAATTGGTGTATGTTCTCTCAACTATGGGTGTTGATGTTGTCAAGATTCGATGGGGCCAAGTCAAAATATTCCTTTTGATTAATCTTCACTTAGCTAAACATTTTGGTCTTGATGACTTATGATTTCTTTCATTTCAATGTGTTATTTCTTATCATATTTTTCATCTTCACTACTAGAATAATCTACAACATTGTCTCTAACCAAATTGCCAACTAAGATTTTGGAGTAATCCTTGAAAGGATCTATTATGGTATCAAAAATTATCTATACACCATCTATAAACATTGACGTGTTATCTATCTAATCTATGGAAATAGTGTTGATCTCTATATCCATGACTGAAATGACGGATTTTGGTGGTTCTACTATTGTTGCTTGTTGCAAAACACAAGGCTCACTAATCACTTGGTAAAAAAAATTATTTGTTTCTTCCCTTTCTTCTTCCTATAGTCCACCATTAGTCTAATTGCTTGCATTTTGTCTCTTAAAAGTGGGTTCAAATATTTCTTGATCCTTTCTATCTACTCGTCACTTTCTATAATACAATATTTATGAATAAAAAATTCTCCTAATTTATTTTCTTCCTCTATTGTCCTCATCCTAGATTTGTTCAATCTCTCATACATTTCATCAGGTACAGTTCCATGTAGACTAATAAGAGGTACCCTAAACTTGATCATATACTTAATGATAGGTACTTCTAAATTCATCTTTTGAAATGCATCATAATTGTCATAAAATTTCTTCAAATTACTAAGTTACCTTCATCCATGATCATCTCATTCATCTTGCCAATTTCAAGTTTCCAGTTCATCTTTTTCTTTCCACTATTGTTGGGTTCTAGTTGATCTTGCTTTGTTTCTTCTTTAGGCAATGATATTTTCCCCCATTCTTGGTATCTCTATGGATGTACCTTTCTCTTCACTCTAACTTTTTCTTCCTTTATAAAAATCTTCTAGCTTAGGTTTCTTCATTTTGTTTGATCTATGTCTTCAAAGTAATTTTTGAAGTTTCTTTGTAGTAGAGGTCCTTGTAGACATTCTTCTAGTGGGTGTAGATGGAGTTGACTGTACATTATTTATTATTACTTCCTCCTCAGGTGGTGTTTGTTATGCTACTATTGTAGGTTTCACTAATGATGCAAGGATGCTAGGAGTGGTATCAATTTCAAGTGGTTTGACAAATAGAATCTCTAGTTAACCACTAGATTTCATCTCAAATTTTCTTCACTTTTTCAAATTCCTCCCTAGTAATTCCATATTCCTTGAGCATTTTATCTACTTTCTTATCAACTCTCTTCTTTTTTTCTTTATTGTAGAGCTAATCTCTAATGTTTGCATGCTTCTCTTCATATGTCCCCCATCTAGGACATTAATTATCTCTCTCTGACTCAAGAATCAACTTCGCATAACCTTCAACCATTTGTTGAGTAACTTCATATCATATAGGGTCTATATAATTCACTCTAGGTTTAATTGCCTCCGTGCAAGTAAAATCTATTTCTACCATGAAGCAAATGGAATCCTTTTATTTTTTCACAACTAAAGTAAGTAACCTCATCCTTTGTTTCATTCCATATTGGAAGGATTTTACCATTTTAGAAATATCATCATGTACTCTCTTTGTAGGCTACTTCTTGAAGTAGTGAGTAATTAGTTCCATTGTACACTCATCTAAATTCCACTCAAAATTTGGCATACCAAGAAAATCTTCCCAAAACTTGAAAGAAAAGATGAATCAATATTGATTCAAATCTGAATGGTGTGTACTTTCATTTCTTTATCCTATCAATATTGTCAATTAGTTGCTACCTCAAACTTTCACACATGTTAACCTTTTCTTTCTCAACTGTCATCTTATAAACTACATGAATGAAACTAGATAATATAGAGTTAGGTCTAGAGTTGTAGTTTATTTTGTATCCAATTATTTTACTGATTAGCCTTACATTTTTCTACTTGACCTAATTAACTCTCATGTCTCTATCATATCATGTTTCTTTAGTATTTTTTTTCAACCAAATTCTTGACTTTTTTTCTCATTTACAAGTACACTACCTTCACTACCTAGACTATTCCACTAGTGAATTATTTCATTTTTTATCATTATCAGAAAATCACCTACCCAAAATATCCCATCATTTATTCTGCTTAATATTACCCTAGTCCATTTAGGTTGATCAAATTCCTCATAAAGCATATGCTTTGTAATGTTCAATTGTCCCAAATATTCATACCCTTGTCTAAAAGATAGATCAATTCTATATACTTTACTCATAACCTCATAAATATCAATGTCCCCAATTGTTTCAAAATTGCAATGTATGTAACAATGGACATCTTCAATGTGCAAAATCCTACTCAAAATTTGAGAAAATGCTCCAATCAAATCATCTTCCAAAGACACAAAAAGATTCTTCTTGAACTTACACCTACACTTTCATAAATCACAAATTAGGGCTTCCATAGAAATTAGCTCGAATCAACTTAAAAACCTTCCAAATCACCTTTGTATCACTTTTCTAGCATTTTGCAACTCTTAATCGATCAAATGGTGACCAATTTACTTGATTCCAAGCCTTAAATCCTTACAAAATCTCATATGCATTAATTTTGCAAGTGCACATACTTCAAAAATTTTATATTGTTGTCTTGCATTTTGTTACCACAAAATGTAGGTAACCATATGAAACATTTCAACATAGTTTCGCATTTCTCTAAGATTGGTTCATTATTTAATTGATTAACATTGATCAATCAATTGACTTCAATTCATCTAATGAACTCTTTTATTGAAGGCTTTTATCAAGTCTTTTTTCATTTTTCTATTTAGTGAGCCTATGCTTTATTTTTGAAGCCTTCAACATTCTTTTTTTTCATTTTTGGGTATTTGTGTGTTTACTTTTGGTCTTTTAGTTTTTCTCAAACCCTTTCTTTCAATTTTCCCTTCGATTTGGTATATCTTAGGGCTTAATCAGGTTTGACAGTCAAAAGATATGACCATTTAAGATCCCAAAAAGTGTTACCTCAATATGCAATTCCATATATTAACATATCATGTTATATTTAAATTTTGTCATTCACTTTTTGAAAAATATAACATAAATTGACTTTTTGTTCTTTGCAACTCAGTTAATTTGCTTCCTTGATTTATCTTTCCAATCCCATGTTTTGGCTAGAACTAACCAACAAAAGTGATATAGGAAAATCCTTCATTAGCTGACCCAACTTGGTCAACACTAACTCAGAAATTATTTCCCTTTAGACTTCCTTTGGTAACCGAGTGAGCTCCATTAACACTGGTTCCATGTCAACTTTTATTTGGTTACTAAGTGAACTTAATAGAGACTATCTTTTTGCAGACTACCATTGGTATCTGAGTGAGCTCTGTTAACATTCTCTCCAAACTTGGTAAACATTAAGACACTCATCATACAATGCAACTTCCTTTGACTCCCGAGTGAGCTTGACATATGCTAATTATTTGGTATATACTTGACATTTTTGTAACATCAAAGACAACGTACAATTGAATGATTGTATCCAACAATCTTATGGAGGTAACATCATATTAGAATACTTTACATAAGCCAAGTTTTGGTATCACTTCCACTAAACTTTTGGTGATTGGGTGGTATATGTTGAACTCAGTATACAAGGTGAAAGACATGGAAGCAAAATTTTAGTTGATTACTATGAAAAAATTTAAGGCTAGGTATGATTTTTATATAGAGGTTTGAATTAAAGAATCAAGAGAGAATTCACTCATGTTCATTGCATGGAGTATGTATGGATTGATATGTGAATAGAGCTAGATATTATGAAGATGGATTACTGTAGGCTCACCTTGTAGAAGATCAATGATCTTATCATGGTTAAGATTCCACCAAATTTCTAGGAAAGAGACAATGATAGTATTCTAGATTGAAAATACCATAAGGTAAGCTTTAAAAGGTGTTGTCCATTTCCCATCAATTGGAAACACAAGGAATGTGTTTCTATCTTCAATATATTCTAGTCTATCTTGAAAAATACTAACAGTGGCTAAAGATCAACCATCTAAGTAGGGTATATTCTAAGCTTGGGCTAGATTGTAATAGTTTTGGATCTTTTGGAAGAACATCTAAGATGTGGATTATAAACCAAGATGGTGCATCTTCTTCAACACCTAAGAAATCTCTCAAGATTAAACTCAAAGGTGTAAAACGGTCAAAGTCATCTCAAGATCCCTCTTAAGTACCAATTCAAGAAGAATAAGTTTAAGAAGAAATTGCATCTGAAGAAGAATCTAATGAAGACGGAGAAGGAGAAGTCATGATAATTTCTCCTCCAAGGCCACTAAATGCTCAAAAATTTCCTACTTAGGAGGAAATCCTTTTGGATAATGTAGACAACAACATGGATTCATTCTCCACTATATCTATTGCAAAGGTGACCTTGTCATCTTTTCCTATCTCTTCTACAACTCCTCCCATTCTCATAGCAGAATAATGTGAACACTTGGGAGATGTTTTTGAGGATTTTCCAACCATTGTAGAAGGATAATTTTTCCAATTTGACACTTTAGTTGTTGGTTTTGATATGTTCATGATGGAATCATCTCAACAAGCACCTATGGATTTAGTTGTATAGACTGAGGCAAGCAAAGTTACAAGTGAAAAAGCAATTAAGAGTAATATCTATTATAGTTGTTGTTCCTATTTTAGTTGATCATGGTTTCATTTTGCCTACATGGTTGGGAAAGATTACTATGAAGAGAAGGAAAGTAGTTTTTCCCCCGAAAAATATTACTGTCAAGAAAACTAAATCCGAATATTTGAAAGACAAGATTGTTTCGAGGATTTTGGTTGAGTCTGAGAAGATCAAATATGTTGAAGTTGCAAAAACCTTAGTGGATAAAGTAGTTAATGAACTTAATTGTTAAAATTATAAGATCACCAAGATTGATCTTAGTAAACAAACACAATTGGGATTTTTGCAACATGTGCTTGCTAATGTGTGTCGAAGCAATCTTGACCTTTGGGAAAAGAAAAATCATCTTAAGGAAGAAGTCACTCACCTTAATGATGTTATCTGACAAAAATCATCACATTCTATTGCTACCACTTCTCACATATATGAGGAGAAAAGGTTGATTGAAGTAGTTAAAACTTGGCTTGGAAAAGTTGTCTCAGAAGGAGTGCAAGTCATCAAAGATGTAGTCAGAGTTCTTGAACACATAAGAGAAATTACAAACTATACATGAATTAATTATTTCTATGAATCAAGAAGTCAGCACTCTAAAAGGACTTTTGGTAGATTGGGATGTAATAGTGAATACTAATTTGGATGGCATGGTGGTGATGAAGTCATTTTTTCTTCAAAGATTTTTTACAGATTCCATGGTCACATGGGACACAAGGAAGACACATTGGGAAAACTATTGACTAAATTGTAGACAACCTTGGAAGACTATCAAACAATTCAAATAAAGATATTATATGCAATGTGGAACAAATAGGGTGTGTTTTTCTCACCGAGCATGATAATTTGGTCCCTGTAGAAGAAATGACTTCAGAATACATAAACAAAGTCAATGTTGAACTTGATTCTAAGGAATTTGGCTAACAAATGATGAATAGATTTGCAACATATAAATCAATAGGAAAGCATCTATAGGATTCGATTGCACAAAACTATAAGATTGTAAGATCAACATACACTGATACAATCAAGATTGAGGCTATATCAAAATAAATGGAGATCTCAAATCTTTCTACAGTGCATGATTGCATCACCAGTTACAAGGCACTTTAGAATAATCCTTAGGATTATTTCCTCTATTTTTATCTTCTTCTTTCTTATCATGCATGTATATAGAGAGGATGTATTACATAAAATTATTTAATTTCCTATAATATGATTTACATGTACTTATGAGATGTAATCCAATAATTTATTTTTCAGTTAGAATAGGCTAAAGTTGGTTGAGTTACTCCCACTTTTTCCCATTTCTTTTTCTCAACTCCTTTGCTTATATAAAGGATTACCCCCTCATTGCAAAAATCATCTTTATTTTGTATGCAAGTGAGCTCTAGAGAAATTGTGCAAGCATAACGTTGATTTTATAGTATTATTTTGAAAGAAAGGTGAATACAAAGAAGTAATTAAAGTTGAACTTTAATTTAGTGCAATTGTGACTTGTGAAAGTTGGAATCTTTGACTGTGATTTGCATTTTTTATCTTTGATTCATGTGTTTTTGTATTCTTGATAATGGATTAAAGAGTTAAGAAGCAATCAAAGTCAAAGCTTTGACTGGGAGCATTTGGAGAGATATATAGACTGGAAGTTTTGACTATAGCTTGTATCTCTTTCTTAATTTTCAAAAATAGATAAAATTATTTACTTCTAGAAGTCTTTGTACCCCAATAGTAAAGGTCATTCTTATATCATAATTAAGATCGGAGTTAGAGCCAAACTAGTATGCTTTCAGCTATCCTTTGAGTTAGTGTTGGTTTACCGGTATCACCATTTACAACTTTTGATAGAAGTGTAGTTTGAGGTTTCTTATTTTCCATTACTCACTCCATGGGTAAGTGGATTCTTTCCTAAAAGCTAAGAGGAAAGAATATTAGTAATACCCTTTCAAATCTCTCAAATTATTTCTTACCATGAGTTGATCCAAGGAATGGTGAGAAGGGGGATCCTTCCCTTTAAGGTAGGAGAGACTTTTCTCACATGTTGTGGCTGGTCTACCTATTTTGTGATTGGATTTTATCCAAATTTGGTTGCAAAATATCTACCCAACATTTATCAATCTAGTAGTCTTGATTTCCTTCATGACCTCACATATAGACAAATTTATTTCTACAAACTTAACCATAACTTCACCTCATCTATTCCAAAATTATATTAACTTTTTGTAACTTAATTCTTCACTAAAGCGGTCTAATGTATATTTGATATATTATCCCTTGTTTTAATCTTGCAAAGTTATTGCTTATGTTGGTAAGGGGGTTTCAATGGTAATTACTAGTTTCATTATATTTTATGACATATCTTTTCTCTTTGAAATCCACACCTTAGTGCTCGTAGGTGTTCCTTCTCACACAAAAGTTTTATAAATACTTTCAACTTGCTTTCCATTCACACTTTCATTGCTTCTTACATTGTTATTGACATTTCTTCAAGGATTAGATGTTCTCATGTTCTGTGATTTCATGTTAGGTGTTCTCATGTTGTTCATTCTACAAAATCTTTTTGTATATCTTAAATTATTACAAATATGACACACTATATATCTAGGTCCGAATTGATTAGTCTGTATTCTACAATCTCTAGCAATGTGTCCAAAATTGTTGCATTTATAAAACATAACTCCATATTCTAAACATTTTTTTCTCCAATGGTTTACCAACTACAAGTTAGTACTTCCATGCATTCTTTTATCAATATTAAATCTAGGTTTCCTACATTCATTATATCTATGGCCATAAATAAATAAATTATAAAAATAACTAGAAAAGGGTTTAGAAAACTTATCTATGTAGTGCTTCATGTGTCCAAGTTGATTACATGCAAAGCATCTTCAATTGAATTGTCTCTTTACATCTTTCAATTGTTCAAGTTGATTAGGTACTTCTTTTTCCTAATCTTATTGATGACTAGGTTGTTGGTTCACAAGATCTTGTTCCTTGGTAACTTCAGATCCTTTAGATGATTCTCCTTCAACATATCCAATCCTTGTTTTGACTCTAACAAGTCTTTGTGTCATAATCTTCTCATCAAACTTCTTAGTAATAGAACATAAATTCTCAATATTTTTTATTTATTTTTTGTTTGTGTAAGTTCTCCTTTAACAATGATTTTATACTTATCTAGTTCTATATACTATAACTTTGTATTCTAAAGTTAAGATGTCACCTTAGAAAGTTTGGATTTCAGATTTTCATTCTAAGATCTCAAATCTGACTAACTTTTCTTTTCATCTTCCATCATACTCATTTTCAAATTTGTAATTCCAAGCTCATATTTTAGAATTTCATTCTCCTTTTTAAGCCTTGAAACTGCTTCTCAATCCTTGATATAATCATGTGACTCTTTGTCATTCTAGAGATTTCAATTTTCTTTTTCAATTTAGATATGAAATATTATTCATCTTTTAGTTTGATCTTTTAGTTTATTCCTTTTCTATGTTACTATAGCAAGTTCCTCAAGATTCCTTTACAGTTGTTCCAAATCCATAGTAATATTACTCAAGTTGTTTGGCCTCCCCTGAGTAATTGTACTCTAGTACAAATTATTAGAAATAGGGAATACTGAGAGGGGGTGCATGAATCAGTATTCCATGAACTTTGGCCCACCTATGGATATTATCAACAATCTTTTTCCTCATGTGGGTTAACATCTAGGATGTCATGCGAACATTGTTAAGAAATTAGTTTGGTAAACCAAAACAATTCATTATGTTGTTTTTTTTCTCTATTCTACCTTGTTAACCTATTACAGGTAAATCCTCCATAATACATAAAAAAACTCAATATCCTCTTTAGAAGTCTTATACATATGTCATGCGTTGTTTGTACTACCTACCTTTAAGCATGTCTAACCTCATGTACCTCTAGTGAATCTTTCCAAACAAAATAAGTCTTTTGAAGCCTATTTTCTTGATATGTACTTCATGAACTCTCTACGTATTGTGCCTCCATATTTTGCAAAAATTTATGCCATCTTTGAGTCCTAGACTATATGTTAACATAAATGACAACCCTAATATATCACCTTAGCAAAATTTCCAACAAGGTTTAGACATATCCTTATTGATATCAATCACAGTGGAGGAATCTTTAAATAGAATCACAATCTAATTACAAAAGTATTGAGTGAGCCCAAGTGCTTTAAGCATGCCAGTCAAAACAGGCCATTCAATCTAACCATATACTTTTTCAAAATCTAAGAGAATGATATCATAATTATGTCCTACTTTTTTTCTATAATGTCCCCTTCTCCATGCTAGACCTAATGGCTCCTTGTTGGTATATCTTTCCATCCAAATAGGCTAATGAAATTTATTTTGAGGATGTCAACCAATCATAGGAATCTCTTTGATTTCATTGGGGGAGATATTTAAGTGGGAACTCCTAAGGTTAAGTCATTTTATTCTATTAATGTCATTTAAAGCCACTTTATGACAAAAAATGCTTAAGTGACTAAAAGAAAAAATAGGCATTTATCCCACATTACTTGGTTGTTCTCATCTCCCCTCACTTTGAGGTTATAAAAGAAAGTATATGCATTTGGATTTCCACCATGAAAATTTTTGCTTAAATGTGACTGGTTTCTTTGAGGACGAAACCCCTTAAGACAATGTGAGGAGTGGATGTAGCCTCAGCCCCTCATCAAATATTTTTCATTTTTAGATGTGGAGTTGTAGTCTGAAGAGTCTTATCTATTCAAAACTAAGGAAGTAATGCATCGAATAGGTATTAATAGTTCATGATATTTTGGAAACAAAAGGAGTAAGCATCAGGTATACTCATTCTTAGTTGATAGAAAAAACCCATTATTAATCAGCATAGTCAAGGGTACTAGTACAATGAGGATGGAATAGTGATTGGTGTACAAGGTATCATACTTCAATGTCTTCAGTAGTAAAAGAGCTAGTTGTTGATCTCATTTTGGTTTTGACAAGGCAGTGACAAAACATTTAAGCCATTACTAAATAGAACTTTGTATGTGTCAAGTAAGTAGTGTATGCTAAGCAATATACACAATCAGTGTCGAGCACTAGTGTGTGTTGAGAAAATGGTATGTGTCAAGTCACTCAAGTGTCGAGCAAGACATATACGTTGAGTGATTCATATGTCAATTAAAATAGTGGATGCCAAGTCATTCAGGAGTCAAATTCCAGCATTAAGGATATAGTGAATGTCAAGCATCAGAGCTTTCAAGTGTTGAGTAAAAAAATTTTGACATAGTTGTTTGTAATGGCACAAACTCCTATGTCAACCATTTTTGGGCAGACATGGATTTTTTTATGATTCTAGAATATATATATACAAAGGTATATTGAAAAATCCCTATGCACTACATGCAACCAATCAAATTAAGGGATGTTCTAAGAGGCAAAATGGGTGAATCACAATCATTGATTCCTACCTAAACCTAACTCACCTAAGTCTTCTTAAGGAGGGAAAACCCTAAAGAGTTTGTATGTGCGGATGAGAAGAGAAGATAGAATGCTAAGTGTAGAGACCATTCATGGTGACTAAGGAGGTTGTGAGAGAGATATGAATTACATAATCAGTTAGAAAAAATGAAGAAGAGAAGTTAAAGGACAAAAGAGATACATCTAATCAAGAGGATCAAGTACACATTAGGAAAGAGGAAATATGATATCTAGCAGAGATGTTTTCACCAAAGGATCAAGGTTGAAACATTCCAAAAGGTGAATCAATGAAAATATCTTAATCGAGAAGTTTTAATAGGATTTTGTAAATCCTTTAACAGGGTGATTGTTTTATTTCAAGTCTAAGACCTCTAGCAAGGTACACTTTTAGCAAGGTGTTGAAATCCTTTAATAGGGTAAGATTTAATAGTCTATGTAAGCCTTTAATAAGGTAGACCTTTCACAAGGTAGATCATATTTTATGATCAAACAATTGTAACCTTCATTGGATACACTTTATAACTATAGTAGTGAAGATTTTTGGGTGTCATCCCCACCCCAATTTTACCTTCTCATTGGAGGGTTTCGAGGTAGCAAATTTATTGTGTTATGTGTTATTTGTTTCATGCTATGGATGAACATGTGTAGCTAGCTATTTCAATTTACATGATAATTCATGAGATGGATGAGTGGTGAATGTTTTTGTAGTTAAAGATTTGAAGTGTTGATTCACCCCACCCCCCCCCCCCCCCACCCCCGCCCCACCCCCCCCCCCCCCCCCCCCCCTCAAAGTTTAATTTCCCATTGTTAATTCCAACAATTGGTATTAGAGCCTTATTCTCTAGAAAGGAAAGCTTTGTAGCTTTGAGGAAAGATCTTGAAGATGAAAGTCTACAAGTTGGGAAAGATTATTGAGAAATAGAAGGATGAAGTCTATCTTGCCCTACTCCAACTCAATGAAGCAAGAGATGAGTTTAAGTGCTCATTTAAGATAAGGAAAGAGATATTTGTTGAGGAAAATGACACACATTACCAAGAAGAAGACACTACTAAATTGTTTGCAGATGGAAACTCAAGTGAGTTTGATGTAGTAGTTGCAAATTTGATGCAAAAGAATGGTTCTTTAACTGAAGAATTCATAAATCTTAAAATAGAACAAGAAGTCCAATTAGTTTTTCTATGTGAGGTAACTAAGTGCAAGAAGAAATTTGAGGAAGACAAAGTCATGTTTGAAGATGACAAAAGAACATTGAGCAACAGACTAGAAGAGAAGACATCAGAGCTACAAACGATTGCTAACATGCAACTAGATACAATGAATCAATTAATGATTTCCAATTGTGAATTGAATGGAAAGTACATTGAGACCACAACCCTAGAGTTATAGAATGAACAACTGAGGAATGAACTAAGAAGAGAAAAGGAATTTTTTGAAAGTTTCAACAAACCCAATGAAGCCATCAAATATTTTGAGAAACTGATGAGATCTCCTAGATCTAACAATGATACTACTAGATTGGGATATGCCATTACTAAGGAAGGAGAATCATCTAAATTTGGTGAACAAAGAAATTATAAATGTAAGAACTATAAACTCACTTGTCATGATTGTGGAAAGTTGGGTCATACAACAAATGTTTGCAAGAGCAACAATGCAAATTAGAACCCTAAGTAGAAATTCAAGGGTTACTATCATAAGTGCAACAAGCAAGGACATCAGGCACATGAATGCAAGACCAAGACCTTATGCATACAAAGATTTGAAGGACATTTTCATAATTGTCAAAAGTATGGACATAAAGCATGTGAATGCTAATATAATGCCAAGTGGACATTAAAACAAGAAGACAAAGGTGCAACACAATGGAAAATTCTATAATTGGGATTACAACACAAGGTATAGTTGTCACTATTGTCAAGAATATGGACATGTTCTTAAGAATTTCATTAGAATACATTTTAGAGATAACTACAATAGATGGTTGAGTGAGACTACATGCTTTAGCTATTTGAAGATTGGTCATATCAACAGAAACTATCCAACTAGATCACCAAAACCAAGTAATGGAAACAATAAAGTCAAAGAGAATACCAATATTAAGAAGATCAAAGTACAGATGAAAAAAACATGGAAGAAGAAGGAAGATTGAAGCACATGAGGTCACTTCATCCAATGGATCAGGTGATGACATCACCCCTAACTAGAAAATCTAAAGGTATGTGTGGGACTAATATTTCAAAGTTATTTCATACATCAGTTCTAAGAATCTAAGATCTGAAAAGATAGTATATGCATGAATTAAGATGCAATGTATTAGTTAGAACCTGGAGGAAATATATAGTTTTGTTAGTTTTCATATTGTTTTCGAGTGATGGAATTATGTTAGTAGTGGTTGAGGTTGGTGTGGTTGTTGAGCATAGTGAAAACATGTATAAGCTAAGTGAGTGGAAATCCTATGATAGCCAAACTTATAGTTGTATAAGCATTAAGCATTTAATGTCAAATATCAAGGGTTATGTAGTCAATTTTTGACTCATTTGCATTCATCTGTGATTGAAGACTACATAAAGAGTATAAGCTGAACTAAGGAGAAAATATTCAAGTGTTTGCAAACTAGATTCAGCTGCCACTCGTAATCATTCATCAAATTCATAAGGTATTTATAGCGTGTCGAGTTGCACTGTTTGAGTTTTTGCAAACCCTAGTTACATAAATGGTGTCTAGCTCTTCTACAAATGTTAGGAAGGAAAAGAATTTTTTAATGTGTAATTAATCAATTAATTAGTAATGAAATTAGACAACCACCCTTCTAAGTTATTCTTGAGACAGCATATAAGGGAGACCCGTCTGGTGTTCTATCGATGATACAACCACAAGTTTTAATGATACAATATGCCAGATGCTACTACATCAAAAAGATAGGAGATGTTGGAGATATGGAAATAAGGGATGCATATAGTAAATTATGTGATAATGGAGTCTTGAGGGAAGAATAAAAGATTGTTGAATAGAAAGGGTTAAATCATGCCCTAGATTTTCCCCAAGTCTTTAAGAATGATTGGATACGCATTGTTCTTAGTTGTATTCACAATAATTCCATTTGGTTGGGGAATGGTCCCATTAAGAACACTAAGAGGATAATAAACTGAGTGATAGGGTATCCAACCCTAGACAAACCCAAAACCATGTAAAGTGATGCAAAGGACTTAATTGAGAGAAATACAAGGGCAGTATGGAATAAGAGAGGGATGTCCATAGATGCAATTTATGATCCCCTAATTGACTTTGTAGTGAGAATAATTTCTCACAAGTTCTTTTAATCAAGCATATTGAATAGTGTATCTTGCATGGTTGTGGATTTGGGTTACAAGATAGTGAACAAGGACCACACGTATGACCTTGTTGAGTTACAACTTCAGTAGTTATTAGAAAACTTGGAAGCCATAAGGAAGACAAAGAGTGCACAATGCGTATTTGGTTCACTTCTTGTCTGCATATACTTCTATGTACAGAACACATTTCCCACATTTGGTCAACTAGCATGGAAGACCAATAGTCTAGTGACAGTGTAGATTCCAGAGATGATAGAACAACTTGGAGAGAATTTTGAAATAGTAATGACAAGTTACTTTGAAGATTTCAAGAAGTATATGAAGCAAAGACTAAGGATATGAGTGTCACTGGTGTAGAAACATTACAATGATGTTTTCTTCCTAGTGGATGTTGATTATACATATGTGCAAGCTGCAATACCTAGGGTTAGATGGCTCAAGCCATTGCCTTATGAAATCAATTTGGATGAGGCATCTACATCCATCACATCACTATTGGAAAAAGAAGTTGACAAGAGTGCCACCTCATTTGGAAACTATGAGGAAGCCAAATCAAGAATCATGGTTGATTTGAAGAGAGCTACTATGATAAGGAAGAAAAACAAGATTGTGAAGAAGCTACAAAAGAGATTTAGTGAAGGGGAGAGGAAGAAGAAGAAGATGATGAAAATGATGAAGAAGAGAATCAAGTTGAAGCCCCATTGGAACTCACTCAAGGCCAAGGAGAAGATCAAGAAGAGAATGTTGAAGGTGTCGAGGGAGAAGAATTCAAGGAAGCACCTAAGACAGCTAAAAAGAAGAAGAGGAAAGAAAAGGAGACTGAAGTGGAAAAACCTAAGAAGAAGCTTGTGAGACTTTCACAACAAAAGCTAGTAGTATCTATTACCAGGTCAAGCACAAGGGCAACCACCAAACAAGTAAGGGAGGCAGATAAACCAAAAGGAAAGAGCTATTGCCTCAGCAGAGCTGAGTCATCCTACAAAGAAGACATATGCATGGAAAAAATACACTCCTATAGCTGAGTCGGATGAGGAGAGGATAGAATCAGATGACATCAGTCAATTTAAGGTGGTAAGCCACAATCCCTCATCAGATATAGACAACTTGTGTGAAAATGTTAAGAATAATGTAGATTTGTAGTTTTGCACATGTTGTATTTGATAAGTTATGAAAGATTGATCAAAATAAGGTGGATGAAGCTATATGTAATATGATGGCTACATTTAAGTCCATGTCTATAGAGATTTGTAACTCACTTCCAAAGAGTCTTTATGACCGAGTTGAGTAGAAGTGCCAGTATAGTCTAACTATAGAAAGACACATCAGGGAGACTACACTTGCCACAGTAATGCCTACTTTTCATAAAGAAATGATGAAAAGAGCCATGAACAAATTCAAGGGGAGATTTGCCCCCAAATATAGAGCTTTTAATATTTTTCAAGATAACATTGAAGAGTTTGTGAAACAAAGCATCCGAATATGGAAGCAAAGCTAAGTGACAAAGTTCCTAAGGAAGTTGGAGATAAAAAAAGGTGAACAAGGACAAGAAGTCCAAGTCAAGGATGTTCATGTGGGAGGTACTAAAATAATAGTAGCAAAGGCCATAGCTGATGACAAGTAGTAGGATGATCAAAGTGTACTTTGAGTGCTAGCCCTCCACATGTAGACCAAGTGAGTCACCAAGACTCAATAAAAATTAAGGATGTTATTGACAACTTTGCTTAGAACATCAATCCCTTGAAAGAAGAAGACATCGATAAAATTATGATTGACTCCACCATTGGAGGAAAATTATGCAGCCATCCTATATTGGTGAGAGTAGATGAGATTGAGAAGGCAGAATTGGCATCTATAGGGGATAAATCACAAGAATCATCCAAAGTGCCCCCTCAATCTATAGAAGCACAAATTATAATGTTCATTGTGGTATATCATGCAAAGGGTACAGTGAGACCAGATGTCAATACATTAGTGCCAAATCCTTCACTGCAAGTAGTATTAACTATTGAGAAGGATGGGATAAAAGTCCACATAGGTCAAGAAGCCAACCCTACACCTATCTCACATTTGCCAGGTGAAGATGACAACATAGAGAAGGAGAAGGATAGGACTGAAGAGTCTGTGTTGACTACTAAGATAGAGGAACATATTACTATATAGACCTTGGTTACCCTACCATCCTTTGTATCACCTCCTACTATTCAAACTATTCAACAACTGAGTACAGATGCTATAGCCTTGCAAATATCAAGGCCTAGCCCTAGCACATCTAAGTATGTTGAAGGTACATCTTATGGAGATGTAAACTTAGATGAGGTGATTGAACTACCAAATTTTGATATTGCATCAATCACCATAGAAAAAATGAATATTCTACAGGAAGTTCTTGAAAGGAAGAAACAACAAGAATTTCTTAGATGAGACATAAGAGGAAGCAAGTGATTCATGACATCAAAGAGATATTTATTGATGCATTTAGTCTACCAGCGTCGAGTGAAGAGAAACCAATCATTAAGAAACTAGTCAATATAGTTGATAAGATCAGGGATGAAGACCTAGACTACAATGTTAAACTTCTAGAATGATCTGAAAAGAAGTTTCACTCTAAAGTTCTTGAAAATAATTCTAGTGCCATTGCACTATGACAGGTTGACTTAGCAACCAAAATGGAGGATGTGAAAAAGGTGTTGGAGAATATCTTTTCTCTATGCACAAAGATTTGTGATGTGAATTTATTCACACAAGAAGTATAGAGGGCTATTGACTAGCTACAAGGGGATCTACAATCCATAGGTACAACATTGAAACTATGTCTTGGTCAAAACCAAACTCATTTTCAAATATTACTCTCTACTCAAGGTCAGTCAGCAGCATTACATTCATAACATGCAAACATAAGGGCTACCTTGATTAGTATCTAGTCCATGCTAACACCATACATGGAAGTATTGCATAAGGAACTAGCCTTCGCTGAAACATTTTTGAAGAAAGATAATCAAATTTCTACACATCATGGCTTACTTGACCTTTTTACCCAACTAGATATTCAATACTAGTCTCTAGAGGTAGCATACAATAACTAGGATGTAGCATTGAAAATTACCATGGAGGTCCACAAAAAATTTATAGACAAACACACTATTAGTGTACCACCCAAATGACATAACTGTCAAAAAGGGGGGATAGTATCTATAAGGAGCTATAGCAAATAAAAGGGGGATTATAAGGTTTTTGCAGGCAATTGGAATACAATTTTGAGATAGAAACAAGGGATAACAGTAGTATAGAACATTTACTCAACAGGAGTTATACAAAATTCAGCAATAGTAAGGAACACTCAACTCAGGGGGAGTTATAAAAAATTTGGAGAGGTACGATAGTTAAGTCATTAGTTGTATAAAATTTTGAAATTTTGAAATTTTGTATGAGATACAGATTATTTGAGTTTTTACCATAAGTTAGGTTGTATATGCATGACAAAGTGTTTTTGCTACTCATGTCAAAGGAGGAGATTGTTGATCTCATTATGGTTTTGACAAGGCAGTGACAAAACACCTAAGCCATTACTTAACAGAACTTTGTATGTGTTGAGTAAGTAGTGTATGTTGAGCAATATATGCAATTAGTATCGAGCACCAATATATGTGGAGCATATGGTATGTGTCAAGTCACTCAAGTGTCGAGCAAGATATATATGCCGAGTGATTCATGCATCAAGTAAAATAGTGGATGTCGAATCATTCAAGAGTTGAGTTCTAGCATTAAGGATATAGTGAATGTCAAGCATTAGAGCTTTCAAATGTTTAGTAAATAGTTTTTGGCATAGTTGTTTGTAATAGCACAAACTCTTACATAAACCATTTTTGGGTTGACTTAAGGATTGTTTTACAATTCTAGAAGATATATATGAAGGTATATTGACAATCTCTATTCAACACATGGAACCAATCAAATTAAGAGATGTTTTAATTAGAAACATGGGTGAATCATAATTGTTGATTTCTACCTGACCATAACTCACCTAATTCTTCTTAAGGAGGGAAAACCCTAAAGAGTTTGTATGTGCAAATAAGAAGAGAAGGGTGAACACTAACTGTATAGAGAACATTCATGGTGACTAAGGAGGTTGTGAGAGAGATGTGAATTGTAGAATCAGTTAGAGAGAACATAACAGAGCAGTTAAAGGACAGAAGAGATACATCTTATTAGGATGATCAAGTACACATCAAGAAAGAGTAGATCTGATATCTAGAAAAGAGGTGCTAACTGAAAGATCTGTTAGTGTAGTTTTTTATTTTTCCTATTTTGCTAGGTTTTTCCTACACTTTTAATAATCTCACTTAGGTTAATAAAGCATGTCTTATTAGGTGAATGGTTGTGAGGTGTCACCTTCCTACATGTGAGCATCCATTAGCTATCTTGGGAAGATACTTTGCTATCTTTAGTCCGATAGATGGTTGCTCCTCATTGGTTGGTGTTGCCACCTCCTCCCTCTTCCTAGCCTATATAAGCATGCTACCTAGCTTGTATTTGCATCTCTTGTTTTTGCATCCTCTTAATGCTATTTTGCTTCAATCATTTGCATTACTCTCTTGGAGACTAACTCTATGATGCTATTTTGATTTTGTATCATTTGCATTCATAGTTTAGATATTTATTCTTTGCACTAGTTTTCTGGGTTATTAATCTTATCAGATTTTAACATGGTATCAGAGCTTTTCTATGTGCAAGAGTAGATTTTAGTTTCCTTATTTGAGAGATTCGGGGGGGGCTAATAAAATTTATTTTAGTTTTTTGAAAAATGAAGTATGCTCTTCTCTTGTATCTTTGGATGATCTTGAGAATCAAGAAAATTTTGACAAAAATGATTTTTCTCTAGGGTTTCAATCTCAAATCTGACAACCAACTTGCATATTTGGAGTTTTCAATCAGTTTTGCAAGTTCCAGCATGCTATTGATGGACTTAGGAAGCTGATCCAGCATTTGCATATCATATTCTAGTTGCTGGGGTCATTTTTTGATTTTTGGAGCCATTTTTTACTGTTAAAGGCATCTAATTTACACTGTAGCAACATCTTCTGTACATCAAAAAAAAATGCTTTCTGGCTTTTGTTCACAACCCCAAAAAACTATCTGGATATCTTTTAGATTTTGCATGCAAGTTGTATATTTTGTAGAATCGAGCATGCAAAGCTACAGTCATACCCCTCTCCATTGGCAGTTGCAGATTTGAATGCAGTTTTCAAATGTCTCATTCTTGCTCATACGGACTCCAATTTTGATGATTCTTGTTATGAACTTGGCTATTTTTTTGTGCTCTATCCACTAGTGGAGTTGTTTTTTGATTTTCATTCATGAATTCTTCAAAAATTGCAGATTCTCAGCTGTGACTGTGCACAGTTCTCATTTTGAAAACTTCAGAGGATCATAACTTTCTCATACGACCTCGTATCAAGGTGATTCTTTGTTTCTCTGATTATTGTGACCAAGTTTCACTTTTAGCATATTCTCTTCATGAGGGTTTGTAATGCATTGAAATCAAGACCACTAAGTATTTCTTTCTAGTGGTAGTTGTAAATGCACTAAAATAAAGTGCCAAATCATATTTCTTTGGGGGGGTTCTTTGATTGAGTAAAAAAGGGGGGGGGGGGGGGGGGGGTGTGGGTGCATTATCGTGGCTGGGTTCTCTTCTTTTTAGCATTTCTTCATCATGGATCAAACAAATATGCCCATCCTAACTCCATACAATTACTTTGAGTGGAAATCACGCATGACAATTCACTTAAGGAAAGCTGGATTAAATAGGATAACTATGGGACTTGAAACTGAACCTGCTAAAGATGAAGATAAGCCTAAGTGGTTTAACAAATGTGATGAGGCATTTGGAACATTGTGTTTGTCTGTTTCTCCTGACTTGCTATTTCACATTGAGTCTTTGGATACACCAAATGAAGTATGGACAAAGCTAGAAACACTATTTGGCACACAAGATTCAATGAGGGGTCATATGTTGGAAAATGAATTAATTAGTTTGAGTCCAGGCAATTTCAACACAATTCAAGATTTCTTCACCAAATTGAAATCACTAAGGTTGCAGTTAAAACAATGTGGAATTGAAAAGAAAGATGAACAACTGATTCTTAGTATTCTCTCTAAGCTAAGTTCAGAATATTCTGTGTTTGTCTCTACCTTCTATGCTACTAAGGGTGCACTTGGTACTCAATTCACCATGCCATCTCTAGATGATTTTGCTGTCAATCTCACTCGAGAATAGGACAAGCTAATCCAGATGGGCACTCTTAAGTCCTCTAAGTCACATGCCTTAGCAACCAACCAAGGCACAAAAGAACAACAAGGACAATGTAGTAACAACAATAGTAAGGACAAGAAACAAAAGAATAGCAAGGAGAAGAAGGATCAGATACCAGTTTCTTGAAAAGAAACTATTGATACACCATCTTCCAAGGGCAATAAGTCTAAGAAAGAAAAGGTCAAATGTGCCTATTGTAAAAGATCGGGTCATGATGAACATAAATGTTTGCAAGAACAACTTGATCACTTGACATACATTCTTGAGAAGAATAATATTAGTGTTCCTGAATCTATCAAACAAAGTTCTAATGAAGGGTCTAACAAGGAAAAAGAAAATAGCAAGGGGAAAGGAAAGGGCAAGGCCCTTTTTGCAGGTTCTTCCTCACCATCCACTTGGGTTCTTGATTCAGGTGCTTCACACCACATGGCTTCATCTAAGGAAGAACTTGCATCCTTGGAGCCGTGTACTATGCCTTCTATTTTGATGGGTGATAACACTCCTATTGAGGTGTGTGGGAGAGGGTCTGTTGATGTGGGGGTTGGCACATTCCATGATGGTCCTTGTGTACCCTCATTGTCAACTAATCTTCTATCGGTACACCAGATCACTCACACAAGTTTAGGCAAGCGGGTTGAGTTCACTCCTAATTCAGTGGAGATACGTGAGTTGCACAATGATTCTACAGTTGCCGGTGGGAGAGTAGATCATCAGTCATGACTCTATATGTTTTCTCACTTTGTTCCTGATCCTCCTTTGACTGTTTCACTCACTCACTCTAATGATGTGAGCAGATTATGGCATGAGCGATTTGGCCATCTTAACTTCCACTACTTGCATCAACTTAACCGACAGAGCATGGTCACAGGGTTTCCTTCTACTTTGACATTGGAGTCACTTGGAATACATGATAAATCTTCTAATGGGTCAGATTCACTTGAGCAGTCTTCTACCTCCACTTCTGATGCAGAGAGTGATTCAGAGGACTCACCTCCTTCCTCTCCTAGTCATCATTCACAGGTTGATGATTCTCCTCTAGATTCTCCATCTTCTGGTCCACTTTGGGCTAGACAGACGTTACAGTTTGCAGGTGATTGGGTTGGGGATCCATCAGACACCAAGCAGACTCGTTTACAATTCCAAGATGCTCTACATATCTTCATTGCTACTGCCTCAAATCCACAGTCCTTTCATGAGGTTTCTGGTATTTTCGAGTGGGATACAGCTATGCAGGAAGAGTATAGTTCCTTGATGAGGAACCACACTTGGGATCTTGTCCCTTTTCCTAAGGGAAGAAAACTTGTTCGATGTAAGTGGATCAATCGAAAAAAAATTGCAAGCTTTGCTGGAGGTGTGGGATGCTTCATCTTTTGGGGGGGCCTCTTCCTCTCACTTGGAGTCCTAATTTTCTTTGGGGAGTCTCTTTTCTCCCTCTTTTGGGGGAATTTTATGTACATGGGTACCTCATCAGGCTTGACTTGCTAGGACCCATTTCTACATCCACCTAAGCTTCGCTTATGGGGGGGTGTTAGTGTAGTTTTTTATTTTTCCTATTTTGCTAGGTTTTTCCTACACTTTTAATAATCTCGCTTAGGTTAATAAAGCATGTCTTATTGGGTGAATGGTTGTGAGGTGTCACCTTCCTACATGTGAGCATCCATTAGCTATCTTGGGAAGATACTTTGCTATCTTTAGTCCGATAGATGGTTGCTCCTCATTGGTTGTTGTTGCCACCTCCTCCCTCTTCACAGCCTATATAAGCATGCTACCTAGCTTGTATTTGCATCTCTTGTTTTTGCATCCTCTTAATGCTATTTTGCTTCCAGCATTTGCATTACTCTCTTGGAGACTAACTCTATGATGCTATTTTGATTTTGTATCATTTGCATTCATAGTTTAGATGTTTATTCTTTGCACTAGTTTTCTAGGTTATTAATCTTATCAGATTCTAACAAGATCAACGCTGAAACATTCTAACATGTGAATCAGTGAAAATATCTTAACAAAGTAGTCTTAACATGCTTTTGTAAATCCTTTAACAAGGTACTTATTTTATTGCAAGTTTAATTCCTCTAAAAAGGTACACTTTTAGTAGGGTGTTGAAATCCTTTAACAAGGTAAGATTTGATAGTCTTTGTAAGCCTTTAACAAGGCAGACCTTTCCTGGGGTAGATCATAGTTTATGATCAAAAAATTGTAACTTTCATTAGATACACTTTACAATTGCAATAGTGAAGATTTGTGGGTGTCATCCGCACCCCAGTTTTACCTTCTCATTGGAGGGTTTTTGGGAAAAAAATATATTGTGTTATGTGTTATTTGTTTCATGCTACAGATGAACATGTGTAGCTAGCTATTTCAATTTACATGATAAATTGTGAGATGGATGTGTGGTGAATGTTTTTGTGGTTAAAATTTTGAAATGTTGATTCACACCCCCCCCAGCCCCTTTCAGAGTTTACTTTCCCATTGTTAGTTCTAACACTAACAATAGTCTCTTGTGTGGAGGTAAGAGAACTCAGTGGACAGCTTGATTTATTCTCTTGTCATGGTTTATAAACTTTGTTGGTGGGTGTGGGAAAATAGTGACCAATGATGGTGGTATTGTGAGTGATTACAGGAGGTGACAGTGTGCTCAATTCTACATTTATTAGCCAGAAATAGTAACTATAGGTCATGTCTTCAAGATAGCCTCAGGATTCTCAATCACATGCATCTACAATTGGAAGGCAAGGAGGTTTGACTTAATAATAGCAGGACAGATTTCACATTCTCCCTTGCTTTAGCAATCTACTCTAATGATATGTATATGTATGGTCTTATTGTTACTATCATTGTATGGTTAGTTCCAAAGTCATCACACATCTATTAAGAGTTCATAATATGGATGAATAAAATAAACATTTTCACATATGGTGATATGTCCTTCTTTCTTGGAGATTGTCCATTATGATAGTCTTGATCTACATACTTTTATTATCATTTTGGAAAGGATTTAAATTAGAACAAGTGAGACCGGGTTGAGAATCCTACATTTTTCCCAATGAAGAACTTCACAATTGGTGATCATAATTTCAAGGATGTATCTGCTCTTAACAAATAATGCTTATGTTATAGAGACAACTTCATTCATAAGGTCTTCTTTTCTTCTAGCCATGAGCTTGGTTATGATCTTGTAAGACAGATTTAGGAGAGTTATAGGCCTCCAATTTTTGACTTGAGATTTATCTTTATTCTTGGGGATCAATTTTATAACTCCTCTATTAATTTGTTCTCCCATTGATCCTTTTTCATAAGCTTCATTACATACATTTAGGAGATCATAATATATTGAATCAATGTTCTCCCTATAAAGTTCAACCAATAGTCCATCCACTCCTAGAGACTTATCATTAGCCATATCACATATAGAAATTTTTGTCTCTTCAATAGAAAATTCTTTGTTCAAGGCCTTCTCCAAGTTCTCATAGATCTTTTTTAGGCATTAGTCATAGACAATCTTTAAGAGTATCCTTATTGTTCTCCTTATGTTCTGAGGTCAACACGATTTGGTAGTAATTTAAGAAAATATTCTTAATCTCCTATGGGTTTCTAGTGAGGCCTACATCACTATGAATTTCTTCTATCAAATCTCTTTTTTTCTTTGATCTAATCAGATTAAACAAATATTTTGTTCCTTTATCTTCTTCATGATTCCAGTTTTCTTTTTCTCTAATTCTTTGCCCTTGGAATCTGTAGTTTTGAATCTTTCTTAGTTCCATTTTATTAATGGCCAACTCTTCTAAAATGTTGTTTTCACATTGTCTTTGAAGAGTATTTTCTAATTCATTCAGCTTAGTTTATAGGAAGGATTCTTCTTTGTTCAGCTCTTTTTTCCCCATTATTTAATAAATATCCTTCCAAAGTTGAGTAAGAATACTTCAATGGTCTTTGTCGCATTTTTTTGTTGCAAAATTTTAGAGATACATGTAGCTATTTTAATAGCTCCAGGAGTGTCCTGATCTTTTAACAATGAAACATCAAGCCTGAAAGTCTCTCTCTGACAATATTTTGAGAAAGTGTCAACAAGACCTTCCATATTACCAATGAAACAAATAGGAGAATGGTCAAAGATATCTTTAGGGGAAACCATAATAGGTGAGAAACCATCCACCAAGGGAAATGTAAAGAGGAAGGAATCAGAATAAACTCTATCTAGTCTACAATAAACTCTTTTATTTTGTCATTTGATTATTTTTCCATGTATACCAGATATTAGAAAATAAATTATTCTTTCTACTTATTGGATCAACAAGGTTTAATCTCCTTTTAAATTTTTCCCAAAAAATAAATTAATTTCCATTCCAAGTACTTTTGATTATGCCACATCTATCTTCTATGTCTACCATGTTAAAGTCTCCAACAAATATCCAATGAACCTTTGGAAGAGATATGGCCAACCAATCCCATAATGGAGCCCTTTCCCTATAGTCATTAGAAGTATAAATGTCACATATCCCACATACCTTATGTTGCCATTTAAAAGTAACCCAAATGACCCTATTACAAGGAGAGATATCATTATCCAAAATGTTTTCCTCCAATTTAGGGTTAGTAAGAATGGCTACTCATTTTCCTTTCTCGTGAGAGGAAATGAAAAATTTTAGCATGTCTCTAGATGAACTTCATGGTAGTGAAAGAGTTATGTCCTATTACTTTTATTTCTTGTCAGAAGATATAATCAATGTCTTTTAATTTATTTTTCCAATCTCTAACTACACATTTCCTATTTGGCATCTCAAGGCCTCTCATATTCTAACTTGCAAAATTTATCTTGGTCAAATTTTGGAGGGTTGGTGTAATCCCATAGAGCATGTTGAAATAGTCAAGCATCTTTGGTCTCTTGGCTCTATTACTAGAGTTATTATTTTTAGAAATAGAGTTTATGTCAAGCATTGTCCTCTTCTTTTTTCAAAATCACTTTCATGAATCCTTCATCTTCAAAAGTATCAGTATTCATGTTGATGATTTCATTTATGTCATCATTATGTCCCTCTTCACTCCTAAATGTTAACATCCAATCTACCTCATGGAACTCAACGGGGTCATTATCATTCATATTATGACCTTCTAAATCATATTGTTTATCTTCACCAATCATTCCAGGGCTAAGGCTTTTAGGATCCAAAGGTGCAATCGAGGGTTAGTTACTAGCATTTTTTTTTGTTATTTCATTGATAGTCTCAAGGGCCAATTGTTGGCCATTTTTCCTAGTCGGGACCTCTAGAACATGACCTGTTGCAAAATCGTAACCTAGGTTAGAGGACTTGGGATGAGCATTAACATTTTCAAAATTAGGAGTGACCTCATAATCTTCTTCAAACTGAGGGTTTGAGAGAAATAAAAGAGTTATTGTTGGGCATATCAAAGCCCAAATCCTTGTCACCTACACTAGGTATCTTTTTTTTGATGAATAGTTCTTTTCAATTAATAAAATTTACTAAGATTACAATTCACAAAAAAGGGCCGAGGGATACAGGATCACCCCGCGAATGAGTTCAATCGGTCGAAACCAGAGCAAACAACATGGCCGCAGCCAGCAACTATAAACTATTCATCAAAAAAAAAAACATTTAAAACAACCTCATGCTGCCAAGGCTACTAGGTATCTTTTTGTCTTTATCAGCTTTGTAGGAACTTTATCAATATTGTTACTATTAATATTACTAGGGTTATGAATGTAGATTAGATTAAGGCCATCTTTCCCATAAATTAATTCCAGAGCATTTTTTCATGCTATGACCATTCTTCTTACAATGAAAACAAGCATTTAAATTCCCTAACAAAACCAATTTCCATTCAAATAGAGTCTTCTAAATTCATCAATAATTTATCAGGAATGCTCACTTTAGGTGCATGAGCAATAAGGACTCTCACATTCAAATGAGGCAAGGTAAATTTTGATTCTTCAACTTGAAGAAATGACCCCAAGAGTTTTAACATTTGAGACAAGAAGGGCCAAAATTATGGCAAAAGATTCATTATTTCCAACAAATGTGGAGATGAAGGGGCCATGAATTGTTCTATGTTACCTTCAACAGACCGAAGAAAAGCCCTGGACGTGGATTTATCAATATTCCAAATGATTTTCTTAAAACCCTTTCTTGCATTAAGTGATTGTTTTAAAAAAATTGGAAAAAACCCTTTTGCAAAATTCTACAAAAAAATCATTGACATGAATACTTAACTTTTTGCACCAAACTTTAATCAACCAATCATCAAAGAATTTTCTAGAGGGTAAAAACTCAAAATCCATCGCAACAAAGAAAATAGCTACAATTTTTAGCCTTGTTCTTTCATTTCTAATGGCAATCCTCATGTCTTCATTTGGGGATAGAAGAGTCGTCTTACATGGATCCTTGGAGACCTTTCCTTACCAACTCTTCCTTCTCCGACATTTGAAGGATCGACTCTGCAACCACCTCCACTTCCATTGGCACCAACCCCTAAAACTCCTCCTTCCATGAACTGTCCATTGAATTCAAAAAGGGTGGACACAAACACTCTACATCTTCTATGAAGATTGCTTTACAGAAAGGTTTAATTAGTGCTTCTCTAGTAGAGGATTCTTTTTGGATAGAACAAACACCATTATCTTCCTTATTCGACTCATTTTCCATAGCCTTAATGACCTCTGGATGATGTATTTATGTATTAACTACCATAACATGTCTAAATCACTTAAAGAAGAGTCAGGCTCGAAGAGCCTCACTTCAAGGGGCACTAGAATGACAGGGCACAAATGTAAAGGCACAAAAAGAGAAATAAAAAAGTAGACACAAAATGAGGGAGAGTTAATGGAAAAACTAACATGTAAGAAAGAAAAAATAAAATTAAGGAAACCAATAAAAAAAATTAAAAACCAAATAGGAACAATTCCCTAGGAGAAAAAGATGCGAGGTGAGATGGTATGGGATCCCAGGATGATTGTGCAGGGTCACACCAAGCTGCGAACCGCTCCTCCAATTCGTATCTCTGTAACCTCTCTTAATATTGAATTTGGGCAATAGAAATTAATAGGAGGCTGACTATAATCATGAAAATAATATGATTTATTCTAAGCAGGCCAACTGGCATCAAGAAGAAAATTATTATTATTATTAATATTCAGAAGAGTGCCAACTAGGCCAAGAGAAAAATTATCAGTAGATTATTTGGCCAACTTAGATTAATTGAGAATATTTATTGTATATCAAGCAATGATCCCGTGTTATCCTTAATAGAAGTAATCCCAAGGAGCCCCAATTTTATCAAGAAGCAGCAGATTTGTATAAGTGAAAGCAACGCTTATGTTAGGACAAGGATCGTATTCATTATCGATAAACAAAGGCTAATTTAATAAACTTAATTAAAATACAGTTAAAAGGCAGTGATTTCCTAGAATAAGAGATAATAAATACGATCAAGGCTTAAGTCAACATTTAAGAGGAAGAGTTGTGACTCTTTCAAAAGGGTGGAAATATTAAAGATGCATAACTTCTCCTCAAGCTTCATTTGAAGTGGTCATCCAAGAAGGGATCATTATAGGGAAGAAGATGTATTGTGGTATGCAATATGGTTTGTTTCATAGATAATTTCTTATGTATTTTGATCTAGTTAATAATGATCATTACCGATTTATGTAGATTATTTGATTATTTGTTTGATCTATTTATTCTTCTATAACATAAATGTAGCAATTATTAAGTAAACAAAATTGGGAGAGCAAAGACGGGTTGTCTGCCTAAGTAGGCTGCCCCATGTTGGATGGACAAGAGTTCCTATCGTGGGCCACGGAATGTTATATCACACACTTGGGCTTAATTGCAACAAATGTTCTATGCACCTAATTATGCTCTCCTCTCCAATCCCCACTATGGTTCAATGTTGGAAGTGAAACTAAACAATAGAAGCAATCATGTATGAGTTAGTAAGGAGACATGATTGGGAGGGTAGAGACAGATTCCCCCTCTAAGTAGACAAACCTATGTTGGATGGATAAGAATTACTGCCACATGCGGCCCAAGGGGTGTTATATCATGCCCTTGGGCTTAATTGTGATGAATATTTTGTGCACCTAATCCTGCTCTCTCCAATTAAGCTATAGATTAAATTACATGATTTAAATTAGCTTAATTGCTTATTTACTTCAAAGGTTCATGAGACATTACAAAATATAAATATATAATTCTAGCCTTTTATTTCTCAAATTATTCAATCATTGGGCTTAGTGCTGCAAATTGAAGATGGTAGGTATACTTTACCTCACTTAATGCTAGGATTCTACTTGCCCTAGCACTTGATGTTGAATTTCCAGATTTCATCTCTCGATGAATCTAGAAGAAGAAACTTTCATGAGGGAAATTTCTTTATTAGGAAATTTAGGGTCATGTTTTCATTGTAAGAAAAATGGTCACACAAAGAAAGAGTGTCTGACCCTCCATAATTTGCAGAACCCTTTTTTTGATAACAATGTTAAATTTAACCCTAAAGATAGTGGTAAATCAAACTTGTCCAAGGAAGATAATACAAATAACGATGATTCTTCTAAGGCTAACATTCTAGATAGTAATAAACACTCTTTTAAGGAATTGAATCCAAAAATCTCCATAGATGCAGTAATAGAGACTATTGATAGTGGTAAATATGCCAGTCTAAATAAACCTGCGTTCGAAGATGAATTTGAAGTTATGCCTGCTTCTGGGTTTAATGTTTATGATACCCTAACCATTTGTCAACCAAATTCTAGTTCTGTTAATGCTAATTATGACGTTAATGATAATTCTTCACTCCCACCAAAATTGAATGCTCAACAATTGGCTCTTAACACCATTAATGAAAGAGCAGAGAATATTAGAAGTACCCATGGGACGCTAAGTAGAGATAGGAATCTAAATGGGACCATAAATTCAGTTGTCATCCAAAAGAATTTTGAGAATAGTTCTGGAGTAATGAATGAAGTGCCCTTTACGGAAGTCATGAACAAATCTTCTAAGAAAAAGAGGAAAATCCTTGAGAGGTAGTCCCTTTCCAATGATAGTAGGAAATCCAAGAACGATAATCATGATTGCTTTAATAGACTTCATGGCAATTCTAAGTCCCAACAATCTAAATGATGCATCTCCATAGTTGGAATGTGAGAGGCCTTGAGATGTTTGATAGGAAATATATGGTTAGAAAATGTTGTAACAACCTCAAGTTAAAAGATGCTATTTTCCTACAAGATATTAAGATTGTAGGGTTTCAAGCTTTTGCCATTTTGAGATTTATTTGGATCCAATCTATAGGATTCTATTCTAATCACCTTAGAGGAAATGGTGGCATTACAATCCTAATTGCTCCACAGTAGGTTAAAAATGTTATATCCAATGATTCCTCCCCCTATAATAGAGCCTTGTGGGTTATCTTTCAACACAACGATATGTGTATTTGGGTTTGTAACATTTATGCACCTAATGATTATAGGGAGCGAGCTACTCTTTGGGAATGGTTAACTAATGGTTTTCCCAAAGCTCATTAGATCTTTGTTGGAGACTTCAAAGAGGATAAGAGTGGGGGAAAGCTCACTATTAGAAGGGAGATGAACAATTCTTTCGTTCCAATTTTAGGAGAAATTTTAGAATTGCTGACCCTCAAACTCTTCAAAATAAATCCTTCTCTAATATATGGTTTACATGGTGCAATAACCAATCAGGAAAGCAAAGGGTCTATTGTCAATTGGATAGGGTTTATGTGGAAGAATCACTACTTCTATTGAAAAGCATAATGGCCATGCTCTAATTTGTGTTACTCTGTCGCTTTCAAATCACCATCCAATATATGTTAATGTGTTTTTGGACAATTTTTCTGAAAACAAGAAAAAGAAAAGAGGCAGCTTCAAACTCAATACGTCCCTCCTTAATGATGAAGATACTGATGGTGCCATTAATATGATGACTAATATTTGTAAACTATGCAATCCAAAGTTGAGCCCTAGAGAATGTGGAGCTCCCTATTGGAATCCTACAGGAAGTTATATCAAAATATTGGTAAGAAGAAAGGTATGGACAGGAATAAGGAGTAACTTTATTTGCAAAGTACATTAAATACCATTGAAAAAGATCTAAAACTTAAAGGTTGTGATCCTTAGTTAGAGGAAAGATTGATTTGGGTTAAGTGCCAACTTAGTAAGGTGTAGCACTATAAGATTAAAGGAAAACAAACTAGAGCTAGAATGAACTGGATTAAAGAGGGAGATAAAGGTTCCAAATACTTTTTCAACATTATAAGAGCCAAACATAAAAGAGAAATGATAGAATATATTCACATTTATGGGGAGCAAAGCAATGGTCCTAACTACATAAAGGAGGCTTTTTTTAATTTCTACAAGGATTTATTTACCTCAAAATTCTTTTAACATAATAAGGCTAGGAGGCTTTTTTTAATTTCTACAAGGATTTATTTACCTCAGAATTCTCTGAACATAATAAGGCTAGTCTACAAACTTGTCTCAAATTTATACCAAAAATAATCTCTAAATGTGATGCTAAGAAGCTCAGTATGCCTATAACTCTTGATGAGATTAAGAATGCCATCCTCTCCCTAGCAGATGATAAGTCACCCGAGTCTGATGGCTTCCCAGCTGAATTCTATAAGTATAATATGGAGTGGATTGATCTTGAGCTTCTAGAACTATATGAAGATGCCTTTCATTTAGGATCACTTAGTGCAAATATCAACAGAGGTATTATCAAACTTTTACCAAAGGGGGGTGACAAGTCTCAGGTGAAGAACTGGAGACCCATAACTCTTCTAAACCTCTCTCACAAGATTGTGGACAAAGTGCTTGCCAAGAGGATTGGAGGAATCTTGAATAAATTCATTTCAACTCCATAAACAGGATTCAATAAGGGGAGGTTCATTCTTGAAAACCTAATTGCTAGTTGGGAAGCAATGCATTGGGCTAAGAATGATGACCAAAATGCAGTGATGGTTGTGCTAGACTTTAAAAATCATATGATAGAATTGAATGGCCTTTTGTTATGGGTATGCTTCAAGCTTTTGGTTTCTCCCACCATTTTTGCAAGTGGATTGACATTCTTCTTAAAGAATCATCTACACTCATAGATGTGAATGGTGAGCTCATTGATATTGTTTTGCAAAGGTCTATAAGGCAAGGATGCCCAATTGCTCCATCTCTTTTTGTTATTGATGCAGATGCATTGTTCTACATTTTTAGGCCTTCTCGGTTAGGACCCACCATTAAGGGCATTACCTTGCCTAATAAAGAGGTGTTAGTTTATGCCCAGTTTGCAAATGATACTGCTCTGTTTATCTTATTGGATGAAGACAACTTTGATAATATGTTTCACAGACTTCAATTCTTTTGTATGGTCTTTGGAGCTAAAGTGGCCCCACATAAGTCCTCCATTATTGGATGGTCTTCGCCCCCAGAATGGCGTGTGAGCAAAGGATGGCAGTGGTTGGGGCCAAATGAACTTGTTAGATATCTAGGGATCTCGTTCTCTACTGACCCGTCTTTAAAGGATATGTGGAATTGGCTTTTTACTAAAATTGAAAATAAATATATAAAATGGCAGACTCGCCTCCTTTCTTTAGATGGTAGGGTGCAAGTGGTTCAAAAAGCATCATCTACTCATCATATTTACTTTTCTTCAGCATGGCTACTTGCCAATTATCAGACCAATAGTTTGGAAAACATTATGAGGGATTTTTTGTGGTCTGATGGGTTGGGCAACAAAAAAAGACATTGTGTCAAATGGGAGTGGTATTGTTTACCAAGAGAGAAGGGTGCATTGGGTATTAAAGATTTGAAAGCATAGGATATGGCATTACCATCCAAATGGATCATTCAAGCCCTCTCAGGGGAGGAACCGTGGAAAGTTATGGTTAGAAATAACATTAATAGATTGGGAAATAAAAAGGTAAAAGTTAGAATGTGTCTCTATGTGATAAATTTTTTGGAAGTTTTCAGTTATCTATTTTTGGTTCTAAAGTGTTTCAGACCATCTGGAAATCTTGGTCCCAAGTTAGAAGTCTTATCCTACTCAAGGGTGCATGTGGCAATTCTCCTACTAATTATGTTTTGGATGGATCTATCTGGTGGGGAATTGAAGTTAATGGTGAACCTATTGCATTAACCCAAAGTTGCTCGGCAAAAAACTGGAATAAACATGGCATCTCTTTACTCAAAGATACTTTGGTTGACTATAGATTAGGGCTTTGGAAGGAAATTGCTGGGAAATTTAATATTCCTGATTCTCAGGAAAAAAACATACTCCATTATTTCTAAAGTTGTGGGCCCTTTTTAATCCAAGGCATACTATGAATAGTAAATAGTTTTTGTAGTGGACTAAATGGAAAGATGGTAAGGAATTCAATATGATATCTACCAAGCAAATTTATAACATGCTTAAGGAAGACTATTCTATTTTGGACAACATGAATCATGGCTGGGGGCTAAAATACCCGACCTCTAAATGGCATTTTATCTTCTTCTTTTTGGCATGCTCCTTGTAAGCCTAAAAAGTCATGTTTTAGATGGTTACTACTTTTCAAGAAGGTGCTTGTTGGTAATACTTTACTATAGAATCTGGGTAATCGCATTATGTGTGGAGTTTTTTATGTTCCCAAGTACTTTGAGCATTTTTTTTTCAAATGTTCTTTTGGTTAATGAGTATGGTCTATTTTCTTTGGGTCACCCATTGTATGGAATAGTAGACCTGGCCTCTCTTGGAGTGAAATTTTAGTTCGTTTTGTGGATTCCTTTGATCTCAAAATTAATACTTTTTGGTTTGTTCTTACCTATGAAATACTATGGTATCTTTGGAAGTAGCGAAATGGAGAGATTTTTCAAATGAGGCAACTTGCACATTTTCATATATGTCATAGTTTGTTGCAGCTCTGGAAATATCTAGAGATAGGTTCATAATGCTAATGCAAGAAGGGCAAATACTGGTACACAAGGAAGACATAGTTTCTTGCCAATACTTTTCCATACACAAGGACATGCTCAATCAGAGAGAGTTGGATAATCTTAACCAATTTATCAAAAATCTCATTATTGAAGATTGTTGCCCACAAGGAAGATCCTCATGTTCACACAATACCAAGACAAACAATGTAGGATGGAAGTATACGGGCTGAGTAGCAAGATTTACTATGCTTCAGACTTTCTTTTTGTATTAACAACTAGTATAACATGTTGTCAATCATATTTATGATCACTATTCTCAATTGGTAGTTAATTTTCAATGGTAGCTACCTTGGTTTCTTTGAGGTTATTTTGATGTTGTAAAATGTTAAAAACTTAGACATTTTTGTGACATATTATTGATACTTATACTATGTTAATACAAAAAAGAGAAAAAAAATTATGTTCTAGAATTCAACTTTGGGCAAAAATTAGGCACATTCCAAGTTGGGGTTATTGCATTCAATAAGGCAAAGTAATGCAATGCTACCAAGTACAATACTTTGTGTCTTTTAAACTAAAAACACAACTACATCCTATCACAAAGTTACTTGTGCCAATAATGTGCATAATCCCACAACCAACAAACACACCTCTCACTACTTGCAATAGCTATCCACACCATGTCACCTATCTTTATCACTCAGCGATGATATAGCATGGTATGACATCCAAGTTTGTGCAAACCATCGTCCTTCAAGATTCCAAGCTCATGCCTCACTACAACCATGACATTGGCCAGCTATGCATATGCTAACTCCTACATTGCAGCAATAAAGTCAATGCACTTACTGCAATTCCATTTAGCCAGCCAAGACAAACTATTGCACATATAAAGAAAAAGGATGTCTATCACCCAAACCTATTATAGAGTTGAATGTCCAAAATTTGCTTTCAAACTGCAATCTTTGGTGTTCAAAGAATCAAAACCCTATCTGTAAGTCTTGCAAATACTGAACAAATTGTCTTGCTTACAAGACTTCACAATTTGGTTTTCAAAAAAACGTGCAAAATGCCCCCCTTTCTACTTAACTTGTAACTCTGAATAAGCCATGCCATATTAACCAAGAAGAATCTTTAACCTTTGCAATAAATCTTGTCCAAGAGGTCTTTCATCCTCAAGAAGGCTAGGATTAACCAAGTTCAATCCCACAAAACCACAACAATTTTGCAAGAGAGAATGAACAATCAACGTAATGCCAAATGAGCTCCATGAATCTCCTTTTATAGTTTTTCCTGTGAGATTTTTGGGTAGACATTTTAAAATTCATTTTTTTAAAGAACTCTCTCTCTTGGCTCCAAAGACCTTTTAGGAAAATAATAATTATATTTGATGTGCAAGGTTTCGTTTCAAACATCAATTATTTAAATCTTTTAATTCCCTTTTCCAAAAACCTATTAGACTAAGGTGGGTTTCCAATAATTTTATAACATTAACCAACCTTAGCGAAAGAATTAAATCATAGCTCAATTATTCACCTGAGCTGTAGAAATTGTCAAAAAAAATCGAATCAAAATCTGACAATACTGAAATTATCCTAATGATGAACAATGAAAATTGGGGTCAATCAAGTAACTTGTCATAAATAGACACAATCTCCAAGAATCTTGGACAACACACCAGAAGCCAAAATTCACTTTGAAAAGTGTCAAAAGAGTCCTCAAGACCAAGTTCGTTGCCAACATCAAACATCCCCTCTAACGATGCTAATGCGCACTAAGAAAGCTAAAGCTAACCATAATGTTATTCTCACCAAAAATAGGGATATTGCAGATTCGATACTCCATCAAAAAATAGTCCCTTTCTTAGTCCAAAATATTGTAATTAATATCAATCTAAAGGAAACACGGTCAAATTAGCCACAAAATGGTCTAAAAGAGTTGCCCAAATTGCCCAAAGCTAATCCCTTTCTTGAATATATGCCTTCTAGGAAACATCAACTGCAAAATGCACATAGGTAAATAGGTAAATAGGTAAATATATTATGCCTTCTTTGATCAAATCCATGCCTACAAACACACCCTATGATGTTTCTTGAATAATTTTACTGCAAAATGTAAACTGAGGAAAACACCTAAATCAAGAAACATGGTTTAAAACCGTAGAACTAAAAGTGCACATTTAGTTGATGGTTCAAAGTCTTTCAGATTTTGGAAAGTTCAATTGTGCAATTGCATTAATGAAATATTCCTTAACAGTGCGAGCACAAATGGCTGTCCCCGGTTAATTTTTCTATTTTAAGCATTGTAATTTTTATGTTCCTATATGAATATATACACACAAATTGAAGCCCAAGAAAATAGTGTTTGTGGGGTTTAAGTTGCCCTGGCAACAAACAATGTGAAAAGTAAATAAACAAAAAAATCGATAAAATGGATGTAAGGAAATTATATTTTCACTAATTAGATTGCATCAAAAAAGCTCACACATCTTCCACAAAATGTGAACAATGAAATTCAATCTTCATTATCAAACTAGTTTTATTTCACTATACTAATTACTATATTAAGGTCCTGCATGCAAATAATCACATTATTAATCATTTTATCCTATCATGGGAGGTGGTCAATCTCTATGGACACATGGATGCTTCAGAAGCACTAATGAAGACGAATATCCATCAATGATCGGACATTTTACAAAATTTGTATAACTTGAAACTTTCAAACTCAATGTGGAGGAGACTGAACCCTTACAGTAGAAATCAAGAATGAATTTACAAGATATGAAATGGAAAACTTATCATTGGCCCCAACTTCTATGCTCCTAAAGGTTGTCTATTGGTGTAAATGCCAGAGTCTTTCCTTTCTTAATTGACCAGCCAATAAAAAGAGAGATGCCAAAAGCTGCAAGTGATAAAATGAATGAAAAAACATTCAGTGGATTAAAATCTTCAGTTGAGGAGAGCCCTGAGGAGAGTGCATGCAATTCCTTGTCTGCTTGAACGATCTCCAAGGTTACCCAATCGCAGTTCACAGAATAGTGACCACTTCCAGTCCAAGGATTCCCATTTACAGGGTACCAAAATGCTGCTGAAAACTTGTATGACTCTCCTATAACAAATTGGACATCCTTCATTCACCAGATAAATGATATCAGGTTCTAATTCAGTATCTCATATGCCCGAAAATAACCAATAAGAACTACGACAGTGTTTTAGTCAGCACAAAGAAAACTAATACCTGGTTAAGACGATCCAATGTGCGCAGAGGCCTTGAAAACTCAAAAGTGTAGGTCCCATCATTAGCAGATGAATATGGACTTGCACTCTCCAAAAGACCTGAAATTTTTCAAAAAACATATTTGAAATTATGAACCAATAAAATGAACTCTAGATTACATAAACAAAAGCTTCTCCTTGTGACCACAATGCAAAGGAAAAATATATGCGAATTGAAGGATTTTTCTTTGAATTTTTGGAGTCATTGCAGTTGGTTATAAGTAGGCTGAAAACATGCATCCAGCATAATCACAATGGTTTATATGCTACTATGTATAAAAACCACAAAAATTGTAAATCTTCTTTCATAAAGGATTTTTTGTTGTGTGGTCAAGCACATATCCATACATTCATTTACCTTCTATATCTAGCCGTTTGTTTGGTAATGATACTTGCTACTAAAATTTGATTGTATTCCAAGTTTCTGAAGAGATCTTCCAGAATGCTTATGGCAAACTTGGAGCCCATCAAGTTTACAATGTTTCTAGACATGCTATAATGGCAATCTATAAAAACATTTTCCAGGCATGTGAGAGGTTCTATCCACTGTGCTATGAGAGGCACTATCTTTTGATCCACTTCTACAAAAAAGTTTTCAATTGAACAGAAAGTATTTTAAGATGTTTTGATAGAAGTCTTTAATTAAATCAAAGAATTGGAAACAAAATAGAAAATAACTGGAAATTCAGAACAGCATCAACCATCATTTAAATGCGGCATGGAAATGAAGTAATAACTGTGATGTTTATGATTCCATGACAAGGACAATCTAAACACCAGACAGTACAACAAGAATGTGTAGAAGAATGTAACTGTAATAATATTTGTAGTACTGAATCAACAAATATATAGTCAGCCACAAGTCGTTACATAGAATGCAAAAATTCACCTTGCTTATCTTCTTTGATTCTCTAGAAAAATAATATGCAATTGTCATTGAGCTCACCCAATCCTTTTGATGAAAAAGTCAAATACAATATGTACTATACAAAATCAGTTATCTCAAAACTGGTTATCTGTTAATTAGGGAACTAACTGACTAGCTTTTCCATCTGTTCTGAGTGAAAAGAAGCTGCAGTTGAATTGAACGTTAAAAATCTCTTCAATCTGGTCATAGCCAGGCCTGTGATGCCAACTTCCACGTGTGCATTTTTCTCATCTTCAATGCTTCAAGGAAACTCCTACCAAACTTTATCAAGCTCTGGAATGTCCACTGGTATAATTGAATGGATTAAGTATCAAACCCACCTACATAATATCATGCCTCAGTTGCCTCCTCCCAGATTTTTTATAAGTAAAACTGTCACAGCTTTCAAGGGGTCCAAATTTACTCACTTAAAAAGTGATTTTGACCCAAAGAACAGTATCCAAATCACCATCAAGCATTTGTAACAGAAAAGAAACCCTCCTGGTTTACAACGGACTTAAGCATAAAGCATCAAGTGTATTCAAAATCCTAAACAATGCTCTACACTCCAATTGCCATCAAATGATTAACGTTCTACAAATGCTCCTCAAAAATAGAAAGCTCCCTCTCAACTCCATTGGAAAGGATAGCTCAAAAGTAATGCTTTGTTTACATTGTGAATCACAATAAACACAGATTGCTTTCTAGCAGATAACATTCATGCCAGGTGAGTCTCAAGCGGATAAGAGACATAAGCCTATTCAGCAAAAGGAATCTTATACAATGATTTTTTCAGTCATCAGGATGCCAGTTCAGCAAAGAAAAAATAACTTTTTAGTTTATACAAATCCACAATGCTAGCCTAATTTTTCCTCTCAGATGAAAACTCTCCTGCCAAGTCCAGTCAAGCATAACATTAGAAGCTCATCAGAAGAATGAAATAAAATTCAATACTTTTCTGACTTCCATTTTGTACCAAAATCGAGCACTTTATATATGCATAATGTGCTACAGACTAAAGAGATCCTTTATTGATTAGCACTCATTACGTACCCAGATGCTGTGCGTAAGCCATAACAAAGTAAGAAGCTTTGGATTTCTGACCAAGATTATGCATGTGACATTCAGTTCCATGAGTTCAACTGTCCATATGCTAGCAATATTCTGCTGGAGACTTACAGATGAAGAAACAGGAATTTTGGAGTTACTGCACTGGAAAGAGAATTCTTTCTCGTCTTCCACTTGTCTCACACTTACTGTTACTCTAACAGCCAGTAACCTCAGTGATTTGAATTTTGGACATTTCCAGCTCCCATTAATTTAGAACTACAGGAAAAAAAGGTAGTCCTGTCAATTCTGCATTGATCAGTGTCTTGTGAAGTCAAACGGTTCCTGTGGAACACTCCTCATTTGCTTCTTATCATCATGCTCACTATTATTGGCCCATGGAAGAACTTCCTAAAATGCCACCAAATACATGTGGTAGACTACTAGTAATGAGAATCGGAATCTGATTGGAATCAGCAAGGCCGAATCAAATCGTGAATCAGAATCAAATCGGCCACGAATCGGCAAATTTAAAAAATCTTTGAAATTTAGTAACTTATTTCATAAATCCTTTAACGCTGATTTGATTTTCCAATTCACAAAAAATCGTTTGGCTTGAATCGAATCGCGTGAATCACCATGATTCTCATTACTATGGCCGTAGAATTGTCTTCCACTTCAATCTTTCAGACTTCCAATATTTTCATTCTTAGTAAAAAAAGGACTCGGACTGACTTCCATCTATCAAGGTCTAGGTAGCTGATACGCTCCCTGCAGCAATGGAGGCCGATGCAGAGGCAGGTAAGCATATAAGCAGAGAATACATAATGTGATGGTTTATTCAACATACAAGAGGAGACTTTATACAGTGCATTATCTGTATAATTGGACAGTCACCAAATAACATATGGTTGGTTGGCTACAAACCACCCAAACAATGTTTTACCCTAATATTCCCCCCATGCATTGATTTGTAAAACATCAAAACATGTTTCCCTAAGGACACTCCCCCACCCGTTAAGGCCTACATAACAAAATATGAATACATATAATGAGAAAATATTAGCAGACCCTAAACCAACCATGGCTCCATCAATTTGTCTTGTGAACTTCGAAAATGTGTAGCTTCGAGCTGTGGTCTTAAATTTCAAAGTCTTTAATTATTCAACAATGATTTCTAAGAGATGCGACAGATCTCTGTCATTGTCTAGTAACCACGAAAGAATATAATTCTCAATTGTATACTTTGAAGCTCACTCAACCGCACTCCATATTGAGCACAATATCAAGTCCCAAACCTATCTTCAAAATGGAACTTCACAAGACATATATTCTTCACACTTGTCAGCATTAGAAAGCAAAACAACGAAGAAAATAAAAAATGTCCAAATGCTTCTCATGCAAAGCAACATCCAAAAGCAAAAAGCTGACTTGAGATGAGGGAAGTTCCTCCATCCTCCAATACCACTGACCTCCAAATATGAAGGTTCAAAGCACAAAATCAAGATTGATAGGAGAATTATTAACAATTTTTTCGTCGCCTGATGTATTTGCATCTTCATTGCAAGCAACATTGCCTTTTTCATCACATTGTTCTTTTAGTTTCCTTTTAAGAACATGTAATGGACACCCAAGAATGCCCAAAAGCTGAACCAAGGCTGAAATTATATTAATGCTGCAATCAATTACAAAGAGATGTATTCCAAAGGCCAAACCCTAAGGGAATGATGTCTAGAATGTTACAACTGAGAATGAACGTCCTCTATTGCCAAAAGAAGGGAGTGTGATTCACACATCCAAGCTCTTATCAAATGCAAGTCATAATTATCTGATAATCAGCAATGAAACTTTCAGCCCTATTTATCCTTTTCTTCATCCTTCTAAAAGGAACTAAAACATTAATTAATTGCAAGAGCTGGAAGCTTCCTCCTTCCAATAATTAATGCATACCCTAGAAGCTACTCCCTTGTAATTGATAATTAAATTAATTAAATACAAAGTCACCTTTTAATTTTTAATTGAATGACTTTATAAGAAATTAATTTAATTTCTTCTTATCCTCCACTTAGATTTTGGAGAACGTGAGAGCTCAAAGATGGGATCATTACAGAACATCATTAGCTCTAGTTCTGCAAATCCATATTGTGTTGGCCCTTTTTCTTACAGTTAAAAGGTTTATTGTCTCTTTTATTTTTGTTTGGCCATTTTTTGGCACTCTATGAGTATAATACCTTGTCTATTAGATGATCTTCTTCTATAACTTCCTTTGTCCTCTTTTCTTCTGCTAGTAGGGCTGAAATGACATCCTCTATTGTCTATGAGGTGATTTGGCTGAGCATAAAGACAACATTGCTATATTTGGAAGATAAGATATTTAACAGAATGGCCTAAGCATCATCATCATCAACAAGAGCCTTAACTTATGTTAGTTGCCTAATAAGAGACCTAGGTTACTTATATGATTTGACATTGTGATACCATCCTCCATTTTGAAGCTAAACAACTTAAGTTCTAAGGAAAACTTTGTGTTAACATCTTTTGCTCCAAATAGCTTGTTTAAATTTTCCCAAATATCTACAGATGATTTATATAAATCTACATGATGAAGTTCAGAGTCTACAAGAGAAAGACCAATGATAGCCTTGGCTTTATCATCTCTGCCGCTCCACTCCAACAATTTACTTGCATCTGTAGGTGATTTTTCCTTGCCGCTTACTATCCCCCATAAGTTTTTATTCACCAATTTTTTATTTTCCATGTATAAAAAATTGAAACCCGAATATTTATCTAATGGAATCTCCATCGGAAAACAACAGTCACTGACAACTTCTTATTTATTTACTCTTTACCACCAACCACTCACAAAATTGCAAATACTGTGTATTTTATAATTGGTTCAGAGTATGTACTTACTAACATTTTGACCACATTAGAAATGAAGTGCTTCACCAATAAGATGCCTCCCTTCAATCAAAATTGATCACCAAGTGACTGTCAGACATCGATCAATATTGAAGCACAAAGTCCATAGGAAAGTTGAAAGCCCAAGTGCATGTAACTTTGCCACTTGACATCTACAATCTCTCCAATAGTAACTACAAATAACTATACTCCAATAATTGGCTTGTACATCTGTCTGTAAAAATTTATGAGAACCGCATATGGTGCATATAGGAGAAGGCTCCTAATTTATTGCAGTAATTTTGAACAGATAAGTTTGTTTATGGTTGTCAATTCTCTTCTCCAACGAGCACTGAATTTGCTTAAATAGTTTTCTCAACATCCATAATTAAAGCAGAGTAGAACACAGCAGACTCTCAGGCCACGGTTCACCCTGGAAAGATAAGAGGTTGGGAAAAGAAGCAATCTATCCAAGAAAACACCTATTGTATCGCCTTAACACAATCACACGTCATTTGCCAGCAAGTCATGGGAAAGCACAAAACTCTCTTGCAGCACCTTCTCTCATCGCACTTCAGTTTAATTTGTGGCAGTCATATGCACATGTTTTTAAGATCCCTGTGAGTCCGTTGCTAATAGACTGTAACTTCCAGCATTCTTCATTTAACTGCTTTGTATTGAATGCACACAAAAGGAATTTCTACATTCTAGTCACCTATGATCTTTGATAGATTTTTCACCACCATTCAGCACCCACTCTGATACCAAATATAAGCAGAGAATACATAATTTGATGATTTATTCAATTATCAAGAGGAGGATTTATACAGTGCACTATCTGTATAGTTGACCGGTTACCAACTGACATTATTTGTATAGGTACAAACTACCCAAACAATGTTTTACACTAACAAAGCAAAAGCGGAGATAGAGCCCCTGTGGATGCACACATGAAGCACATCCAAGGCCCCCAAATGAACGCATTCAAAGAGCATATGGGGGCCCTGGATGCACTTCCTCTGCTAATCCACAGAGCCCTCCACAAGAATCTGGGCACCTCCAGCGGACAAACATTAAGTTTGACATTTTTTGTCAAAAATTCAACTTAAAAGCACTTTGTGACATGTGCTATACATCATTTTTTTTGCTCCTAAACCATAAAAAGGCCCTAATAGAGGCCATTCATTCTTTTTTCATCTCAATTTGTTTGCAGCTGGGTTTTCTTCTCGTTTGATCTCCATTTTGGCATTTTGAAGTCAAGGTGATTATTTCCGAAGAGGATTGTTCATTTGGTGTCAAATAGCTTCCACAAAGGAGATCTATGCATCCAAGATGAGCATTTGATCCCATTCTTGAGTCCTACAATGAATTTTTTCAAGTTCGGGAAGAAATTTTTTAAGTTTTTTAATTGTTTTTTAAGAAATAAAGAAACAAGCTTAGCTGTCTATTTTAATATTTTTGTATCTTTTTTTACACTCGAATGATTGACGTTCATAGTTTTTTTCTAATTTATATTTATTTAATTTCTTATAATAGCATGAAATTAGATTGTATTGTGCAAGAATGGCCGCTAGCGGTAGTCAATGTTCAGTGGGAGAGCAAGGAGTCAATAGATTCAAAACTGATGTAGAACCTCCTTTATGGAGACATACCACAAGAATATCACAAGTTTCAAGAGGTATCACAAGTTTCAAGAGGTGGCTCATATCTTAGGAAGTGTAAATATTGCAATAATAAAACAGTAAAACCATTCAATAACTCGTATTCTCGAGTAAAACTTCATTTTGTGGGCAATTATAGTAAAGGAACGAAAATGTGCAAAGGCAAAGATGGGAAGGGAATGTCTGAGAGATAAACAGAAAGATATATAAAAGAACAAGAGGAGTCTAATAAATTGGTTAGAAGATCAAAACAAACTTTTTATCAACGTCCACCCACAAAGAAAAAAAATGCGATTGCCTAATGAACCAGTTGTATCCTCCAAACAGCCTTTCTTGCAACTAACTATAGCAGAAGTGGAAGAGGAAGAAGTAGAAATTACCTGTTGCAAAAGAGGTCCATTGGACAAGGCATTTAAAATGGAGGCAAGAGTGTAATAACGTTCACTGGATTTGATACAAGACCCTAATTTTCTGCCTAGAGGAATTTCAAAAAACAATTGATATGCAACCCAGATATTACTCGTTGTTGCCACTATAACCTCACTGTACTGATTACTAAAAATTTCCAAGAAATACTCAGACCCCAATGGTAAGAAAATAACTGAACCGATGCCAAAATAAGATGAAGAATAGAGCAAAAGCTTGAACGTAGGCAACAGTAATTCAATGAATCTCAAGAAACAACAAGTAGGATTGATTAAATCAGACAATTACTACTCATACATTTCTGCATCTAACCAAACATACTTAAATTACACCATTAATACTAAGGAGTACACCAGTTAAAGATAACAACAGAATAATCGAAGATGAGGTAAATAACAAATGGAACCTGGCCTTTGCGTGTGAAGGAGTTTACGAACCACAAGACACATCAATGGGTGACCAACGTTCCTTGAATCCTACTGTCGTCAGCTATCTCATTCTTCCTGAGAAATGTGACCCCGTCTTTAGCTGCTGAGTGTTCACTGCATGTCATTGCTGTAACCCAGTCTGCACTTCATCATTAACTGTTCATTGATATGGCCCGAGTACTCAGCCCATGGGTGACAGAGGTTGTAGATATCGGTTGAATTAGCAGCTACGTGCCAATCCTCCGCAACCAGTATGTAGACGTTGGATGAAGACATCTGTTGAAATCGTAGTTCTCCCGACCCAACTGGTGTGAACATACAGATGAATAACCTCCCAAAGTCGTCTTACTGTTCCCTATGGCTTTCGCTGCCAACCTGTACTGCTACAGCATTACACCAATCTCACTTGATATCTTGGCTTACCAAAAGGCATGTCCTGCTGTTCCTTTGAGTCTACGTGTGATAAAAATTGCAAATATGATCATCACTTATTACGCTGAAGACTCCCAACTGTTTAGAAGAGAAGGCAACTTACTTCTGAAAGGTAGAAATTGACTGAGCTCGATTTCCTATGCCAACTTCCTGCTTGGTTCTGAAAACAATTTCCAATGAGATGTTGGGGCTATGTCCAACTTCTCATACATCTTGAGGGATTTTGCCCTCAAGAACAACCAGTCACATTTAAGCAACCGCTTATAACAGTATCAATATATTTCATATTCGTGGTGTAAATCCCAATGCAAAAGGCTTCCTTTTATCACCTTGAAGTATGGGGAGATACAAATAACTGAACAATGTGGGATAAAAGACTATTTCGTCTTTTAGTCACTTAAGTCAATTTGTCCTAAAGTGACTTTAAATAATAAAGTACTTTACATTTCAATCCAATAAAATAAAGTGATTAAAACCTTAGGATTTCCCATTTAAATCTCAATTGACACCCAAACTCCTATGACTGGTTGGCATCCTAAAACATATGCCATTAGCCTATCCGGATGGAAAGATAGACCAACTAGGCGCCATTAAGGCTAGCGTGGAGAAGGGGACATTACAAAGAGAGATTGTTGATCAAGCCATTGCACGTTGCCTCTATGGCAATTGTCTTCCTTTCAACTTGGTGAGATCACCATATTGGAAAGAGATGGTGGCAGCCATCAATAAATCATCAGCTGATTACACAAGTCTTGGGTATGAAAAGGTGTGTACCACCCTATTGCAAAAAGAGAAGACTTCTATAGAGAGATCTCTTCAACCAATTAGAAATTCTTGGAAAACTTTGAGTATTTCTATTGTTTTTGATGGATAGAAAGATACAAGAAACTAGCCATAGATTAATGTGATTATAGTGTACCCCGAAGGGGCAATGTTTAGGCAGATGATTGTGAGGGGATGTGAAAGATTCACAATTCATTTCTAGAATTCTCATTGAGGCCATAGAGATGGCGGGTAGTGAGATTGTGGTCCAGGTGATTATAGGCAATGCCAAAAATTATAGAAGTGCAGTTGCTTTCGCTGGGGGCCAAATTGTGATCCAACCTACTTTCCAATTCGTGAAAACTGTGTATGATTTTCAGATGCTCCCAGAGCACATTATGGTAGGACAAGGGAACTAACAAGGAACTCTAATGATATGAAGGAGACTCTTCTACCCACCATCATTGATCAAAATGGAAAGGTTAAGACACTACAAACCTGGAAGGATGAAGCCAAGGCAAATTTGGAGGTTATGGTGGAAGAGATTTGTGATGATCTAGACAAGGTTAAACTTGAAAACAGCACGGATAAGATCATCATCATGAAGTTGTTTTTTGATAATTTTGAGAAAGAAGTAAATCAATGTGTCGTTAAATATGCCCCATACAAAAGAAATTTTGATGAAGTAATGAGATTCGATTAGCCCTCAGAGGAAGAGTTCGAGTTGATGTAGATGTATGTTGAGGAATGAGGTACAATGTCATTTCAACAAATTTGCCAGCATTGCATCATTTTGAAAGGCATAAGCATCACCTACATTCGTTAGCAAGAAATCATTCATTAGCAAGAAATCACGGGTCCAATACACAGGGCTACATCAATAGGGACGTCTATGAAGATATGTGAAGAATATTCTCATGTAACGATTGCTATTTTGTCTCTTCTACATTTTCCTTTTTACAAGAATGTATGATTTTGACAAGTGCCTCCTCTAGCCCATGGCTTGTTGTTGTCCTTGTTTCTATTTGGTCCTTTTGTGTAGTCAGATGTTATCTCTAAATATCTACTGAAGATACTAGAGCAAAAAAGTTTCAAATAAGAACTAGTATCTTTTGTTGTAGGTTTTAAGTCACTTTAAGCATTATCAAATATTGTACAACTCAAATCAACTAAATCTAAGAAACATTTAATTATTTTATGCCTCTTATTGCAAGTCTTGTGTTTTGATATGATTGGATTAAGGATCTTGTTATTTCATTACATAGTTATGATGCATGTGGTAGATTCATGCTTTAATTCAAAGAATTAATTTTAATACTTGAGTTCTAACTACAAACTCATATGTTCTTGCTTAAGGATTTCGACAAGTAGGATAGATCAAAAATCTCAAAATAACACTTTGTAATGCAACAATGTTATAGATCATAGAGTTATATCTCTTAGACTTGTTGTAAAGTGTTGTGATTAAAATGGCGAAAGGCCCAATAGATAAGTCATTGGTCTAAGCTAGAGTTTTTCTTTGCATTCGGTTTCATATATCTTCACAAAAAATCTTAAAATCAACTCACAAAATACTTTATCTTACGTTTTTAGTGTTGAAGTGAGTAAGTTAATATCATGTCCATACAAGTAGATGTTCAATTGGTAATTAGCAATTGCCTGGTATCTATTTTATGTCGAGGTCTATGTGAGATATTTGCTTTAATGATCTTATGGTAGAAAATGTTGCAGACTTTGCAGAAAGATCGTAGGGTTACCCTTCTTAGTTTTGTAGAGCCTAAAGTGCAGAAGGGATTTAAAAATCACCTTATCAGTTGGTCCAAGTCCACTTGGGTATCTGTCATAAGAGTTAGCTGCTTAGATATTTAGGTGGGTAGCTTGGTAACTGTAGACACTCAAAATTGTACAATCCAGTACAATTACCCTTATCTTACCCAGTTAAACAAATATTTATTATTTATTTAATTTTAGCCTTGTCCTACCTTTAATTAAATAAATTTACATTTATTTAATTACATTCATCTTTATCCCCTATCCTTGATTTAAATAAATTTACATTTATTTAATCCTATCCTTTTTCCCTTTATCCCACTTGCATCTTAATCCTTCAATTCTATTAAATTACTTAGCTTGCTTAATTAGTCCCTTTTGTCCCACTTAGAATTATATATAAGTTTAATTCTATTTGAGCCATGTCATTGGCCCATCACATCATGTGTGAGCATCTTTCTCCCTTTGAATGATCAAAACCCTAATCTACGTGGAGTCAACTTGGCCTCCACCTCATGGATACCTCATTGATCCTGAGCAATCCTAGCCCTTCATCTCATTTTGAATCTCAATCATCCATTTCATCTTATTTCCTATAAAAGAAGAATCCTCTCCTCATTTCCATAAGCACTATCTAGTCGATTGTTATGTTGCAGGATTTGTGATCAACCACATACCCTCAACAACAACAATTACAACACTTCTTTATTTCGGGGAGGTTTGCATGTGTTATGAGTAGATTAAGTTAAGCTTCTTGTTTTCATTTCAATGCATTTGCATGTTTTCTCCATGTCTTTCATATTTGAGGTTTGCATGTATATGTAGGAATAGGCTTTAGTTGCTTATTGTTTGTTCCTTAGCTACATTTTATGCAATACAGTAATATATATGTGTAAACCCTGGCAAACTAGGAACCAACGGGCAGTGTGCCTATAAATTGGATTGTAAGCCTATGGGTGCAAGTACACCTTTTTTTCTCTATTTTTATGCTCTTTACCTGGTACTATATTTAGTAGAGTATATTATATAGAGTATTCACATATCTATGGATCGAGGACAGCATATGAGTTATGGACTAAATTAGAAACTACTTCTAGTGATGAATATGTTAAGCAGGCTAATTTGCAGGGATTGAAAGGAAAGTACAAAGACATGGGGATGATTGAAACTGAGACTATTGCATCCTTTATGCAGAAGATAAATGATTTGGTTTATACAATCAGATGTGTTGGTGGTACCTTGAAAGAAGATGAAGTTATAGAAAAGATTCAAAGATCTTTGCTGAAGTGTTACAATGAGAAAGTTGTTGCTATTGAAGAATTAAGAACAATTAGAAAGATTTCCTGAGAAGCATTGATCGGAAAACTTAGTGCATATGAAATGACTACCCTTGTCAAGGAACTTCCAAAGATTGAGACTGCATTCAAAGCCACAGTCAGTAAGGATAGAACAATGATTGAATATGGAAGCCCTTCTACTATGAAAAATGGCAGAAGAATAGTTGACTATAATAATTTTGCAAGTTCATCAATTCTACTAGATTTGTAAGATATGACAAAGATAGGGAAGAATTTGAAGAGGAAGAAAGGATGTTGGATGAGTTGGAAGCCTTGATTGCAAGGAGACTACCTAAAGGATCTGTTAAGAATGAAGGAAAACTATGTTTGAGATGCTTTAATTGTAGTAAAATTACATATTGCATCTAAATGTCCTAATAAAGTTGCTAGAGATCATAAGGGAAAGTCTAAGAAATTTAGACATAATGGGCATAGAAGTTATTATGTTGAAGGAGTGACTAATGAAGAATTTTTTGCTAGTAAGGAAGCAATTGTGTTTGTTGTTATTAAAGAAGAAAATACTAATGAAGAGAGAGCATTGATTTCACATGTTGAAAAGAGAAAAGAATGGGTCATTGATAGTGGATGTTCATTATGGAGGTGCTGTTAGGTTCGGTAATGATGCCCCTTGTTTGAGAAAAGGAGAAGGGTCTATTTCTCCTGGTGGTAAGAATAATATTGAAGATGTTCTACATGTTGAAGGTTTGAAACATAACTTATTGAGTATTGGACAACTATTGGCTAAGGGTTGCAGGTTGGAATTCACGAAAGGTATGTGCAAAATTCTTGGAGGCAATGAAGAGTTGATTGCATCCAGTAAACAAACTGAAGGTAACCTATTTCATTTGAAAACAGTTGAGAGTACATGTTTGATTGTTAAAATTAATGATAATATGGCACAGAAGATTTTTTCATATGAATTTTGATAATATAGTGAAGATTAGCACTAGTAATGTTGTGAGAGATTTACCTAAATTGATGAAGCCTAATAATATGTGCAAAGAATGTCAATTGGGAAAGATGATTAAATCTACTTTAAAAAATAAGATGTATACTTCAAACGGTTTGCTAGATCTGGTGCATACAGATTTGTGTCATCCTACAAGAACAAGAAGCTAGTAAGGAGACAGGTACTTTATGTTGTTTATTGATGACTATTCTAGAATGATGTGGGTGACATTTTTTTAAAGAAAAACCATAAGCTTTTCAAAAAACTTAGATCTTTAAGGTGATGGTTGAGACAGAAACCATAAGAAGATTGAAGTGCTTGAGATCAAGCAAAAGAGATGAACTCACATCCAGTGAATTCTATGCATTTTGTGAAGAACATGGGATTATGAGATAGATTTCTGCTCCGTGAACCCCACAGTAGAATGGTATTGCTAAGAGAAGGAACAAATCAGTTGTAGACATAGCTAGCACAATGATGATTGAAGGAAAAATACCGCAGATCTACTGAAGAGAAGCAATGAGTACAGCACTGTATACTTTGAACAGAGTGCAGATAAAGAAGGACTTTGGTAAGATGCCTTATGAATTATGGTATGGACATGCCCCTCTTGTAAAATTTAGAATTTTTGGAAGAATATGCTATTTGAAGAGAGATGAAGAAGTTAGAAAGAAAATTGTTAAAAGCACAAATGTCAGAGTTGATCAGAGTGTGAAAAGATTTCGAAGTGACTGCAGATATGACATACATGAAGAAGACAGTCAAGCTACAAATGAACTATGGACTAACATGTTGCAATTCTTAGTGTTGCATTGGCGAGGGTGTAGCATGTTCGTGGTTGAAGATTTAGGTCCTATCTAAGTCTTAACTGACTTGATTTTGGATTGCACTGTTGTTTAAGCATATTATTTATATCTGGATCAGCTTGAGCACCTAGTCGATGTTTATTCTTTGTAATTGATATAAATGAGAGATCATTTTGTAAATACGAGTGTGTAACAAGTATGAAAGGAATATGAGACGATAATGTAAGCAAGGTGATGCAAATTGTACGTCATTGGAACTGTATAGGCATAGAAGATGTTATTTGTCAATTCGGTTGTAACGGACTATTTGTCCTTGTTGTAATTAAGAAGAGATTGGTGAACGCAACTGAGGACCAAATCTATGATTGTATTGTGAGCATTGTGCTCTTGGCAGTGTGCCTGTAGATTGGGTTGTAAGCCTGTAGGTGTAAGTACACGTTTTGTTCTCCATTTTTATGCTCTTAACTGAGCAATACTTTTATCTAAGTGCATCATCTTGTGGGTTAGAGTCCCACTGGGATTTTCCCTAACAGGTTTCCCCAAAAACAAATCTTATGTTCAAGTGTTATGTGTTGTGGATCTTGCATTTACTATTTATCTTTCAGATTTGTACTATGTATGAAAGGTTGTGAGTAACAATTGGTACCCCCACCCCCACCCAAGTTATACTTGCCTTCTTTGGGCCTAACATATAGAGCCTAGGAATTGAGATCTAATGTGGAAAAATTGTCTAAGATATGTGAAAATGCCTAAAAATCAGAAATAATAAAATGACTCCAAGTACTTTGCCAAGCATGAAAATGAAGTGCCAGAAGGCTAATTGCAACCTCAAAAGTGGGTGCTTTTAGTGAGTGTGTCATGATTGGGTGCCTCAAGAAGCTTGCATTTGGTATCAAGAACTGAAAAAAATAGATTTTCATGGATGGTGACAAGGATCCTCAACACATACACTTTTGCAGTTAACCAATGTGTTCAGTGGCAAAGGTGAAGGGAGTTGAGCTGGTAATTTCTACCAAAAGATGCATCTATCTAGGAAACTGCTAGCATCCCAATTATGGATCTCATAGGAGGTTGCTAGACCAAGTCATGAATCTTGAGGGGATATTCTGGACACTTCCCCTCAATGTTACCCTAGGGATTTAGACTTGTGACCCACCCTGACACCACTTTTAAAGGGAGTTGTACTAGCCATTTCTTCCAAAAGATGCATCTATCCAAGAAATCGCTACAATCCCAATTAAAAATCTTACAAGAGGTTTTAGACCATGTCACAAATCGTGAGGGGATATATTGGATACTACCAACAAAAGGTTGTTAAGCCAAGAAATTGTCCACAAAGTAAATTGAAATTTTGTTCACGTAAACCAAAATTGGTTAGCAATTACAAATATCTTGCTCATACAAGCATCACACAAGACAATTACAAGCTCCTTACAAGTAAACACACTAAAATCACTTATGCAAGACCTAGAGTGGTGACAACTTAGAGATCCACAATTATTTAGAAACCAACTTCATATTAGAATTGAATTATGGAATAACAAAAGTCACAACTTAGGCTTCCATTTTAGATGTCCCTATGGGGAATTCAACTTGGGTCTCCACAATGCAAGTTCATCAATTTAACCAATTAAGCTCAACCCCTTAGACAACCAAAATTGAATATTGCAATACAAAGTTCATACTTATCAATCTCAAATGACTATTCAGTCCATCTTCCACGATGACCATTCAGCTTCATCTTCCTACTCTCTGCAACCACCTTCAACTAAGTTGTAATAATAAAACATCATGACACTTAGGATTAACATGTGCATTAATGTCACATGCCCCCACTGATCAAATGATGGCTAATCAAATGGAATTTTGTGTTAATATGGTTAGTTTGGCCATAAAAAAATGAATTCCTTGTCATACTTTACTGCAAAAGCTTTGTCAACCATGGGTGCTGTTAATGAAATAGCTTCTCTTGCAGATCTTCGAGAATTCTTCTGAGCCATTTTATTGCCCTAATTACCTTTAGAGTTGTGATATATTTTGCACCTACCCATGAGAGAACTAGAATTGACTTCTACTTACACTTCAAGAGATGATTGGCATTCCTATACACATCAGGAAACTCTCTTTGCTGCTACCCAATGATTTTCTCTGGGTTATTGCATGAGCCTAGAGAAGACTCCAACAACAAAAGAAATATTTAGTCTTTTTGTCATTGCATAAAACAAACTTGCAACACATTGTCTACATTTAGCTGCATCTACAACCTTTGCAGTATCATCTGGTTTTAGTTTCATATTTTCTCTATACAACTATTGAGAGGTTTGCAGCATGTCATTCCAAATTCATGCAGAATTTCGCCAATATAAATTTGTTTGATGATAATGACATACTTGGGTTTTTGAATCACTTCAATGTACATACAGTAATGAAAGTACCCCAAGTTAATGATTTTGAACCCTTTCTTTAGTGCTACTTTCATTTGCTGCAGTGTGTCTTAAGGGAATCATTTTCCATTGTGCCAAAAGCTCAAACTGACAAACGCCAGATTTAACCTGACCCCTGGGAGGCAGTTAAGCCATGTCAGGAATCCCCGAGGAGGTGTTGACAACCACGTCAACAATCTCCCACTCAGCACCAATTGAGCCTTTAGCAGCCACTAAAGGGAGTCTCAAACCCGAGACTCAAGGCTCTTATACCTGAAGAATAATTAAGCAATATTGAGAGGGGGGGTGGGGTGAATCAGTATTGCTGATATATCTAATATTTTTGCTAGTTTAAAACACTTGAGTGACGATATAGAAACAAGAACAACAAAAATCCACAGCATTAAAAAGCTTTAGTTAACAAATAGTGGGCACCAACCTAGCTTACAAGAGTGAGCACCAACTCGGATTGACCGAAGCACCAACTTCAGATGCTAATGGCACCAACTCCAGAATAATACTGAGAAATCACTGAAACTGAAATAACTCTTCTTCACCAGACATGCAGCTCCATCAATCCTTTCAAAGCTCACATTCCCTGTATAAACTCATAGCTTGGCAAAAATGATGTATCTTCACACAGTGCATATCAGAAAAACATTTTTTTGACAGAGAGAGACAATTACTTTTTATAGTCCATAGCAAAATAGAACTTCGCAGTAGAATAAAATCAGGTCTCCTCACTTTCAATCTCAAAAACAAACTTTTCATTCATAAGACCAGCTGTAATAAGACTTAAATCATCTCAGCGTTATGCAAACATTTTAATCCCAGCAGCTGGACAAGTAATCGCACCATTCCAATAAATAATGCACTCACACTCAACGGCTGAAGAAAAACATGCAACCAAAAAAATGAAGTAGATTGTCACTTCCCAGATTTTACCGACATCTATTTTTTAAAATTTTGGCCAATAGAAAAAGAATGGTTTCCCACATCTGACGCCAAGCACTCTACTGTAATAACCCTGTCTGGAAATGATTGTCACAATTAGCCTTGAGCTTCACCACCAATTTGCAGGTCTGAAATGTATTGCTACAGCAGTCCCAAAATGATGCCAAACAGTGAATGTGCTTCCTTCAACAGCAGTCATGTAAACACGAAGATTTCTGAAGAATCTAACAGCCAATTGTAAAGGAACTATGCATTCATTGGGTACAGAATTTGCAGACACTGATAATGCCAACCAGTATATTGGGTGCCAAAATCTTATGCTAGCAGCGTCTACAAACTGGTTCAAATGCCTAGAAATAATGTGGACAAATACCAACAGCAGTATCATAAACTCCTCCCCATTCTCCTCCCAAAATGTTAATGCCAAGGCAAGGGTATGTTGTAACAGTAATTCCTTGCTGCCAAACTCTGTGACCATAGACTCCCAAATATGCAGATACAAACAGGCTCCACACTAATATATAAACACCCACTCATGCAAACAAAGCCAACACTCAAAGACCAAAGATTCAAGTATTTAAAACTCAGAATGGAGACTCCTTAATTGCGAATTAAATTGCTACTAGCTCACAGCACCAATAATGTCCTCCTAGCAACAGCAAATATAGAAGGGAGACCAATCAAATTCTAACTCAGCATAGTCTACTATACCTCAGCAGTAGACTGGAGATCAACTCAATTTTCAGTAACCTCAGATCAAACCCTTTATACTTCAACAAGGGCACAAAAATCAGAACCTCAGGAAAGCCACAAATGCAACAAAAGTAGATAAATATTCAAGCGTGTTTTTCTCAACAAATGGGCATGTATTTATAACCTCCAGATTCCCTTTTCTTGCCAAAATGTAACTTCACTCAAGAAGTTTCACCTTGCAACATTAATTAGAAGCTTCCATTAGATTCTTTCACTTGATTTGGCTTAACCTATTAATAAATGGCTCTTTCCAATGATAGCTCAACCCTCAAGTGAAATTATAAAGTTAAATTATAACTTTATAATAAGCTATTTAATAAATTAATAATAATTTGGCCACTAAAAATAAAATAACTCCCAAAATATTAAATTGCTACTAATTAGCAGCACCAATAATGTCCTCCTAGCAACAGCAAATATAGAAGGGAGGCCAATCAAATTCTAAACTCAGCATAGTCTACTATACCTCAGCAGGAGACTGGAGAACAACTCAATCTTCAATAACCTCAAATCAAACCCTTTATACTTCAACAAGAGCACAAAAATCAGAACCTCAAGAAAGCCACAAATGCAACAAAAGCAAATAAATATTCAAGCATGTTTTTCTCAACAAATGGGCTTGTATTTATAACCTCCAGATTTCCTTTTGTTGCCAAAATGTAACTTCATTCAAGAAGTTTCACCACACAATATTAATTAGAAGCTTCCATTAGATTCTTTCACTTGACTTGGCTTAACTAATTAATAAATAGCTCTTTCCAATGATAGCTCAACCCTCAAGTGAAATTATGAAGTTATATTATAACTTTATAATAAGCCATTTAATAAATTAATAATAATTTGGCCACTAAAAATATAATAACTCCCAAAATACTCATCATTTAAATATGTCATTTGAAAAAAGATTTATACCTATTATTTCTCCATATGACCAAATACACTTTCCAAATATAGAAAGGGTTCATCTCAATCAACACCCAACTTACCATAAATGGTAAGTACACAAAACTAAGCCCAAACGAAGTCCAATCTGAGTCAAACAAAGACCAACCTATAGCTTACTAAATTGTGGAGAAGACAAGACCCTGTTAGCCGACTGGATGGTTCCGGCAGTATTTTGCATTCTGTAGCCGACGGTCCGGCGGTGTTTCGGTATTCCGCCGGCGGTGTTTTGGTATTCCGTAGCCGACGGTCTGGCGGTAAATAGTTTGTAACGGATACAATAATTATGGCCGACAGACTCCTTCGGGAATGTTCGGCAATAGTATTTATATCCCGTCCGGGATCATTGTAAATCATCATTCATCTGCTATTGCGAATATAATACTGCTGTTCGTGTTCTATTGTCTGTATGCATTCATCTTTGTCTCTACGCTAAACATTTGGCGCCGTTGCCTTATGAATCTGGAAGGTGGGAGGAATGAAGATTAATGCCAAATCAGCTTAACAAGGATCGAAATAAGGTGAAGGGAAAAGATGGAATCCGTATTGCGCAAGAGAATTTAATTCTAGCACAGCAAGCCGAACGCCGACGGAGATTTCAGAGGATTGTCAACGAAAACCGAAGTGCGGAGGAATTGTTGGAGGAGACTCGGCAGCAGGTGGAATTGGTGGAAGAAGCACGGGAGGAGTTCTTGAAATTGTGTTCGCCTGAGGACGAAAATTCAAACGGGAGGGCATCAACTCGCACTGCTCGCGGTGCCGACGGAGCACGAGCGTGGAGTGACCTCTTCGTCCAGGATAGCCTTCCGCGGGAAACAATTTCGGAGGATCCTCCGTCTTCACCAAAGGTTGCAGCTGTCGACACCTCCAGTGTGGGAGTGCAGACTACCGGTGTGGGAGTACAGACTGTCGGTGTGGGAGTGCCGACCACTGTAGGAGTGCAGATCTCTAGAATTATGGCGGGACCCAAAGAAAAATTACCAAAATTTGAAGGCGATGGTACAGCCGACCCCCTCTGACATTGTAAGACATGTGAGACGATTTGGCGGGCAAATGGAATCACAGATGCCGACGAATGGACCAGGCAATTTCCCGCAACCCTACGGGGTGTCGCGATTGATTGGTTTTCGGATACGGATCCACAGAAGCTGGATACATGGGATAACATTAAAAAGGAGTTCTTGGCGGAATTTAAACTCTTACGGGATGATAATGAAATCGTAGCGGAAATTTTCAATACCAAGCAAGGGAAGCACGAAACTGTCCGCGTCTATGCCCGGAGATTAAAAGACTTAGTAAACAAAATGGAAAGCAAGCCAGTGGACGGATTGCAGAAAAGGTGGTTTGTGGACGGCCTACGCTCGAAGTTGCGGAGGAAAATGAAAATTGTGCCACCGTCATCATATGTGGACGCGTATAACAGAGCACTGGACCTTGAGAGTGCACAGAAGACAAAGAAGAAGAAAACCAGCTCCTCTGACTCTGATGATGATGAATCCACTTGGGATGATAGCAGCGATGACGAAGGTAGTAACAAAAAGGTTCGTGCCTTACAGAAGGATATGGTTCGAATGATGAAAGAGTTTAAAAATATGCAGAAGGAGCCAAAAAGTAGTGAACTGTGGTGCACGGAATGTAAGACCGACGGTCATACTAAGGGATCGTGTCCGACGAACCAATTCTGTGACATCTGTCAGATCATGGGCCATTCGACAAAGGACTGTCCCTTTAACATGAAAACAAGAGGATCTTCACAGGTGCTTCTCACACAGGAGGCTTCCCCGTCAGGCGGTAACGGTAACACCAACACAGGCGCTACATCTGGAGGATACAGAAGTAATCGCCGTGGACAGAATAACAACAACAATAACAACACCAATACGAGCAGAAGCCGAATTCAGTATGATGCAAACGGACGACCAATTATTTAGTGCCGAGCATGTAACTTATGGGGGCATTTTGCGCGAGAATGTCCAACAGCAAATACACCTCACCTATTGTGCCGATGGTGCGGACCCGACGACCACGATGACTCAAAATGCCCAAAATCCGAAGTGAACTTAATCACGGTTGGAACCAATGAAGAAGAAGTTCTGGCCATTACACGGCAACAAGCAAAAGGATATCCGGACCCCACCGAAGAAAAAAAGAAGTTTGCAGCAGCACGGGCAGAGGTTGGTCAACTATCGCAAGCAGTAACACCTCCGACCACAGCCGCCACCTCAGCAAGGAATTCCGCTGAACAAAACATAATACGCCAAATATTGCAAACAGAGGTGCAAGTAAAGGTAAGTGATTTACTTCTTACCATGCCCCAACTTCGATCTGCTTTTTCAAATATGACAGGGGAAGCAAGCCTTGAGAAGGAGAAGCCACGAGGAGAACCAAGTCGACGGAACGAAAAGGAACTTGTTACGGGAGGAGAAGACCAGATGTTGTTGGCACTGACATCAGGACGGCACCCTGCAGTTGTCGAAATGGGGATACTTGGACATGTTCACACAAACACCATAGTGGACGGAGGGTCCGGCGTGAATGTATTGCCAGAGGAAACTTGGAGGAAACTTGGACAGCCAACATTATGGCCTCCAAGTTTTCAGCTCCTAACCGCTGATCAACATGGTATTAAACCACTGGGTATTCTCATGGCGCAGCCGGTAACCATTGGCACTCAGTCGTTTCTAATGGATTTCGTAGTAATTCCATTAAAAAAGAAAGGTTATGATGCCATCCTAGGCCGCGGTTGGCTTATAGAAGCAAGAGCCCGACACGACTGGAAGAAGAACACTATATCCCTTGAAAGTAAAGGTCGTCGATTCGTCATCGATTTGCATACCCAAATGGTAGGGGAAGAGGCCTTGTCATCCGATTCGGAGGAGGAGGATGGAGGGAGACGACGGATGGAACCAGATCAAGAAGGTGTTCTCCGATTGGACGGGGGAATAACGGATGACGACTTGGATTCCGTCAACGGTTTATACCACTGGCAACTGGAGGACTATGAGTTATTTCCGAGTTGTAATGTTCTGTCAATTGAGAACGAATATCTGAAGGAGTTTACTGAAGTTAAGGAGGGGGAATCACCATTGCATATTACCCCAGCTCATGCATTCGATGAAGGAGAGCTGATCAAGTATAATGAAGCTACACTGCAAACGATGAATCTAGGGGATGGGGCAGAACCAAAGAACATCCTAGTGGGAGATAATTGGGATCCAGTACTCAAAGCCGCGGCATTTAAGATATTTCTGGACTACAAGGATGTGTTTGCATGGACATACAAGGATCTCAAAGGAGTACCGCCGGAATTATGTGTGCACCGCATCCCGCTGATGGATGGAGCTGTCCCTATACGGAAGCGACCCTACAGGATGAATAAGAACTATGCCGCACGTGTTACGGAGGAAATCAACCGGATGCTGGACGCTGGCATTATCTTCAAAGTACAGACCAGCGAATGGGTGTCACCAATAGTCATTTCCTTAAAAAAGGATACTATTCAGATTCGGATATGCGTTGATTTCAGATGCCTGAATGCAGTAACAATCAAAGATCCTTTTCCAATTCCATTCACGGATAGCATTCTGGAGGAGGTCGCGGGACATGAAATCTACTCGTTCATGGACGGGTTTTCCGGATATAATTAGATTTCTATAGCGGAGGAAGATAAGTTGAAGACGACGTTTGTTGTTGAAGATGGCGTCTATGCGTACAATCGGATGCCTTTTGGGTTGTGTAATGCACCGGCCACATTCCAACGGATTGTGCTGCATATTTTCGACAAGATGTCTGTGGGAAATTTCAAGGCCTTCTTGGATGATTGGTCAATATTCAGCGCAGAAGACGGACACCTGGCAGCACTTGGTGAATGTATGGAGAGATGTCGCAGAGCCCGGCTAGCATTGAACCCCAAGAAGTGCCGATTCATGGTTCCACATGGCAGACTGCTCGGACACATTGTTTGTAAGGAAGGATTAAAGACGGATCCCGACAAAGTGAGAGTCATTCTAGAAATGCAGCCATCCACTAATGTCACGGAGGTAAAATCTTTTCTCGGACACATTGGGTATTACCGGAGATTTATTAAAAACTTTGCCAAGGTATCCCAGCCGTTAGATAAGCTCACATGCAAGAAAGAGGCATTTCGATGGGAGAAAGAGCAGGATGAGGCATTTGAAGGGCTAAAGGTACGACTGGCTACGGCACCCATCCTGGCATATCCGGATTGGAATAAAGAATTTCATGTTCATGTGGATACCTCTAATTATGCGATCGGCGCAACCCTGGCACAGACTGGTAATCACGGATTGGATCATCCAATATACTTTGCCAACCGGTTGTTATCAAAGGCCGAGCAAAACTACAGCACAACTGAAAGAGAAGCTTTGGGAATGGTTTATGCTGTACAAAAATTCCGCCATTATTTGCTTGCTACACCGTTTGTGTTTTATGTTGATCACCAGGCCCTGTTGTACCTGATTAACAAACCCGTCATCCAAGGGAGGATCAGCCGATGGTTGCTACTGTTGCAAGAATTTACTTTCAAAATCAGTGTCCGGCCAGGAAAGAAACACGTCAGTGCCGACCACCTGTCACGGATCAAAACGGGGGAATCAGCGGATGGTGTGAATGACGACTTTCCTGACGCACAGCTGTTTCAGATTGGGGTACTGCCGGAATGGTACAAGAATATTGGTGAATACCTATCAACAGGACAATTTCCCACGGGGATGTCACCAAACGATAGACGCAAATTGATAATCAGGAGTCGTACATTCCAACTAATCAATGGGTTGCTCTACAAAATGGGGCCGGATCACATTCTTCGACGATGTGTGCTGGAAGAAGAGATACCGCAGGTGTTAAAAGAAGCCCATGAAGGCCCCGCAGGAGGCCACATGGGGCCTGACACCACTGCACGAAAGATATTGCTTGCAGGACTTTGGTGGCCAATGGTGTACAATGATGCACGGGAATGGGTCGTCGGATGTGACACTTGCCAACGGACTGGGAAACCGCTGAAGAAAGATTTCATGCCACTTCAACCTTCTCATGCGCAGGAACTTTTTGAACGATGGGGGCTAGATTTCGTTGGACCATTGAGGGTGAGCACGATGCGACGGTGTCGCTACATCATTGTTGCAACGGAGTACCTGACCAAGTGGGTGGAGGCCCGTGCATTACCGGATAACTCGGCTGTCAATACCGCGAAGTTTATTTATGACCAAATCATCACAAGGTATGGAATTCCATTACAATTAACAAGTGATAGGGGAGGTCATTTCGTCAATCATGTTATTCGACTGCTCACTACTCAATTCAAGATTTATCATTCGCTGTCAAGTCCGTACTATCCAAGAGCAAACGGGCAGGCAGAAGCCACCAATAAAATTCTGGTATCCATCATCTACAAATCCTGTGCGGTGGAAGGAGCGGATTGGGAAGAGAACTTACCTGCTGCTCTCTAGGCGTACCGCACGGCATACAAAGTGACGACCGGGTACACACCATTCCAGTTAATGTTTGGACAAGAAGCAGTGGTCCCCGCAGAATTCATGATTCCAAGTCTTCGAATAGCGTTGGAAAACAAACTGGATGATGACGGAAGTCTATAAGAGCGATTGACTAATTTGAATAAACTGGAGGAGAAACGGTTGTTGGCACAGTGGGCAACAGAAGTAGCACAGAATAGACGCAAACTCTGGCATGACAAGCATCTGCGACATAACAGATTCCAGACAGGACAATTAGTACTGAAGTATGATGGCCGTAACGAAATCAAGCCGGGCAAATTCAAAGTGCGATGGATTGGACCATATCAAATCCGAGAAATTGGCGACACGGGGACAATGAAATTAGCAACCTTGGACGGACAAGAGATAACTCAGCCAGTTAACGGATCTAAGTTGAAACCATATCGTGTAAGGAAGTCCTCCCCGGCGGTAAATCCTTCCGTGTCGTCAGTACAGCATTCCCTGGCGATGACGTCACTCAGAGGTATTGTTGTTGAGTAAAAAATTAAAAAAATAAAAAAAAAAAAAAATAAAATTAAAAAAAAATTAAAAAAAGAAAAAGAAAAAAATTGAAAAAAGAAAAAAAATTAAAAAATAAAAAAATAAAAATTAAAAAAAAAAAATTGAAAAAAAAAAAAGAAAAAAAAAAAAATTTTCGGCCTGGCAGCCCCCACGGACCCCGCGGACTTGAAGTCCCGCGGGCCCCGCGGACTAAGAGTCCCGCGGGCCCCGCGAACTAGAAGTCCCGCGGGAAGGGAGGCCCCGCGGGCTTAAAACCCCAAGAGCCGCATCTGGAAAACAGTACTGTAGCCCGCTCTCGTTGCTAGTCCTTCCGCTCCTCCGCTTTCTCCCGAGCCTTCTCAGTTCGACGAACTTTACTTCCCTGCACCTTCGCCAGATTCACTGAACGCTGGATCGAAGTCCGTCAACGCTGGATCGAAGTCCGTCGCTGCCGGATTTGGGTGGATCAGCATGACTGCCTCATCCTTTGTCGTCTTCATGCTGTAGATCTCTGCAATTCTTCATGGGAGGGCATGACAATCATTCTTAGTCGATTTTGAATCTTTTTTTACTCATTCGCGACATTTTTTATTTTGTTGGATCAATTGCGGAGATAAGAGGTGAGGATGATTTAGCCCCGCGGACTAGAAGTCCCGCGGGAAGGGAGGCCCCGCGGATTTAAAACCCCGCAGGTCCGCAGAAAACTTCCACGGCAGTAGCAAGACAGTTTGGGGGGCGTGTTGAAAAATTTGGTGAAGAATTTGACCAGCATAAGTCAGTGGTTGGGAAATTTGGTCGACATTAAGTGGGATAACATCCAATTTTGTCAGTCCATGAGATTGAAAAATTTCAACGTCACGGATAGACAAGAAGATTGCCGCGGGAGAAAACTTCCACCTTCGCCGTCAGCCAGAGTATTTCCACGAGAAATTTAAGAAGCCGGCAATAGGAAGAATAAATCATTTTTTTTTTTTTTTTTTTTGGCATTGAGTCAGCAGGCAAGCGGAAGCCATGGAAGAGTCAGTTGGCCAATATGGAGAAGACTTCAAGAGTTTTGGCGTCAGGAATTCGAGTTGCAGGCCCCTCCGGTTCCAGCAGCAAGAAACAAAAGACCAAGGGAGAACTCACTTATCTCACCATCCAGTTTGAGAGTCTTAGCGGAAGCGAATGCCGGAAGTGGTGGCAGGAAACTCCTGAGGCAGACCAAATTAAACAGATTTTGATACGGGCACAGGTACATTGGGCTATTCAGCTTCCCATCTTTTCCATTCGGATGTTTGAATCAGTATTGCGCACCATGATAGAAACATACAGTGTCCAGAGCAGAACAAGTACATTCTTGTACAAAAGGCAGCGGATGACGGTGTCCTTTAAACCAAGAGATTTCACCAGGGTCTTCGGCATTCTTGGCCCCAGCGGGAAGAAAGTGGAAATAAAGAATCATAAACTGTCGCAGGAACGGAAGGAGCATTGGATAGCCCTAGTATGCAGGGACCTTACACCTATGGAGAAGGAGGCAGTAGTTCTGGGGACAAAGTGCAGAGGGCTTCGCAGGGACTTTATTCGAGAGGGCCATTGGCGTTGTATCATGGACGTCATCAAGAGCAGATTGACCGGTGCCACTCGAGCTTCAGATATCGCACTGCCACAGATTGTGTTTATGAATGGTATCATGCAGGGAGTGGTCTATGATTGGGCCTCAGTGCTTGCCGACAGAATGGAAGAATTCATGACACTTCAGCACCGAACATTTTTTATGCCGCACCATGCCATCGGGTTGTTTTTAGAGGCAGCAGCTAATCAGATCCCTATGGATGGCTTTGAGGCTCCTCCACAGGGCAAGCTGGCAGACGGGGAGCCTCCCATTTTCTTCTGGCGCCACTTGGATACAGGAGGGTCAGCTACTGGACACAGGAAAGTACTCCGCAAATTAACCCTTTCCGGAGAAACAGATAGCGGGAGGGAGGGCACTTCAATAAGTGACGAGGCTGAATCTGGGGAAGAAGAGGAGAGCACATCGGCTGAAGTTGACGGAGAGCCAGCAGGAGGTGGGCCTACATTCTTTACCCCGCCTCAGCTGTCAACCTCAGCACACTTGACTACCTCTTCTACGGTCATTCCGGCCTTTGGTCAGCGCTATGCCCCAGTTCTTATGACTCCTCCAGCGGAGGCAGATGTCCCACGGACAGTGGCTGAGGTGGTTCCACACGCAGTACCGGACACCGTCCCACAGATAGTTGCCGAGCCACTGCCGACGGCTGTAGCAGAAGTAGTTTCAGCCGCACCAACGAATGTCACTGTCGCAGAGCCACCACTACCACAGTCTGAGCCGCAGGTTCGGTTGGAGGTCATTGATTGTGACGCCGTGGTCACCATTTCATCATCCCTTTTAGCAGAGGCCGAGTCAGCCCAGTCAGTACAGAAGATGAATATGGAGCTTGCGCGGGTCGAACAACCGGAGGTGATAGATAGAGCTAGTGAGTTTTTGAGGCAGCAGTTCCGACTCACTCCGGCGAAGCGGGGTCCCTCCATTCAATCTCCTGGGCGTTTTGAAACATGGCCGGCGGAACCCCAGCCTCAGCCTCCGGAGGAGGGAATGCCACATGCCGTGGTTGCGCCAACAACACAGACGGCAGCACCGGATGTGGGCATGGCTCCCACTGGCGAGGGGGGACACAGTGATGCTGAATGGTCATTAGAGGCTTTCGCCAAGGAGGACTACGGGTCAGATGAAGACAGGTGTCGGGATTACCTCAGGACTATTAAGTCTGCATTAAAGAAGGGCCACGATGTGGCAATTCAGGCCCTGACTCGGCGGAGGGAATGGCACTTGATCAGAGCATATATTCGTGGGATTTGTCCTCGGCGATTCGAGACTTGCTTTATAGATAGGGGCTGGCCGGCAACGGAGACAGAGGAGATGCTGACAGATTGGGCCACGGAGCCGGAATTGGGACCCATGGACACTCCTATGATGAAACTAGCGCATGAGATTGTGGGACTGTACAAAGATGTTTACTACGGTCGTCAGCGTGCGAAGGCGAACAGAGTCGCAGCAGAACAGTCATTGGCAGCTGAAACTGAGGCTAGACAGAAACTAGCCACCGACTTGACCGCCCAGCAGGCAGCATGGGCCACAGAGCGGACAGCACTACTAGCAGATTTGGCAGCCGCAGTGCAGGAGAAAGACTTGGCTAAGCAAAGTATGGAGGCAGTGGTTCGAGATAAGGATGCGGCTGAGTATGAGATGCAGTTAGCCAAAACGCAGGCCATGGATGCGGCACTTCTTCTAAAGGAGGCCGTCGAAGTGAACTCTCAGATCCAGACAGATCTCCATATCAGGACAGAGCAGGTGTATAAGTTACGTCGCCGGCAACACACTTTTGGGACGCCTCCCTCTCTCTAGTTCTTTCTGTAGTATGTAAGTTGTCTCCTAATTTTGTCAGTCGTCAGCAGACGACTTTTCTTTTTGGGGGGGATGGTGTTAGCCGACTGGATGGTTCCGGCAGTATTTTGCATTCTGTAGCCGACGGTCCGGTGGTGTTTTGGTATTCCGCCGGCGGTGTTTTGGTATTCCGTAGCCGACGGTCTGGCGGTAAATAGTTTGTAACGGATACAATAATTATGGCCGACAGACTCCTTCGGGAATGTTCGGCAGTAGTATTTATATCCCGTCCGGGATCATTGTAAATCATCATTCATCTGCTATTGCGAATATAATACTGCTGTTCGTGTTCTATTGTCTGTATGCATTCATCTTTGTCTCTACGCTAAACAGACCCTCCCAAGCCAAGCCACTGCCTCAGATAACCCTCTATCCACAATAATTAGCATATGAGGATCACAATAATAGGCTAATCCTTGAAACTCTGATGTTGGCAAAAATGGGGACATTACATCTACTGGAGGTATTAATACACTTTTAAGTTTTAATCCACGACTCTCTGACATCCATATATCTGACTGCCCAGTCCCTTTAATTTTTTGCAAAATATAACCCACAATCTCCAAAAAATGACCAACAATATGAATACAAAGAATAGCTAATTCACCAGCATATGCATGATTTCAAATGAAACAGCAGCATATTCCATAAGTCTCAATAATGCCTTAATCATGCCCACAAGTCAGCCATCAGCTCGTGACACGAGCCTTTGTGAATTCAACAGCAGAACTTTACTTGGGTTTTTTCAAATTCATGGTATCTTGGATAATTCAAAATGCTGGCACGGCACATAAAGTCTGATATATATAATCTGACATGGAATATTACATAGACAAGTGGACAAGCAGCTGATGAGCAGACAAGTAAGCACGAGACAAAACTGGCTCCAGACCAAAAATGCCTGGGTTACAGGTCGACCTGGTTGACCTATACATGTATAGGTAATCTAGGTCAACCTATACATATATAGGTCAACTGGGTCGACCTATATCAGGGTTATCCTAAGAAGGGGTAACCACATTAAATATAAGAGTAATAACACACTAGCCAAACATGGCCAACACCCTAAGTGCTTGGAGCACTCTGATCATGGTCATTAACATCGCTGGTCAAGCTGGTCAAGCTCTTCATGCAGGTCAAACACCAACAATGACATCAATGACAAAATGTCCTACATGTCTTTCACTGTTACCTGATATGAACAAGTCATCCACATAGACATCCATGTTATACCTGTACTATCAACTTCTTAACAAAACGAGATGCATCTTCAAATTCAAATTGCTTGAAATTTGTCTTCAGGAGGTTCTCACTGAATTTTTTATACCATACTCGTATCAATTAATGAGAATCTCATAGAAAGTTCAATATTTTTGTTGCTCTAATTAAATTCACTTCTCTCACACATGTAGCAAGGTAATTAAAATTTGGAAAAATTATTAAATTTAATGTAAAATAGCATGCTATTTAAATTCATTTACAAACAGTCATAGACAACTTACTGTTTACTTAATTTCATGAAACAAGATATATGTGCATGTATGCTATGTATACAAGGGGGGAAATAAATGAATGAAGGCTTGCATGTCATATATAATATATCAAATGGGTTGTTACGCAACACATTCCAGAAACACTACTATCTTTCTTATGTCATATATCTACACCTAGCCACCTATCAGTAGCTTGAAGCAGATTCTTGTGAATAACGTAGATTACCATGTATAGTAGTAAAGCATATACAGGTGAATTGGTTTCGGACTTATCCATGTCAAATGGGAAAAGGGACATATATACACCAAAAGAAAAGCAACTGTCTAGGAACAAGACAAAAGAGGAAAAAAAGAATGGTAAAAATTGCTATCATGGAATAAAAGTATGTAAGCTATTGTCATGTTGATGCTGCTGAAAATTGAGAATTCATGAACTAGAAATGAGAATGTTCTAAAATGTGTGGTAGGGAGTATAAGTGTGATCTCAATAGCTTCCAATAGTAAATCTTTGATTTCCAGGAGATGTGTTATCTACAGATTGCTTTCAGGAAGAATCTTCTATTATCCTGCGGCCAAGGATGAAACAATGTCCCAAGAAAGGGAAGCTAATAAACAAATGAGATTTTCATTCACAAGCTTACAAGACTCTACATTAAATTGCTATATAATTATGAAAACAGATTGTACCATATAACTGAATCAGTAGTATAAAAAAATTGTGTTTTGCAATCTTTAAATATTCAAACATGAAGAAAAGATTATGCTCCTTGCTTGGTATTATTCGGCTACTCTTATGTGCTTCAATTTGACTTCACTTTCCTCACATCACAAGTTATTTATAGGAGGAAATATGCTATCATTTTACCAAACAAGTCTAAAATAAAATCAGCATTGAATCATCATGAAGTTTAAACCCACAAAGTTCTCTCTCAAGATGAATTGCACAAATTAATGATAAGAGAGTTATTTTGTTACCAACCTACAGTAAATCAAGTATCAGCTGCAATACTAACTCTTCAATGAGTGATCCAAGCGCATTAAAGTGAAATATTCGAAAGAACCATAAACAACAAAACTTAAGTCTAAACGGCACATTTTGAATGCATGACAGTAAAATAAAGTAGACTGTGCTGCCTAATCTTCTTAATGAAATTCAGAAAGCAATTCATACCATATTTATCATCAATGGTATCATGCCACCATGCTCCTTGCCAGTCATTCTGTCCGATAGAACTGCTGCTGGCATTGCCATTGCCTTTATACACAATTAAAATCCATTAAACAGGTATATTCACAAAGAACAAACTTCGAACAATCAATGTAGACCTGAATTTTCAATTAGAATGTTATGCACAATCCATCTAGGTTATCAGAGACATAATTAATCCATAAGTATTGTTCACATTAAACAAATATTAAAATGAGCGAACAGAAATACATATAATTTTGGTAGAGAAATCCATCGGTATGGTTACTTTTCTAGGCATAAAACAGTTAACTATTTTATTTCAAAGCCATTTACATCTATTAAAAGCTGAAAAGTTACTATAAATTGCCAGCATTTACAAAATTCTAGATGTATACTTTCAATATGTGACAAAGCTTGAACCAGTCGCTAATAATCTGTTGGTAGAAACATTGGTAGAAACATTAACAGTCCTCTCTACTTCCAAAAGACCATTTCAGGAGATCCTGACAGTTGCATACAACCTGTCGAAGTTTTTGTAGCTTCTGTCAGATAAATCCTATGAGACAAACCTATTGAAGATACATATATATGTATTTATATGAGATATGATATATATACTTAACACACACACACACACATAATAGAATATAATAATTATGTAATGCTGAAAAAATTAATATAACGATCCAAAAGATATTATGTGCATATATCTACACACACACACACACACACACACAGAAATAGTCATCATATTAATCACATAATAATGAACAGACATGTCCCATGAAGGGTCATGTCTCTCCTTGGCTAATCCTCAATATAAATGCAAGAAAGATCGCTGCCTTTGGAACACACAGAGAAATTATAGACTGTGTTACATTTGCAGCAATCATAGCTTAACATGATATCAGAGCCAGGCTGCAAATGTAAAAAAGTGATTGAAGGCATGGTAGAAAGATTCATTTCAGAAATAGCTGAATAAATCACAGGTGGAGAATATAGAACATCAAAGACAACGATAATGTGGAACGCATAGACTTGTTTGTGTAAGGCAGCAATAAGATGCATTGTGATTTGTGGCAGAATAGAAAAGAGGAGGATACAAATGCATATTTTGGATAAAAGGGGTAGATATGAATAGAGAATGAATGAGAGATAGAGCATGATTAGTGGTGCCGTTGACTGGGCATCGCATCATAGAAACAATGCATACTTACCATCTCCAGTTTGGGTATTTTGGCATCGATCACAATAACAAGCATTAGAATACCATGGTTAACTTCAAAGAAAGCGATTGTGGTGTTCATGTGGATAGTAAAGGATGAATATCAACCGTTCAGCAGAATAATTACAGGGATCATCATCTTGGTTTATCTTAAGTGGAGGACACTGAGACACGAAGATCTCAGTATACCAGGAAGAAAATAAAAGAGGGAGGATACATATGCAACAGTCTAACCTAAGAAGAAGTGGCATCAACGAACCTCTAAGGACAGTGATTAGTTATTACAAACGTCATAATTATCTGGCACTTAATATCTTTGGAAAGGCGCTGATAATATTAAAGAAGAAATTTTCATAAAGTGATTAAAAAAGAACAGTCAAACATATGACTGGGAAGCCTATATCTTATGACAAACGACAATGAGGAATACTTTAGGAGTATGTTGCAAACAAGGAAGAAAGATCTTGATGTGTGTAGTCATTGTTAATGTTTGGTAGCTTCAGTTGGATAAACTCGAGAGGCTAAACTAAAGGTTTATATGTATTTTATATATATTATATATATGTGATATGTGTGTGTGTGTGTGTGTGTGTGTGTGTGTGTGTGTGTAGTTAAATTATAAATTGTTATTAATTAAATATTAATGAATAGACATATCCCATGAAGGGACATGTCTATCTATATCCCATCCGCAATATAAAGAGAGATGGCTACCATTTGGAAAGCACATAACATACAGATAGTGTGATTACATTTGCAGTGATCCTACAATACTTAACATGGTATCAGAGCACCAGGCTGCAAATGATAAAAAAGAAACTGAGAAATATGTTTTGCAATTAAAAGTAAGAAGGAAAAGGAAGAAGGTCGTGCAAACGTATGGAAAAGCAACGACTCCATAGACTGACAAGCAACAACTTCAGCCAATGCTGTGTAAAATTTATGTAACAGTATTGAGTGCAATGATGGAATCATTTTGAGTGAGCTTCTGAAAAAATTAAAAAGTTGCTTGGCAGATATAATGAGTGAATGCCTAGAAAAGTGATGCAGGAGCATCCAGAGGTATAAGGGCAATCCTGTGTCACCCAAAAAAAAAAATGTACTTAGACTTAGTTTCTATTTTATGTCTTTACATTTTTGGATACCCATTTGGCTCAAATAAAGGTTCCAACTCTCATAGTTCAACTATCAGTGCATTTAAAAATCCCGAAAAAATAGGAGCATGCAATTTGACCATCATTTTGGTGACCTAGAAGGTGTGACTTGGCCAGATGAATGTAATCGAGATTTAGAGCATTCCAGAAAAAGAATCAGGTCAAAAGGCCCCACGGTTTGAAAGTTATTGCAGTTTTTCGGGTTTTGGAGACCCCCTAAGAATGCTTCAAAGTCAGGTTTGGGGCATTAAATGACCTCGAAAAGGGTCGAAAAATGGGGGACGAGCGAAGCTTGTCCATAGGGCTATAGAGCGCTTTGAGAGCTTTCCGAAAATGTAAACGGTTCGTCAATCGGAATTACGGTTCAAAAGTTATGCCTCCCGGAAGTTCGGCTACCGTTTCTGGATTCTTCTAGAATTGCACCGACTTCTAACGCAGCTTCCGGAACCTTCTATTTTGTCAGTGGATGCCTACTAGCACTTTCTAGAATGTACTCCTAGTCCTTAACCCTCCGGGGTCTATTTAAGGAGATTTCTGGCATTGTAAAAGGCAGTTCGGATTGGAGCTTGAGAGGAGGTGCTAAAAGGAGAAATATTCTCCAGATTTATGCTATTGTAAGCCCGCAGGGCATGTTTTGAGTTTATTTTCTCTGCACTGTTTGTACCAGCTTATTTTCTCAGTTAATATAATTTCCCCTTTCTATTGTGTCTATTCTGGTTGTTGGGTTGTGTCCCCATCAAGTGGTATCATAGTACAAGAATAGGGAGATCAAACCCAAAAAAGCTCAGGAGGGGAGAGTACTGGAACTATCAAGGCAGGTATGATGAGGAAGTGGGGAGGAAAGACTACCCCTACATACCAAGAAACAAAGAAGAGGTACAAGGAGATGGAGGGATAACCGACCCACCTGAGTCGAACAACACTTAAGCCCCCAACAATAGGAAGAGAACAATGAATAACCTAAACAAGAAAAAACTACCCAAAATAGGTATCCTACACACTACTATAAAATGTGTAACCATCTGGGAAGCAAAAGGACAAAAAGACAAGGATTATTGGTTGAAAGCCTTCCCCACCATCTTGAGGGATGCATTTGATTGATATACAGACCTTCAAGTAGCGAATAAAGCAACATGGAAGGACTTAAAAAAAGCCTTCAAAGGAGAATTCAGGCTACTCCACGATGAGATATACAATACCCGACAACAAAAAAATGAGACAATTCGGGTCCACCTTCGTAGGCTGAAGGAACTAATCAATAAAATAAATAGTCAATCAGCATATGATCTAAAGAAGAGATGGTTCATAAAGGGGTTGAGACCATTTACCCGATAGAAGATTAAGGTGGTATTGCCATCCTCGTACAAAGAGGCGTGCAACAGGGCGATGGATATTGAAAGTGAGAACAAGGCATTGCAAGACAAAAAGAGGATAAGCAATGATGACACCGCAAATGGTGACAATGATGGGGAGTCACCAACAATTTAGGCATCCACAAGGACGTGATGAGAATGGCGAAGGAAATGAGGGTGGAAAAAGAAAACAACGAAACGTGGTGTATTGAATGCAAGAACTAAGGCCATACCAAAGACAATTGTCCCAAGAGATCATTTTGCGATATCTGTCAAGTACTAGGACACTCTCTAAAGGAGTGCCCATACAAATTAAAAGTAAAGAGTGCATAAGTACTCCTAACAATCGAGCAAGTGACCGCCACCTACCACACCACCAAGACGTCAATGCCTCCCAAGGAGGCTACCAAAATAATACTAGAGGCAACAACAACAACAACAAAAACACGCCACAAAGTCACATTGAGTGCAACACAAAGGGCCAGCTGATGATACAGTGCAGAAGATGCAATGAATGAGGCCACTTCGCATGGAAATGTCAAAGCAATCAATTTGGCAAAAGTATGTTGTACAGATGTTGAGGGTTGGGGAACCACAAAGATACTAACTATCCCAAGGGAAAGGTCGTGAACATGATAGCAGTAACAACTTCAGCGAAGGAAGAAAATCACCAAATCCCAAACCAAAAAAAGCCATGTGCCCAAATCCACACACGGAGAAGGAAAGGCTAAAGGAAGCAAGAAGAGAAATACAAATGACAATGGAAAAGGAACACAAACAAACCCACAAGGCCACAAGTACCCTAACCCAACCAACATCTGAGGCTAATATCATAAAACAAATGTTGCAGGCCACGGTGCCGATACGGGTGGTAGACCTATTGCAATTGAAAGTGGCAATAACCAACATGGAAGACACCAATGGCGACCAAGGACAAGGACACAAATTGAGAAGGCAGAAGGAGCGGAAAGAGAAACACCCAAGAGGATCCCATACCTACCAACCCAATGTTGCTCACATTTGGGGAGGAAGGACCCCTGCAATAGTAGAAATGGAGATCATGGATCATAGTAACATACACTTACCAATACCATCTAGATGGAGGATCGGAAGTAAATGTACTCCCTAAAGAGACATAGAAGGCACTTGGAAAACTGACACTTTAGCCACCAACATTCCATTTGGTAGTTGAAGACCAACATAGCATAAAGTGCAATGGACCTTGGCTAAGACAAAACTATTATGTATATTGTTATAAATCAATTGAATAAGATAATAAATATTATTGCGAATTAGTTTAAAATATGAATAATGATTAAATAATGGTAATAGTATTGTTTATTGTTTATGGTAATATTGTTTATTTATAATAAATTGTCATTGATTCTAATTGATTTCCAAGGACACTTATAAATCGAATAATTATAATCATACGTGGACAAATTATATATTTATAAATACACCGCTTGTTAAAGAGGGGACCAACCAAACGTTTTATATTTGAAAGACCCAATTGGGGTCATGTCACTGATACCTATATTGATAGGCCCAGCAATCAAATACAAGAGGCCACCATCGAAGAAAGTAGGAAAGTATTATAATATCCAACCGAAGTCACATCGAGCACGCAGTCAACATCAAACAAAAAGGAAAACCACATACAAACCAATAAACTCCCTCACAGCGGCAAATCGTATCTAACAGGTCCACATGGGCAGTTTGCAGCAAACTGGGTACACATCACGGTGGGAAGAAATTCATACACAGGTTGAGGGAAAATTGAGGTAGACCCCACCGATCGAAGGTATGAACATTGCTTATTATAAATAAGATATTAATTTTATAAAGGTTTATGTATGGTTATTGATATCATTTAATATCCCAAGTTTATTAAATATTTTATGTTTCTAAGGCTAAGGTGAATTTGTAAAATTATGAATATGAGTATATATGATTCTATTTATTGAAATAAAATGCACATATTTGTGATTATCAATTCCTTATATGAAGAATAGTAGAAATTGGATAATATTGTGTTAACCTATGAGACTCGAAGCATTTTGTATGCAAGATGTTAAGATCTCCATCTGACCACCATGTCAGGAATCAATAGATAATCTCCATGTGCCAGAATATTCTAATGTTGTCAACATAAGCATATGTGGTTGGCCTTGGATAAAGGATGTCTCGTCCAAAAAGAATATTAAGGGGTGCACTCCTGAGAAGATAGCGAGGTAGCTATGAGCTAGGAAGACTGATCTGGAGACGTCCTTAAGATTGGAGTAGGTTAGGGTAGAGTAATGTAAATAGAAATATCATTATTATTGTGATTCTAATAAATTTGTTTGTAGGTTTGTCTAATCTAATTAACGCTACTAAGCATGGACATTACATAAAGCCACTCGGGACACTCATGGCACAAAAGGTGATCATTGGAACACAACAATGTTTTCTTGATTTTGTGGTCATAACTCTTGAGAAGAAGGGGTACAACACCCTCCTTGGTAGAGGTTGGCTCATCACAGCCAAAGCCAACCATAAATGGAAGAAGAATAAACTATCCATTGAGAATGAAGGGAAGAAATGCATCATTGATCTTCAAATTCAATCTATAAGCCAAGAGTTGGCATCCGAGTCAGAAGAAGGGGGAGTATGGCAAGAACGAAGGCATGGAGCCAAATGACAGGGGTGTCCTAAGGTCAGGAAGTTGTTTTGGAAGATGAAACTGGTTCACTTAAGGTGTTGTTCCATTGGCAGACGGAGGACTATGAATTATTCCAACCCAGTTGCCACATGTTGGAAATAACTAAAATAGAGGCAGAGGGGATACATACCAAATTAAACATAAGGAGTACAAGGAAAGGGTAGCCAACATGGATGAAACTCCTACCCATCGATTCGAGAAAAGCAAAATGCAAGTAACCAAGTATAGAAAAAATAAGCTTGGGAAAGGAAGAAAACCAGAAAGTGATCTTGATGGGGACCTCATACTAAAGTCAAGCATTTAAAATCTTTTTGGAATATCAAGATGTATTCACATGGACATATAAAGACTTAAAAAGGTGTGCCACCAGAACTGTGCATACACAAAATACCCCTAATCTCAAAAGCAAGGTCGGTACAAAAGAGTTTGTACTATATGAATAAGAACTATGCCACGAAGGTGTAAGAAGAAATTGGAAAGATGTTGAACGCTAGAATTATTTTTTAAAGTTCAAACAAGCAATTGGTTATCACCAATCACCATCTCACTCAAAAAGGATGCCAATCAGATCAGGATTTGTGTTGAGTTATGGTATCTCAATGCAGCCACAATTAAAGATCCGTTCCCAATTCCATTCACTAATAGTATATTGGAGGAGATGGTTGGGCATGAGATGTACTCGTTAATGGACGGGTTTCCGAGTTACAACCAGATCAATATCGCAAAGGAGGACAAATTACAGATGACCTTCATGGTAGAAGATAGAGTGTATGATTATAAAAGGATGTCATTCGGCTTGTCGAATGCTCTTGCCACCTTCCAGAGGATTATACTCCACATCTTCGAAGAGATGCCCATAGGGAATTTTAAAGCATTTCTGAATGAATGGTAAATATATAGTGGGAAGGAAACACACCTCGTAGCGCTACATGAATGCTGGAGGGCACAGATAATACTCAATCCAAAGAAATGTCAGTTCATGGTCCAATAAGGCAAACTACTCAGACACGTCGGTTGTAAAGAGTGGTTGAAGACCAACCCAGACAAAATAAATGTACTTATTGAAATAGAAAACCCACGAGATGTAAAATAGGTTGCCAAATTTGGGGGAGACATGAATTTGTCAAATCTAAATGGGTGAAATTTTGAAAACTTTGGAAATTCAGAAAAATTGAATTTTGTCAAAGTCGAAAAAAATGCAAAAAGCGAAATTCCCTTCCTCACAGAAAATGGAAAAAGCGAAAGTCGGAGAAAGTGAATCTTGTGAATCTAGTGAATTTTGTCTTCCTCACAGATAGATAACAATATTTGAAACTCTTCAATTCCCCTCGTCTAAGTTAATATAAACTATGAAAGTAAGTATTAAAACAATGTAATGTTTCTTTAATGGTCATCTTAGTTTAGGTAGTTTCTAATTTTGTCTTATTGTTATGTTTGTTTTGTTTAGAAACATTGTAATGTAATTGCCAATTTATGCAACTTCATTTTCATTATTGAACATACAACTTCTAGAACTTGTCATCAAAGCGGATGAATGGGGTTTTTTAAGTTTGGCAACTTTTTAAATAGAAAATTTGTTTATGGAAATCACAAAAATTTCTTGATAAAGTTTTAGAAAAAAAATTAGACTTGATTTTTTTACAGTCAAAATTGAAGGCTGTTTATTTGCTCCAAATTGCAAAGTTGTTTATCTACAATTTTCGAGGGTTCTGTAATGTTTCTTCCAATAGCCCACATTCATTTTCTTTAAGGTCCATTATTCAGCGTCGATAGCTACAATTTTGGAGCAGTGGGTTTTTCACATATTCCCAGAAAAATGTGGTGTGTTTCCAAATTTTGGCTTTGATTGATTTTTTGTATAAAAATCAAGGGTTTTTTGTTCTACTCAACTCCTTAGAACAAGGGTTTTACCATTTTTTCCTAAAAGAATGTTTTGTAATCAAAGTGATAGGATATAAAGAGATTTCTGATTTTTTTCCACCAAAAAATTCATGGTGGGTTCCGTCCAAATTTTCACAATTGTGGGTTTTCATGTTTTACACAACTTTTTCACACAAAAATCATCGGATCTCTCAGCAAGCAGATTTGTTTTATTTTTTTCACAAAAAACCATGACTGATTTTTTTGTGCCTAGTTTTGATCATTTTTTGTTCTCAAAAATTATGTCTAGTTTTGATCAATTTTTTTCTTATAAAATGATGCTTAGATTTTGATAAAATTTTCCTTAAAAAAACTTTTATGGGTTTTATAATTTTTTTCAATAAAAATTTGCTATTACATTTTATAGTTCTTTTCCTCAAAAAACTACTATTGAGTTTCACAAGTTTTTCCTCAAAAAAATTATTCCTGGATTCTCTAAATGTTCTCTTAGAAAAATCAAGCACTTATTGTGGGTGATCTTAGCATCACATTGAGGATTGGCAATTTTCTCTACAAAAATTGTGGTTTCTTGCGGTCAATTTTAGGGTCGTAGTACTCATTTGCATAAGGTTTTTGGATTTGACAATTTTCTCCTCAAAATTGTGATTTCAATTTCAGAGGCTAAAACCACTGTCTCTAGCTACAAGGAGAGACAGATTTTGTTTTACCAACATTAGGTTGGATCGATTGTGGTTATCTTGGTCATATCCAGAAGTTTGCAAAATCGGGGAGGGTCTCAACAACAGGCTCATTTTGTAAAGTATTCTAAAGAGAAGGGGGTAGTCTTCTATCCATTTATCCAGTTCAATTAATTTCTATTAGTTTACATTTTTCAATATCCTAAAAACAATTACTTAATCTAAGTCTCTAACAAACTAGCAAAAACATCTTGCCTTCCAGCAATTCTAACTTTTCGACTCACACAACCAATATATCCTCGCATTTGTACAGTGAGATTGACAAGAAGGTTGTTCAATACTTTGCATCGAGAGGAAGGCTTGACAAGCACTCGTGATCATATACATGATTTATTTTGACCACAAAGAAAACGATTTAATAATGGACACTAGTAAGCAGTAGCATGGAAGCAATATCGATGTGGTTGAGTGGCCATTAAACTGGAAAATCTGACACCCCAAATCCAACTGTTTGGGGAGTTCCGACATGATATGACCACTGGAATTACTGTAACATTCTGTGTCTAATCTGACCAGAAAAATGTAAATATTTGCCTAAGGAATTTCGTCAAACACTTGGTGACTTCTCAGAGTTTATACTGTAGAGCCACTGCAAATCTGACTATGCTAACACAACCTCAAATTCTAAAATAAAAATTGAATAAGATGAACTCCAATACCATAGTAATGTTGGGATTAATTATCAGATTTAATACGGAATAGAAAATACTGCTGAAGTACGGCAATGTGAGGAAAATGGAGTTGATGACATTACTAACTGCACATTATTACAATGCCATAATCCAAGGTAAGAATATGGAACCTGGAGTCAATCGTTTGTTTGAACCGACCACGTGAAAGTGTGCAGGCAAAGCAGCATAGACTGTATTGACACCAACCAATCCAGCAATCCCGTGATTCCCTGCTGGACGTGAGAGTTGGGACGTCAACCACAGGTGAAGGCCTGATCCCGTGCTTAGTGTTGCCACCCATAACCTCAACAAACTGTCAGTCAATGATATGTAGGTGATACCACTCCTCTAGGCGATTTCGAACTGGAAGATAAGGCTGCCGATTGAGACTGGAGCAGACATTAATGACACAGACTGATAGGAATGTATGTGGCCCTTCTTAACTGAAAAACACCCTCCAATCATTTGATAGACTGACTCAATCCGAGCACTTTCTTGTGTAGCCATCAAAACCACTGTTCATGCGTATGGGAGTCAAACAATACATTTCATTCATATTCCACTATGTGTTCCGACTGTACTTACTTCTGCATGCCAAAACTGAGATCATTCTCCTTCTTGCCGATTTCTGCATGGGCTGTGCGTTAGTTCCAAGGAGGAAAATTGGGGTGATGTCCAACTTCCTCAAACAAGTCGAGGGATTTCGTCCTCAAAGTTTTTACCAGTCACATTAAAGCAACCAGAAATGTCATATATTGAGTTCATCAATTTTTCTATATCCAAATCCCAAGGCTGAGTCTCTTATTAATAACCTCGAAGTGAGGGAAAAATGTTGGAATAAGAGATGTGGGACAAAATAACAATTTCGTCCTATAGTCACTTAAGTCACTTTATAAAGTAAATGACTTTATAAACATAAAGTAACTTTATCAAAGAACTTTCAATTTAATAAATGATGAACTAAAGATAAATCTCCCGTGTGACTGGTAAGCATCCTGACTGTTGATGCCGTTAATCTATCTGGATGTGGAGATAGATTAACCCGGTGCCATAACACTAGTCCGGGGAAGGGGACATGACAATTACTGAACAGATCGAATGCTTACAAGGACCAATAGGTGACACCACAAATGTTTGACACATTCATGAATCTTCAATATTACTCCATCACACAAAAGTGCTCCTGCACCCATCAATTTCTCATCTTTATCTGATTGATAAAGACCAACTATTGCAGTGTAACACCAGCGCTTGGGTACATTGGAATGCCAAGACGAGTTTCCGGGATGAGGGGGCAAAGGGCCTCGATTTTGGAACGGCAAGGGAATGGCAGCAAGGGGTTAGTGGGGTTGATGTATACTATACATATAGAACTTGAAATAGTTATGAAAGGATGTTTTAGTATAGCATTCCAAATTGAAATACTTGAACATAGCAAAATAGCAACCAAACCAGAACCATTGAACATTCAACATAGTAACATAATACATACCCAATAGTAAAATTCAAAAATCAAAACTCAAATAGAAATTCAAGTACCCATCCCAGCAGCAGCATGGTTGCCAAATGGTGGAGGTGGAAGTACTCGGGTGGGTACTCCAAGTACACAATGCGAGGACATCCCACAAATGGGTACTTCAAGGTTAAGGGGTTGTGAGTCCCCAGGTTTCACTGAATTATTCAAAAGTATTTCAAGTTGAGACTCTTTAAGAACCAGCTTGAAGGCTTCTCCTTTAGAAAAAGAGAAATTGGTTTAGTTGGTACAAGAGTCGATCCTGCTTGTTCATACAATTTGGTTTTGTAGGGACTTCCTGTAGATTCTTAACAAGGTTTCTACCATGTTATGTATCAGATTATTCATTCTACAAATCATGTAAGCGAACTTGCTTTGACCTGGGTTATCTCTTTAAATGCTAATCGAAGGAGCCCATACAACTAATGTCCTCTTTACTTGTCATGCCTCCTTATGACGTTTGAAGTTTGACTTTCAAACTGTATAAACTTCTAGAGTATTTCCCAACCTGCTTGCACTATGATAAAATGTTTTTGTTCAATAGGTGACAATACAGACAACTTTGGCTGGTGATCTTCTGCGATACAATTATTGCAGAAGTTGGAAGTGATCATGATCCTTCTGTGGATAATTATTTTATCAAAATTGATCCTTGTTCAGTATCTAATCCTTTTTTTGCTCATAAGCTTCCTTCCACCACTTCTATATTGCATGTTTATTTCCTAAAATAGATTTGAGATTTGTTTAACACACCTTCCAAATGAAGTGTAAGGATTAGAATATGTGTTTGAAAGGAACTCAGGTGGGTAAGAGTTTAATTTTTGTTTTCCATCCTAAGTGTAGCTAATCATGTCATCACGTGTGAGGATCAATCAAATCATGCGTATGTTCCACGAGGATGTGTCCCTTATGCTAGTACCCCATCTCCATACCAGAGACATTAAGAGAATGCAGGACAGCATTTTTAAGTACCCTGTCCATCCCCTTTTGGTGCAAAATTCCAAAAATGTTTTAGAATATAGGAGATGGGAAAAAGTACCCAGGATGGCTAAGTGAGTCTCCTCAGAATCCCTTGGCCATCCTAAGTACTTCTACTCATCCCCTATGGTCCAAGCTACTTTTGGATGTCTAGTTTTGAAAAACATATTTTTTAATTTGAAAAAGGGGCTGGTTGGGCCCATAAGAACACCCAAACCACACTAAACAATACTAAAACCTAATCTAAGCATAAAACAGTTAAAAAGAAGAAAACGAAATTCATTTTCACATTTGCAAAGAAGAAGAACAGCAGCAAGAGAAGGAGTGAACAACAGTTGAAAGAGGAGGATAGGGCATCAAACCTACTTGCAATATATCACCATATTTTCTTAGTTCTATATTTATTGTTCACAATTTATGTCATCTCATAGTTGAAACTAGAAGCCCTCGAGCATTTTTGTTCTAATTCAAATATAATATAATTGGACATTGACAATGAAAGTTTCTACAATGATGAATCACTTTTCCAAATCCTTGTAAATGTATTATGCTTCCAGAATGTTACAATGAATGCTTAATCAATGTTAGATATGCATATTTGGAATTTCTCTGTACTTTTTTTAATCCCCTATATTTTTAACAGCCATCCACTAAGAAACGGTCCAAAAGTACCCATGTACTAGAAACACCTCCCATCATCCCCCACCATTAGCATCCCCAAAACACGATGGAACATAGCATCATGCATTTCTTATTAGTTTGAGTCTTGGCTGGCCCAAAACTCGAGCAAGTTTTCATACCCAAACTTTGTGAAATTTTCTTAGATTGTGTCCAAACAACTGGTGAAGCAGCTACCGCCACTATTTGATCTAGTGTAGTGAATCCCCACAGTGCCAAACAGATGGAAAACTATCCCAAAAATATGCAAGGAAATAAAATTTAACCTGTTAATTTGGTATTCTAATTTCAGCTTTATAAATATTTCTATTCTTGTACAAACTAGCTTTTGTTGAATACTTCATGTAATCCCCTCAGAGTGTTCACTTCGAAGTTTGAACACAATCAAGCAGTACTAGGATGCTAATGGTAAGAATGCAGCCAGTATCCTAAACCTCACAAAGAAATCTTTCTGTTTCAATTTGGGAGCTCGGTATGTACTACAATTACTTCCAGTTGTTGTTAGTAGAAAGTTAGAAACACTTGCATAGTTTTTATCTGATGCCACGAAACATTCTACAGAAAAAGCAGGAGAACTTAAGTAAGAAGCGTGCAATGAATTCCCTCACCTTCCCATTCAATTATGGCTGTTCCATATTGGATCACCAAAATTTCTCTAATTTCACTATGAATTTCATAGGTCCTTTTCTGCCATGGCCAAGAAAGCCTGTCTAAGTCCTCGGAAAAAGATTTAAAATCCTTTTGTCTGAAGAAAGTCATAGATTAACATCATAGTCTCATTAAATCAAAATGCCAATTTATTGTTTTAGATGACAATTCAATTATGTTGAGCTTTTCATCGGCCATCTAGAACTGAACAGGACCTTCCATTTGCTGCTGGAGTGCTCAGCCGCTGAGCTGAGGCCCATTAGAAACAGTCCATCTTCAGTCTGGGTGTGATTGGTTACCAACCCCACTACTTAAGCCACTCTATGGATACTTGGGGTTCCTAGCTTGGCCTAGCTCTAAAATCATGTTGAATTTTCCATGGACCAGCTTGGACTTGAACCTAGGAGCTTCTACTTTCTGTTGGAGTGCTCTATGGCTGAGCTATTGGCCCCTTTAGGACTAGTCCAATTTCCAACAATATCACACAGTTGGAGATTGCCTTTCATACCAAAGATTTCCTTAGAACCACATGTTGATGATTCTCTTCCTGCTTCATCTTCAAATGTAGGTTAGACTACTTTGTTTCTAGAAAGCAGCTTTATCTTCGAATGCAGATTAAACCACTTTGTTTCTGGAAAGTCCTTTATCTTCAAGTGAAGGTTAGACCACTTTGCTTCTACAAAATTCTCTCAAGCTTCCCCAAAGCCAATCTGTTGACTTTTCTCAGAGTAAAGATAAAAATTTATAGAAAAGGAAAGCAACTTATGGCTCCACAACCACCAGTTTTTAGTGCATGCTTTTTTCACCCTTAAATAAAGAGACACAAATCCTTGCACAATCAAAATCTATCCACCTTTCTAAAAGCAAACAAAAATTGAATGGTGGGAGGAGGCCTGCCTAAACAAAACTCACTTAGGCCAGCAGAGTTTGTAACCAGGAATGAATAAATTTCAATTTCCAATATTTTCAAGCTATTGGAAATGCCTAAATGTCACAATAGTAAAGAACTAGATGATTTAACTCATTAATAGAGAGATGCTTAGCCCTGAGACATAGCGTTAAGTTTAACAGTTGAAGAATAAAAACAACTTGAACTACATGCTCTACAGTCACCTCTATAAGAACTGGCACACTTTCTAAAAACTAAGCTAATACTAATTCCAGAAAGACCAAAATACATAACTGGTTGAAGCATTTGAACAATAATGTATGATAATAGCATGCCAAAGTCAAATAGCATTATGTTACACATTAACGTGTCAGCATACCGTCAGGACCCAATCCATCTAAATAACGACAGTGTGGATTCCAGGCATACAAATCAACCAGATGGCCAAACCTGTGATAAAAACAGAAAATACAATGCTTGTAAGTTGTAAACATGGCGTATGTATTAAAAAGTTAATAACCATTAAAGAAACAGCTTCCAGAAGGGAATTCTCTAATCTAATATAGGTAATGCATGACATACGTATCTCGTCCTGTGCCATTTAAGTTGTCAATTATGTTAGCACCATATAAACGACCAGGAATTGCAGTTCCAATTGAGAAATGCATAATATCTACTTCGTGACCACTGCAACTTTTGCTTGAACATTTGCTAGGCTCCACATCACAACCACCCATCTGCTTGATAAAATTTAGAGATATCATCACAACCACCTATCTGCTGGATGCAATTGCTCTAAATGGAGAAAACTATAATTGATAATTATAAGGTACAGATAGATTTGTGAGCAGAAAGGAAACTTCCATAGTTGAGAACTGTCTAAAATATGTAAAGCAGAATTATCATATATATATATATATATATATATATATATATATATATATATATATATATATATATATATATATATATATATATATATATATATATATATATATATATATATTGATTTAATTTGTTTTCTAAGAATGTAATCAAAACCATCTTCTTGATCACTGATACAATTATTGTAGGAAAAAATAGGGGAAAATTTGAGGCTACTGCATGCTTGGTAATACTTACATCTTTGTATGTTGCATCTTCACCCACTTGAAACATAAGTGCCACAGAAGGGCAGCTTTTTGATTGTCTGCATTCAGTGGACCACAAGATAAAATGAATACCCTTTTAAGAAATTTAACAAAAATAAAGTAATTGCAACACTGGGTTCAAAGGTTCAAGTCATGACTTGTAGAAAGACCCAAACTATGGCATCAAGACTGATGAAGTACTCCAACAGTTCAAAGAACATTGAGTTACAACTCATTAGCTGCAATATTGAAGTGATGAGCATCATCTTCCAAACCTAGGTGTTCATTCTGTGATGTCAAATTACAGGGATTGCTAATAACACCAGACATAATGATGTTAAGTCATCCCAGATGAGACTGTTGATGAACGAAAAGGCATTGGAATCCATTATGATGTTAAGTCATCCCAGTTGAGACTGTTGATGAACTAAAAGGCATTGGGAATGATTGCAAAGGCATTAAAAACAAAGGTACTAACTTCAATCATGTATTGTACCCTGAAGTTATTTTTATGCACAAGCCCGTGGTTGAAGTACAGTTGATGGGAAATCTAAACTCCCAAAGAGCCCCTCATGATTCAATTCTTGCTGTGAGAGTTGGGGTGAGTTCAATGCCCCTGGAATGTAAGCCTGCAGATCAGAGTCTACTTAGTGAGAAAATGGAGGTCACAAAGATCCCACAGCAGTATAATTCTTGCTGGATGTGGTTGGACATGTGTTTAATACCAACACAAGTTAAGCCCACATGTTAGTGTCCGGTTGCTGAGAAATTTGTGCACACAAACAGCCCACAACAGTTCAAATTGCTGGTGGATAAAGACAGAGCTGGGTTTGATTCTTATGTGCCTGAAACCAAAGTGGGTACAGAAAATGTCTATTTCAAAATAAACATATAGTTATATGTTTACATAGATCACTTTGACAGATCCTGAACACCAATTTTCCCCAATCCTATAGGCCAATTCCTACATGATAATGAAATTCAAAATAAAGTTCACAGTATATATTTGAATAATAGACCTCAATAATTCTGCACACCAATTTGAACTGCAGAATTTTGAAAATTGTCATAAGAAATTGTTGTAATCTAATCAATAAACTTTGCCTAGCTCAGATGAAAAAAAAAGTACGCAAGCTGAAATTCCAACCTCAGGTTACAACAAAGATAAACAGCATTTGGATAAAATATGTATTTTTCACATATTTCCCAAACAAACCAACTGGTAATTTCTATAATCGGATTCATTCTGTTAATTATTAGTTCGTTGAGAAATATTTTGATTGTATGGTTTCGAATTAAGCGTACCCCTTCACATAACGATAGTCCCCGGGCACCTGCAGCAGGAAGAAGACGTTGTGTCCATCGTGCAACGCCTGCAAACAGATCAATATAAAATCAAACTCAAGTGACAGAAGACGAAGAAGAAAAACAGGTAATATTACTCTCAAATTACCTTGAGAGTCATTTCGCCTTTCTCGTATTTATTGTCATGGTCATCGGGATGGAGGGCAGGCATCAGGGGAAAAGTGTATCCCGTCGTATTGGGGTCATCCCATTCATCTCCCTTTCCATCCAGAGTCACAAATCCAGGCATATAATATGCTTGGATGCTTGCATCGCCGTCTGAATCACAGTGAAATCTTCCATCATCGTTGTGGCTCTCAACAAATCCATTCATGTGGCAAGCGACGATCGTCAGAATAAAGCATTTAATCCACATTGCCATATGGAATCTCTTCACTCTTACTGTCAAGATTTGATTGATAAAAATTTGTAAATTAATTGTGAATAATCACCAGATGAAGAGAAACTGATTCAGCAAACCAGATGTTATGTACGGACTCTACATTCTGCACTTTTTATTTCCCACCATTTCAGGTCAATAGTCGAGGTTTGAGCCGCCGAGCGTCAAATGTTAAAACGCCAATTTTGGCTTCCCACTTTGAGCCGCTGAAGGTCAAATTTAAAATGTCAATTATGGCTTTCGTATACATTTCAACAAAATAATGTAAGGCAGATTGGGGTAGTGAAGTTTGTTTGTAATTTTTGAATGAATGAAAGATTGAGAAGTAGGAGATACTTAATGAATGAATGAAAGATTTTTAATGGCATTCACGAGGTCATAAGTCTAAGGGACCCACAGAAATTTCTAGTCAGTTTTGATGGTTGAAAAAAAAAACTTACAGCCTATTGGACATCTGATCTTTGTATTTAGTGACCGTCAGGGTGGCTTAGGCAGGTAGGCTCAATCCTTTTTATGGTACAAAAATAAATTTTAAATGTCGACAAGTTTTTTTTTTTTTTTTTAAATGAGATCTTAGTAGTAATCCTCTTACAATTTATTAATAAAAATAGAAGTAACTTTATTTGAATGGATTTTAATTGTTCTTAGAGGAAGGAAAAAATAGATAAGACTTATTAAATAGAATTTCTTAATAAATTGAAATTTTGATTTTAGGTGCTTAAGACATTTAGTTATCATGAAAGTAAATTTACCACATTACCTTATCTTAAAAATCAATAAATTTTATAGTTCCAAAAGTAGAATCAAGATGTTAATTTAATTGTTCCTAAAAAATAATATATATTAGTCAAATTATTATTATTATTATTATTATATAGTATAGTGTCAAAAAGACAATACCTGTAATCTAAAAAATAAACAAATTTGCTAAATTGATAAATGCTAACACATCTATAATAATAATGATATTAAATGAATTATGTTAAAAGTTAAGTGAAAGTTTAATTGTTAAATTGAAATTCATATTTAAAATAGTAATTTTTAAAATCTATAGTTTAACTTTGCACCTTTTACTATTATTACTATTTTTTTAATAATATACAATTACAATGAGTTGTTATATTATATGATAGTGGGATAAATTATTATCTTTTATTTTTCTACATTTTAATAGTTTTCTTATATGTACTTAAATGATATATTTTTACTAAGCAAAGTTGTAGACACAACCAAACGGATCAAGTCTAGATAGTTGATTAAAGTCATGTGTAAATTGAAACATTCTTTGGTCTTGTGTTTTAGGTTGTTTCACCACTCAAAGGATGGCAGTTATTTGTGAAGCAACTCAATTTTAATAGTTGAAAAATATAAAATTAATTATCTAGTCAAAATAAATAGAATTGATTAATTTATGAAATACTTTTCATATTAAGAGCGGACAAAATAGGGCGGGTAGCCCAAAGAGAACAACAAGAGGCAGAGCCTTTGTCAATAGACCAATAGTAGGAAAAAAGACCAGCACATTAGCACCTCAACCAATACCCTTTTTTAACATCAAAAAGATCCACCTAAGAAGCATAGCCAATTGATAAACTAAACTAATAACCAAGGAAATTCAACATAACCAAAAAGTATCATCATTCAACGGACTATTGTGGGTTCTTAAAATATTACTACTACTAACAACAGCCATAGTTATCATATAATAAAAGTTTTTAGATGTCACACAGGGTAGTAAGATCATCTTAACAAAATAGAATTTTACAACACTTGAGGGTGAACCTTCATTTTCCCTTAGCTCTTAAGGACAACAACTTTTACAATAGCACTTGTAGCCAATCATCAGTGAGGAACCTATAGAGACACTTGGAGATACCCTCGTCTCTTTCATTCGTGCCTTTCTCCTTCACTTGTTGAAGAGCTATAGAGCGGTGGCCACAAAGTGCATCGCCTTGATGGAGAACTCAGTCAGGGTGGTGAAACTATTATCCAACTTCAAGATCATGTCACTCATCTTATCAACATCTTCCCTTGGACTCTTTAGGTCCTCAGCCAGTGGTATACATTCTTGACAATTACAGTGTCCCTCACAGTAGGCACGTCCTACGTAGACAGGGGGTTAGAGGTATCATCAAGAATTTTCTTGCTAGTGATGGTGGGGTTATTGGGAGAGGAGTTGGAGGTAACTTTGGCCACTTGGTTAAGGGGGTAGGTGGCAATCATAGGGGAGGTATCAATCAAGTTCTTGGCACCCTTATTGGTAGTTAGGTCCATTGTGTCCATTTTGAAATTGGTCGAGACATAGGTCATTTCCTTGCTAATAGTAATAGCATCAACCTCTAGAGTGGTTTTACCACTCTCTGAATCTAACACATTCTTTTCCTCCTAAGCATAGTTTTTCCTAATTGCCTTCTATTTCTACCTAGAATTACTCCCCTTCCTCCTGTTACTCTCTTTGGACTCAAAGGCTAACTCCACTTCTTCCAAATTAAATTGTTTATCTCTCTTTTTTCCTCTTAAAGTTGGAGGCAATTTTGTGGGAGCATTTGCACCCACCTTCCAACTATGTATTTGTGTCATCCAAATCAATAGGAGGGTCCAACTTAATTGTAGAGGTCATTTGGATAGGGATTTTCTTATTTTTCTTACCATTAACAATGCATCATATGCATGAAATGGAATACCTTGAAGATCATTTAGATAACTTGAAAAATAGAGATAAAAACCTCATTAAAAAGAAATGTAATGATTATAAAGAAAATGTAATCTGAGAATGAACTATATGCAAATTTTTGTATTTCCAAAAGGCAAATAGATGAAATTAAATCTAAATGTAACAGGAGACCTAAATACCACTAATGCAAACAATAGCATACAAAGTAGATCTATAATCTAGATACACCAATAAAGCACCTAAGTCAAAGAAGGAAATAAGGGAGATCAAAGGATCTAACTCCAAAATACACAATAAGAGGTGAAGAAGTCTAGTTCACCAAAATATTTAAAGGAAAAATAGGAGCACTTTAATAGGATGTAGGTCTCCACTTTTTGCCACTAAAGCATTTAAAATACAAGAGAAAGAGGGGCTTCCAGGCATAACTCTCAATAAGAGCTAGGTTTGATTAGCAAAACCCAAGTGTGATAAAGGGGTGTTAATACAAAACCTAAAAACTTATCAAGGAAGTACACTAGCAAGTCCTCTTTCATGCAATGTAGACTCGATTAAGGATTTGTAAATACATGAGTGTAATTGATTTAATTTATTGAATGAGAAGTGTAAGATAAGCTTAGGTCCTAAATATATTCAATCGCCCCAATTAAGATATGGAATTATGTTACAATTGAAAATGGAAATGAATAATAAAGTACTCACCTTGAAATACGTTTGAGAAAGTGTGTTTTTCCTCTAAAAAGTGTAGATCTAAGCCAAATTTTGAAATTTCATCCATAAGTCCTAAATAAAAAAGAAAACCCAAAAATGCTTTGACCTGGTTATAACTACTCCAAAACAATTCCCACGAGGTCACCATATTCCCAAGGCATTGTAATGAAGTCCACATAGGTCCTCCAAAAAGCTCTTAGAAAGTTATTGTCAAATCTGCAATCACAAATTTTCTATCCTTCTCCTAGACACAAAAAATAAAGGTTTTTGTTGTGTGACAAATGAAGGCTTGCCTTAGTTAAGCTCTAGATCAAGGAATCAACCTTGAATTTAAATATAATTTATAAATGAAATGCTAATATGTAGTAGATTTGAATAATATCAAATGAAAGATACAATTACCTTTATGCATTTGAATTTGAATGTGATCAAGTATGTGGATGTAATAGCCTTGACTCAAAGAAACCAAAGGGAAATCAAAGAAGCCAAAGCCTCGTGAATAGGAATATATGTGACATGTCATGGATGAATGATAGAAGAACTTGAAGGGTTTAAAATGACAAATATCTTCCTTTGAAGCCAAACTCTACTACCACCTTGAAGGAAGAAGCTTGATGCAAAGAGGAAATGCTTAGACTTGATAAATGCTTGAAGATGCTTGCTTGCTTGCTTGAATGCCTTTAGATCTTGAGTTCCTTGGATGATTGATCATAAAGAGTGTGGATGTGAAATGAAACCCCCAAGCCTCCTTATATACTAGTTTTTGGGCAGGAAAATAACACAGACCAACTTGGAAGCAGAGAGTTGATAATTAAAATGTTGAGGCATTTCAGGCCCTGAGCCTTGCAATCATTGGGGAAGAGGTTGACCTGGGTTGGCCTCTACTAGAATAGGTTGAACCATGTTTTTGGTGTGTTATAAAACAAGTCAACCTATGTTGACCTATTCCTAAAGAAGGGAGAAAATGGGCCTCAAAAAGGCCCAGGAGAAAGTTTGGATTGAATGTGACGATATAGAGCCTTCCAAGAGATATGACCTAAAAGGTGATGATGCAACACTTAGAAGACCATATCAAAAGGTAAGAGATGATATGGAACTGTGAAATGGATTAAGGAGGAAAAAAGAGACTAAAGCCACACTACAGAGATCTAAAAGGTCTCAAAAGGAAATGCATCCATTTTAAGACGATACAAGGATTTTTTGATGCGATTACCCAAAACACAAGGGGGATTTGATAACATTTATGTTGTTGTGGATAGGTTTAGTAAAATGGCTCAATTTTTGCCATGCAAAATAACTAATGATGCTTGCTAAATTGCAAACCTATTTTTTTTAAGAAATAGCAAGGATTCATGGATTACCTTTGAGCACAGTGTCATTGATTTAATTTATTGAATGAGAAGATACAATTACCTTTATGCATTTGAATTTGAATGTGATCAAGTATGTGGATGTAATAGCCTTGACTCAAAGAAACCAAAGGGAAATCAAAGAAGCCAAAGCCTCGTGAATAGGAATATATGTGACATGTCATGGATGAATGATAGAAGAACTTGAAGGGTTTAAAATGACAAATATCTTCCTTTGAAGCCAAACTCTACTACCACCTTGAAGGAAGAAGCTTGATGCAAAGAGGAAATGCTTAGACTTGATAAATGCTTGAAGATGCTTGCTTGCTTGCTTGAATGCCTTTAGATCTTGAGTTCCTTGGATGATTGATCATAAAGAGTGTGGATGTGAAATGAAACCCCCAAGCCTCCTTATATACTAGTTTTTGGGCAGGAAAATAACACAGACCAACTTGGAAGCAGAGAGTTGATAATTAAAATGTTGAGGCATTTCAGGCCCTGAGCCTTGCAATCATTGGGGAAGAGGTTGACCTGGGTTGGCCTCTACTAGAATAGGTTGAACCATGTTTTTGGTGTGTTATAAAACAAGTCAACCTATGTTGACCTATTCCTAAAGAAGGGAGAAAATGGGCCTCAAAAAGGCCCAGGAGAAAGTTTGGATTGAATGTGACGATATAGAGCCTTCCAAGAGATATGACCTAAAAGGTGATGATGCAACACTTAGAAGACCATATCAAAAGGTAAGAGATGATATGGAACTGTGAAATGGATTAAGGAGGAAAAAAGAGACTAAAGCCACACTACAGAGATCTAAAAGGTCTCAAAAGGAAATGCATCCATTTTAAGACGATACAAGGATTTTTTGATGCGATTACCCAAAACACAAGGGGGATTTGATAACATTTATGTTGTTGTGGATAGGTTTAGTAAAATGGCTCAATTTTTGCCATGCAAAATAACTAATGATGCTTGCTAAATTGCAAACCTATTTTTTTTAAGAAATAGCAAGGATTCATGGATTACCTTTGAGCACAGTGTCAGATAGGTATGTCAAATTTGTTGGTCACTTTTTGAAGGCCTCATGGAGGAAACTAAGCACCAATCTATCCCTTTCTTCATCCTATCACCCACAAATTAATGGTAAAATAATAGTTATAAATAGATCATTATGCAATTTGCTAAGATGTCTTACAAGACAACATGGAGAAAAGTGGGACCGCATACTAACCCAAGCATAATTTTCATTTAATAATACTATTAATGGAATCATACTGAAGTCATTGTTTTAGATTGCTTATGGGATGTAACCAAGGGAAGTCTTGGATTTGAGAGAGTTACCTCAAATAGATCAAAACAATGTAGATGGAGAGAGATTTGCAGAGGCAATCAAAGAGGTACATGATTAGGTCAAATTACAACTTCAAAATTCATCAAGCAAGTATAAATAGTTAGTAGACTAGAAAAGGGGAGAACTTTAGTCTAAAATAGGAGACTTGGTCAGGGCATACTCGAAGAAGGACGGGCTACCAAAATAAAAACATACAAAATGATGCAAAGATGGATCAGGCCATGCCATTCCTTGAGAAATATGGAAATAATGCATATAAGATTCAGTTACCAAACAGTATAGGGATATCTTCAATTTTTTAATGTTTGTGATTTAACACCTTTTAATAGTGAATTTTAGGAGTATGATTCACAATAATTACTAGAGGTTGATAAGGAATTCATCGATATTCCAAAACTAGGACCACCCAAGTTTGAGAAGATCCTAGATACCAAGGTGCGGAATAGAGGGAGGACAAAGTAAAAATAATACCTAGTAAAATGGAAAGATAAGCTAGAATCAGAAGCAATCTAGATGACACAAGATCAATTAATTAACATGGTATTTCACTACAAGAGCTCATCTCAAGTGGACTTGAGATCTTCCCATCAGGGGATTATAGTATAGGGGCACCTATTGAAGCTAAATTGGAGGATAAGGTCACCTAAGACTTGTTGATCTCTAAGCCTATGTTGTCAATTAGTGACCAAACACTTAGTCATTTGCAAGTCATTTACTAGGCAAGATTATAAGGCCATTACTACGATCAAGTTATCTAGTAAAGGCCAAGCAGATAATACTTATATCGAGCAAAACAATGATTGTCAAGCATTCAATAGAGATCAAGTAGATATGCAAGCCAAGGAATATAGTATGAGCTAAGCAATGTAATAGAGCCTGAGCATACTAAGAAGTTACCAAGAGCTGAGAAAACAAACTTATAGAAGTTGAGTAACAACATACATGACTGAGCGTCAAAGCACTCAAGTGCTGAGTAATTCAGTTTTGATATGCGAGTTTTTAATAGAACAAACTCATATGTAAAACATTTTGGCCAACATTCCTATGACTTTTAATATCTATAGAGCCAAATCAGATTTTGATTATGCATCATTAATAGAAGGTAATGATCCCTAGGCATACAATTCAACCAATCAAAAAAGGGATGTAAATAACAAAAGATGATGAAGTTTAAACCTTTGATCAAGATCTAGAAACTTCACAAGAAGTATATTTAAGGAGGATTCTAACCCTAGAATTAAGAGGTATAAAGAGGTGAAGAGGAAGAGAGAAGCAGAGAGACATGTGTAAGGAATATGCACATATGAAGGAGTAAAAGCGAAGTTACAAAGATAGAACTAGAAGAGAGAGCAATCAGGGCAGTGAAGGATTGAACAAAATTATCAGATTAGGAGAATCAAATAAGAGATATAGGAAGGAAGAGACCCAATATCAGCTTGCAGAGCATACCAAGGGTCAGGTACTTAATCAGTTATTTTGTAATTGAGTTAGGGCAAATCTCTTAATCGAGTGGTCTTAGCAGACCTATGTAAATCTCCTAATAGAGTCCTTACTTATTTGTAAGTGTCAAATCCTCTTACAACATGATACCTGATAGTCTTTTAAGTCTTTAACAAGACAAACCTTTCACTAGGTAGATCATATCTTATGATCAAATACTATAACCTTAACAGGTTATCTTTATTGTTGTAATAGTGAAGATTTGTAGATTTCATCCCCACCCCAGTTTCACCTTCATCTTGAAGTGTTTTTGGGTAACCAAATCAATGTGTTATGTATTGAACTATTATGGATGTGATGTACTTAATTTATGTTCCAACATTATTATTTTATTGATGAATTAGGTAATGATTAAATGGAATTGATTTTGAATTCAAAAGTTTAAGATCTCAATTCACCCCCCTCCTCTCAATATCTTGTTTCTCGTATACATATTCCAACAATTGGTATTAGAGCTTAGTTCTCTTGCCAAGAAGGTAAACATCTTGAGCATATAAGATCATGGAGATGGAAGTGTACAAGATGGGAAAGATCATTGAGAATCAAATAATTGAAATCCAGATTGAATTGCAACAATTAGAGACAACAAAGAACAATTGAGAAAATCCCTCAAAAGAAGAAGAGAGATGGCTATACACCTTAATGACACTCAATACATAGAAGTTGGTACAGAAGGATTGTTAGACAATAGAAACATTGGTAACAAAGATGAAGTAGTGACATAATTGTTAGAAAAGAATAATACCCTAGTGAAGGAAGCAAAAGATCTCGAGATAGAACAAGAAATTCAATCAATTGCACTATATGAAGTTATTGAACAAAAGAAGAAAGCAATGGACAATAAGCTCATGGCTAAAGAAGATAGAAGGGAGATAGCTAGTAGACATGAAGAAACATCATTTGAGGGGTTCATAAGCTTACAAATACTCAGCTTGATATGATAAACCAATTAATAATTGAAAATCAAGAAGTAAACATAAAATATTTGGAGATCACAAATCTAAGGTTACAAAATGATCAATTGAAGAATGATTTAAGGCATGAAAAGGAACTCATGGAGAGGATGAACAAACCAAATGAAGCAAAAACATTTTGAATACATGATGAAGTCACCAAGAGCAAAAGACACCTCTAGACTTGGATACAAGCAATATTCAACTACTGAAGAAGGAGAATCATCCAAAAGTGGAGAACAAAGGAATACAAAATCAAAAGGAAAACCTACATGTCATTACTATGGGAATATTGGACATACAAAAAACATTTTTAGAAGCAAAAATAGTAAGCAAACTCCAAAACCTAAGCCAAGTGGTTATTATTCTAAATGCAAGAAAGTAGAACATCAAGCTCATGAATGTAGAATAGAGAACAAAGATTCAACTAGAAAGGTATCTAGATTCCAAGGTCATTGCTATAATTGTCAAAAGTATGGATATAAAGCTTATGAGTGCATACTTAAGAAGAAATCACACTGGTCACCTGAAAAAAGCTTATGCAACAAAGAAATGCAATTCCTGTGACTGGGATTACAAAACAACATGGTATAATTGTCACTATTGTGGAGAATATAGATACATTCCACAGAATTGCATCAAGACACATTTTAGAGGAAATTAGAAGAAATGGCTAAATAGAGAGATAATATGTTTCATTTTCTTAAAGTGGGACTCATCAATAAGAACTACAAAACTAGGACACCTTCACCAACACCAGTACTAGTACCAAGCAATGAAAATGTTAAACCAAAAAGAAAGAAGAAATGGATAGAGGTAGTAAGAGATGGAAGCAGCGAATTAGAAGACACTTGATCACCCAATCTGATGGATTTGGTGATCACACCTCATCTCACTAAAGGAAGAAGGTATGTAGGAACTGTATACTTGAAAACTATATTTTACATAAGTTCCTATCATTAAAGTGATGAAAAGATATATCTACATAGCTAGAGATGCATTGAGAAATGTTAGCAATGAAAATTTATAAAGTATCGAGCATTAATGGTAGTCTATATTGATCGGTTCTTGCAATATAGACTGAGTGATCAAGAAGGACTACATACTAACCAAGTGAATTGGTTATGACCAAGTGTAAAACCTTTTAATCAAACTAAAGTTAAGACTGAGCCTAGTTGTCATAGAATGTTTGAGTATAAAGACATTAATTGTAGACCTAAATTGAAATATTGAAGGTATATATTGAATTTGAACATTCATTTTTCTCACCTAACGATAAAAGAGCTCATGAGAAGATTTTTTATTTTTTATTTTTAAAACAATCTCAATGACCAAAGCAAGGAATTACATCAAGTTATCATCAAATTTTTGAAGTGAGGTAAGTATTACTCTTATTGTCAAGTAAGGTATTTAGTGAAGGTATTTTGTCAAAAGATTTTATTAAAAACCCTAGTTCACAATGGTGTCTAGAAATGAAATGATAAAGGATAACAGTGCACAAATCATTAGGAATGATCAAAGACCTCCACCAAATTTTAGAAACACAGTTAATATTGAAACTCCTATTGATAATGTTGGAGCATTGCCATTTATTCCACCTAGAGTCTTGACTATGCAAGACATCAAATCATTTTATTAATGTAAGATCAGATAGATTGGAGATCTTGACATAAGGACATCTTATGACAAGCTATATGTTGATGTAGTTCTAAAAGATGAATTCATAATTGTTGCAGACAAAGAGCTAACCCATACCCTAGGTTATCTTAAAGTTTTCAAGAACGAAGGGATCAAAATTGTCATAAGATGAGTTCACGACATGAAAGTATGGTTGGAAGGCAAACTAGTAAAGATCAACAAGGCAATCATTCAAAGGGTAATTGGGTATCCTACATTGAATTGACCAAAGATCATAAGGAGTGGCACACCGAATGAAATTGAAAACCAAACCAAGGTGAAGTGGAATGACTATGGAAAGTCAATAGACAGCATTGAGGACATGTTAATTGAATTCGATGTTCGTGTGATTGAACACAAGTTTTATCAGTCAAGTAGACTGAACAACATGTCATGTGTTGGAGTTGATTTGGGATACAAAATTGTGAAGAAGGACCATACATACGATCTTGTTGAGCTGCAGTTACAACAACTTACAAAGAAGTTGGAAACAGTAAGAAAAGTTAAGAACACATCTTGTAAGTTTGGTTCCCTATTAGTTTGTATATTTGTATATGTACAAAACTATTTCCCTACCATTGGAAGGATTGGATAAGAAAAAAATAGGACTATTGTAGATCAATTTAATGACCTAATAGAAAGGTTGGAAGAAAATTTTGAGGCAGTCATGGACAACTATTTTGAAGAATTCAAAACTGAAATGAAGAACAGGATGGGGATTCCAAAATCAGTTGTAGATAGATATTATGATGATATATGTTTCATTGCAGATACATATTTTGTGTACACACAAGTAGTAATACCAAGGGTAGCATGGATGAGGCTTATGCCCTATGAGGTAAATGTTGATAAGATATCAACAACAGTCACTACATTATTGGCAGAAGACATAGATGCTAGTGTCGAGCAGTTTGGTACATATGAAATAGTTATTGCCAAGCTAATTGTTGAGGTCAGCACACCTAAGATAGGAAAGAAGAGAAAAAGAAAATTTGTCGAGGCTAATAAGATGGAAAAAGGAGAAGGGTCAAATCAACACTTAGAAGTCAAGGAAGACAAAGGCAAAGGGCTTGCAATTGTAAAGTAGAAGGCAACAAAACAAAGAAAGGTTGTAATAATTACACCTAAGGTGAAAGAAGACCTTCATATAGATATGCAAGAAATGGTGACACCACCTAGGCCAAAGGGTAAGGTGATCATCACTAGAAGGAGGGACAACACAACCTATTGTCGAGCTACTACTAGGAAGTCCATCAAAGAAGCGAAAGTAGGAAGATGAGCACACAAAACTAAAGAGGAAGTTGATTGTTACACAAGAGGAGGAGGAAGAAGAAAAAAAGGATGAAGTTTGATGAGACCAAAAAACTGCTAGTTATAAAGAGACTCCCTCCAATGATAGTGGATTAGGTTGTGAAAATTTGATAAAATTAGAAAGTATTTTGGCACTCAAAGACTTACAATATGATTCTTTTAGCAATCAACATCAAGATAAACTTGAAGGAATTATAATTGATATGTTAATTAAGTTCAAGTGTATGCCCATGCAATTAGGAACTGGAGTTCCAATGGGATTGTATAACAGAGTAGATGCCAAATGGAAATGGGCATTGACCACAAAGAAGCAAATAAGAGAAACAACATTAGCACAAGTTATGCCATATTTGGGAAAGGTACACATATGTCTATAGCCCTTAAAGATTTTGTTAAGAAGTTTATACGGAGGGATAGGGCATACAAAGTCTTAAAGAATAAAGCTCATGAAGATGAGCAAGCCAGTATTAGAGTCTAGAAATAAGTATTTGGAGTACTTACTCCAACTATAGAGGTGAGGGAAGGTTGAGATGCTATATAATTTGAAGATGAATACAAGAAGGAAGTGGCCAAGCTAACAACAAAAATTGAAGAACTTGTCAGTGGATATGAACTAAAGGACACTATCGCAATTGAAGATGACACTGACACCCCTCCACCTAATCCAAATGTACTAATTGAAGAGGAAATCAAAGAATTAATGAAGGACTCAAGCAAACTCTATACAAATCAAATTTTGTTAGAAGTAATTGAACATTCAATACCTGAAGTCGAGAAGACTGATGATGTCATAGTCACACCAGTTATAGAGGCTACAAGTGTTCAACAACTTGGTAAGGCATTAATTCTCTATATGCCACCAATGACTTGTATGAAATTTTTTAAAAAGGAAGTAAATTTTGAGAAAGATTCAAGCACAAAGATGATAGAAGATGAAATTACATAGAAAGAGGAAGATGCTACTCAAGCTCTCATTCAATTTTCAAGTACAAAGGTTACAAAACGTACAACAGATGATATCTACACTAGTGCAACAACCAAAGGAAAGATCGAGCAAGGAAGGGAAGAAATTGCAACTATCATCGCCAAGTGATACACCCTCAAGATCTTAGGTTATGATTCATGTAGAAGAGGATGATGAAGAGTCAGTGAACCTTAATGAGGTAATTACAATATCTACATATGATTTGAATAATCTTACACTAGAGAAAATGTATGAATTGCAAATCTTGTTGAGTTGAAAGGCCAAACAAAAACATCTAAAGAGAGAACAAAAGAGAAGATAGGTATTGCATACTGTCAGAGATATTTTTACAGATGCTTTTGGCATTATAAATGTTAATCATTAGCATATAATTTTGGATCAACTAGTATATGTAGTTGACAAAGTTTAGACAGATGACATAGAGACAAACGAGAAGTTGTTACAATGGGTTGAAAGGAGAATGGAGCATAAAGTATTGCAGAAAGTATCACATGAACTTGTACAATGACAAGCCAAGATTTCTACATCTATTACACAATTGGAAATAATTTTGAAGATGATTAATTTTTATATTTCAAATTGTGTGATATAGATTTCTTTACAATAGATACTACGTGCTCATTAGAGCTATTACATGTAAGGATGAAAGCTAATGTTCACTAGTTGAGCAAGAACACAAGTTCAAGTTCATTTTCTTTCAGTGGACTTACATTTAATCAAACAAGGTTAGCCAAGCTCACAACTAAAGATGCATAAATACAAAATAAGTTGGCACTAGTTCAATTTCAATTATTTCCATACATAGATATAATTCAAGAGGTTATTTTGGTTGCTAGAGAAATTTTGAAGAAAGAAACAACTTTTTCACACATAGTAAGATTCATTGACCTAGCTATCAAGTTAGAGATTCAATTTTAGATTTTGGAACAGGTACAAGATAGATGGAATAAAGGCTATGCCAATATTATGGCAAGTCATTAAAAAATCTTTGAGAAGTTCCAACTCACCCCAATAGCCCCAAGTGCCATTAGTGACAAAAACAAGGGGGATAATTGATGAAATTGATAAGAAGGAAGAAGTAATAATAAAGGGAGAGTTATGAATTAAAGGAGAAGATATCAGCCATCAAATCAAATTTTTGTCTCAAGGGGAGAATACATTTTTTTTTATAGAAATGATTTCATGACAAAGTGTTTTTGCCACTAATGTCAAAGGGGGATATTATTGATCTCTAAGCCTATGTTGCCTATTAGTAACCAAACACTTAGTCATTAGCAAGTCATTTAATAGGAAATATTAAAAGGTCATCATTGTGACTGAGTTATCTATTAAAGTTCAAGCAAATAATACTTATACCGAGTAGAACAATGATTCTCGAGCATTCATTAGAGTATGAGAAGATATGCAAGCTAAGGAATATAGTATGAGCCAAGCAATATAATAGAGACTAAGCATATTGCGAAGTTATGAAGAGTTGAGCAAACAGACTTATAGAAGCTGAGTAAGAAAATATGTGATTGAGTGTCAAAGTACTCAATTGCCAAGTAATTTAGTTTTGATATGTGAGTTTGTAATGGCACAAAATCATATGTAAATGTTTTGGCTAACATTCCTATGAAATTTTATATTTGTAAAGCTAGATTAGATTTTGATTACGCGTCATTGACAAAAGGTAATGATCCCTAGGCGTACAATTCAACCAATTAGAAAAAGAGATGTAAACGACAAAAGATGATGAAGTTTAAACCATTGATCAAGATTTAGAAATTTCACAATAAGTCTATTTAAGGAGGGTTCTAACCCTAGAATCAAGAGGTAGAAAGAGGCGAAGAAGAGAAGAGGAAGAGAGAAGTAGAGAGACATGCGTAAGGAGTATACACATATGAAGGAGTAAAAGTGAAGTTATAGAGACAGAAACAATAGAGAGAGCAATCAGGGCAGTGAAGAACTGAACAAAATTATCATATTTGGAGAATTAGATCAGAGATATAGGAAAGAGGAGACCCGATATCACCTTGAAAAGCATACTAAGGGTCAGGTATTGAATCAATTATTTTGTAATTGAGTCAAGGAAAATCTCTTAACCAAGTCGTCCTAGTAGGCCTATGTAAATATCCTAACATAGTCCTTACTTAATTGTAATTGTCAAATCCTCTAACAAGGTGAGACCTAATAGTCTTTTTAAGTCTTTAACATGACAAACCTTTCACCGGGTATATCATATCTTATGATCAAACATTGTAACCTTAACAAGATAACTTTATTGTTGTAACAATGAAAATTTGTGAGTTTCATCCCCACCCCAGTTTTACCTTCACCTTGAAGTGTTTTTGGGTAACCAAATCAGTGTGTTATGTGTTGAACTATTCTAATGCCTACCCCTAGTTGACTTTATATTATATTTTCGAACTCTTTTAGGTAAGCTTTATGTTTATGCTTGATTATTAGTGACATTGTTTTCTAGATTGTTGGATATTATTTCATACTCAATTGATTATATGATGAGTTACTTTGGTACTAGTTATTTCATGTATGCACAATTTTTCTTCGATGATGATACTTGTATACATTGATTTCAGTTATTTCATGATGATAAATAGATGGATTATTTGTATGCATTTTTCTATGGATACTTACCCCATAGTTGCATGTGTATGGTGTACCTGTATGTTTTACTTTATGTATGATGTTTCTAATATGGTTAAGGGAGGGAGTTGTAGTCACCTGCTAGTCGGGACCTACATGATGCACCACTTCCTACCATTGCATGTTTTATTTAGAACATATGTGTATGTGCATGCGTGGATTTTATGCAAATTACAGGTACCAAGTATCGACTTCCCTAAATTGCTAGGGTGAGCATACCCTATTGCAATATCTCAATGTTAAGAGAGGGGAGATAACTCTTGAGTCTGAATCCTATCCCTAAGTCAATTGTCCTAGAAAGTAGGACAAGTACCCGAGTTATTTACCCTTCTAAATTTGTCAAGTGATGTAAATTCATGATTACAACCCTTGAGTGTGATCTGATTGTCTGTATTTTATTATGGGTTTTCATTTTTGGTCTCATGGGCCTTTAGTGTATTTTTTGTTATACTTAAATCAAATTAAAAGAATATTTAATGATTTAATTTAATAGGAATTTTAAAAGGTAAAATCAATATTTAATCATATTTAATTAATTAAATAAAATAATTAAAAATTAAAGAAAAAGTTATAGTTCTAATTTTGGAGCGTAATAATATTAGTTTAATTTAATAATAAAATATTTAGGAGATCATTTTTCAGTAAATGCTAAATATTATTATTACTTAAGTTAATAAGTAGTTTTATAAAAAAATTCTCAAAAATTAATTAGAGAGAAAAAGAAAATTAATATAATAAAAATATTTTAAATTGTAAAAAGTGTGCATGAATATTTAAAATATAATAAAATATTAAAAGATAAAGATCAACAAGTCTTCCTGCGTGATTGCACAATCGAAGCCCTAAATTTAGGGGAGAACTCTTTATCAGAGTTCTAAGAGCTTATTTTGCAATTACCAGGAGTAGCAATTTCAGAGAAGAAGGGTTTCAAAAAGAAAAGGGATTGTTTGCATGTTTTGTGCTTTGTCATTTTTAGCATCAGATCCAGGTAGGATCTTGTGCAATTATTTATACGGTAGTGTTATGTTCTTCAAATTTATGTAATCTTCATGTCTAGATAAATCTATATTCTTCGTGTTTGGACAAATCTATATTCAAAGTTTTAAATTGGTTTAAAACCCTTGTGGTAAATTTCATTGTTCTTCATTGTGAGATTATCTGTATATGAATTTAATATATGAAACCCTTGTTTGATTAATTTGGTAATTCATAGATAGAATCAAATAATTTTTGTGTGTATTTGAATAGGGTTTTGAAAAGAAATCAAGATTGGTTATTATGAATTCAATTGATTGCTTGTAATTCTTCTATCAGATTTAATCTTGGAAATTCTTCATATATATATAATGTAATCACACAATAATTTGTAATTACTACATAATTACATTATTAAATATTATATATATATGAATATGAATGGGGGTGGGGGGGCTTTTGTTTGTGTTATTTAAATAAAATAAAAATATATTTATGGGGAGTAGGGCCACCACCCCCTGACCCACCTTTCCTTCCCTCCTCTCGTTTCTTCCTACCCCTAGGCAACACATAGAGATCGTCGTAGCAGTCCTGCTGTGACAATAGTAGGTACTATTGATGCAAGACCTGCTATGACCTTAGTCGGGCCTACTACAACGACCTTTGTTTATGGCAAGATGGCGGGCCTTAAGCCATGCCATTTTTTATTTAAAATATTATTTAAAATTTTAAATTTGCAAAAAGAGGGGTAAAAATTTATTAAGACAGAAAGGAATACAACATGGAGAGCTCAACAAGGAGCTCGATCCTAAGCAACAAGATCATCAAATTCTTGCACCATCTCAAAGGACAGTTGCCTCCTATCCCTAATATTCCAACCCGGATCATGACTAGATGCCCATTTGGCTAAACAATCAGCAGTTCTATTCCATTCATGAGGAATATACGTGAACCTAATGAACTGAAAAGAGGAAGAGAAGAAAATAATCTGCTTAACAACAGTGGCCAGCTACCAACTAACATCCTCAAGCTCTTGCGAAGAAAGCATGTTCACCACCACCTGGGAATCAGACTCACAGATAATCTTACTCCATCCCCGCAAGCAACACTGTTCCACATCATATAAAATAGCCAGAGCTTCCATGAGATTGTTAGTATAATCACCCTTATGAACTGAGAAGAAAAATTTAACATCCCCAGAACTACAACGAGCCACTCCGCCAATACTAGCCGGACCAGGATTCCCACAGGAAGAGCCATCAATGTTAATTTTCAGAACTCCACAGGGAGGAGGAGTCCAGTGCCCATCCCGGTTAACCCGACCCTTCCTCTGATGGTGAGGTTGCTTGGACATAGAAGGAAACCTATGAGCTGCAGCCCCATCCTGCAGATGAAAATTGAGGCGATTACAGATAGCAAGATCAACCGGATCCATACCCCCATCAAGCTCACACTTCACAAGAATAGTTTCCTGAAGAGAATGTGATATTTTCCACCAAAGATGCAAAACACCAAGCCGAACATCTTGGAATATGCGACGATTCCTCTCCAACTAGATATGCCAAAGCATGAAAGATGGGCCAGCAATCCAAGCAACATGGAGAAAAGAAGACTTGGAGGGAGCAGAACCCAAGCAAGCCCAGAACTCAAGCAAAGAGGAAGCATGCCGACAAGAGCAACCCCAAGCACGCCACCAAAGGTGCCATATCTGAGTAGAATAGGAGCAATGGAAGAATAGATTGGAGACAGACTCCTCTCCATTACCACACAAAACACAATAAGAGGGGCCTTGAAATCCACGTTTACAAAGATTATCCCAGGTAAGACAATGGTTGTGAGCCACTAGCCACATGAAAAAATTGCACTTGGACCAATAAACTTTATTCCAAACTTGCTTCCACCAAGGGACCTCAGCATCCCCAAATAATTGTCTAGTTATCTCCTGATACCCAGCAGAGACATGATATTTACCAGACAAGGTACCACCCCAAGCCAAAACATCTGGACCAAGCAAAGAAGAACACTCTCTAGAGGCCAGAATTTGAGAAAGCTCCTGACGATCCATGTCTGTACCTCCAGGAGGCCAATCAGAAGAATGCTTCCATCTGTAACCAACAACAGGTCCCAATTGATAAGGAGTCTTGTAATGAGCCACTTTATCCCATCCAGTGGAAAGAAAAGAGTCACAAAGAGGCTGAAGATGAGGGTATATGGATAAAATGGAAGGGAATCCATTCCAAGAATCAGACCAAAACAAAGCCTGAGAACCTCCTTTACATATCCAAAACAGACCCCTCTTTACCAACATCGCACCTGTCTTCAAATTATGCCAAACCATTGAGCCACGACCTTCAAGAGGAAGTACAGAAATAGAGCAACGATCAGCACCATGAAAATATTTATGAGTGATAATACGAGCCCAAAGTTGATGTTGTTCAGAGCACCATCGCCAATAAAGTTTAGCAACCAAAGCTTGACTACTCAATAGAGCAGATCGAAGACCAAGACCACCCTCCTTTTTAGGCCTACAAATAGTTGCCCAATTAACCAAGCTCCATTTAGTACTACACAAATTACCACTCCAAAGGAATTGTTGAGAAAGAGCATCAAACTCCTTGAGAAAGTAAATAGGTGCAACGTGAACCATGCTTCGATAAGTAGGAAGAGCTTGGATAACAGCTTGAAGAAGAGTAACCCGGGCAGCAGTAGAAAGCCATCTATGAGTCCAATGATTTATCTTATCTTGAAGCTTGGTAATCAAATTTTGCCAGAAGAGACGTGGCTGCCTAGAAATAGCAATAGGGATGCCAAGATAAGTCAATCGAAGTGATCCTATCTGAAACCGTAGGATACCAACAATCCTGTGCTGAATAGAATCAAGAGTGTTAAAAAAATAAATGGAAGATTTGTGCTCATTAACTTTCTGGCCTAAAGCTACCAAATAGACATCCAAAGTATGTCGAAAGGCTTCAGCTTCCTTGATTCTAGCAAGACCAACAAGAGCAGAATCATCAACAAATTGAAGATGGGAAAGAGAAGGCAAGCCATTACCCCACCGCCAGCCTTGAATAGAATTCTGGGACACCTGATGCTTAATGAATCTGCCCAAGCCTTCAGCCATGATGATGAATAGATATGGGGAGAGAGGGTCACCCTGGCGGAGTCCTCTAGAAGCACCAAATAGTTGAGAAGGTTGACCATTAATAAGAACAGAAAAAGAGGCAGAAGTAACACAACTCATAATCCAACTCACCCAGTCAGAGCTAAATCCAAAAGAAAGAAGAATACTCCTTAGGAAGCTCCATTTAACTCTATTGTAGGCCTTAGCCATATCTAGCTTAACAAACATGGCTCTCTCCCTTGAAGTAGCCATAGAGTGAATAGCCTCAGTAGCAATAACCACCCCATCCAAAATTTGTCTGCCAGCAACAAAACCACCTTGTTCTTCTGAGATAATAATGGGAAGCCACATTTTCAATCTCTCAGCAATCAACTTAGTAATAACTTTGTAAACTACATTACATAAGGCAATTGGTCTAAAAAACTCCAATTGATTAGCACCCTCTCTCTTAGGAATAAGAGTCAAGAATGTAGAGTTCAAAGCTCGAAGCATCTGCTTGCTAGCATAGGATTCTTTAACCACCTCCAACAAATCATGATTAATGATGTCCCAAAATTCTTGGAAGAATTCAACTGGAAAGCCATCAGGACCAGGAGCCTTCCTCTTAGGCATGCCAAAATCACCTCCTCCAACTCTTCCAAAGAAATAGGACGCATGAGATAATCATTCATTTCCTGAGTGATAAGGGAAGGAATACAAGACAAAATAAGATTTTCTTCATTATCAGCAGGAGGAGAGTCCTCAGAGAAGAGGGTAGAGAAGTACCAAATAGCCTCCTAGAACAAAGTTGGCAAGGAATTCAGTTGGATACCTTGAGAATTAACCAAAGAAGAGATAGTGCTTTGATTCTGGCGAGATTGCACTGTTTTATGGAAAAAGGCAGTGTTACAATCACCTTCCTGGAGCCAATCAACTCTAGCCTTTCGCTTCCAAAAAATTTCCTCTCGAAGTTCCCATTCTTCTAGAGCTCAAGAAGCAAGGGATTCAACCTTGCCAAGATCTTCTGAGAAACCTCGATCTCTAATCTCCCTTGTGATGACATCAAAATCGTCTTGAGTAAGCCTCTTCATAAAGTGAAGGTTCCCAAAGCATTCCCTATTCCATATCTTGAGCTGCCTTTTAACATATTGAAGCCTTTTAGAAAATGAGAACATTGCAGTACCATATGCAGGAGCACCATCTTTCCACCAACAGAAAACACAATCATGAAGAGAGGAGTCCCGAAGCCACATCAACTGGAACTTAAAAGGAGGATGCTTTGGAACATAAGCCCCTATAGCGGAAAATTTGATTGGCCAATGATCTGAACCCCTCCAATCAAGGATTTCTGAAGAGATAGTAAGGGTGCCACTAACCCAGAAGCAAGAAACAAGAAATATATCCAAACGTTCTGAGATAGCAGCAACACTAGTCCTGCGATTATTCCAGGTATAGAGACCATTAGAAGGCTTAACATCAGAGAGATGCAAAAGAGATATATGTTGCCGAAGAAGAGTAGAAGAAGGCCCCAATCTAGCCAAACCACCATGCTTCTCCTCCAGACTTAAAACTGAATTGAAGTCCCCTGCTAACACCCAAGGATGATAAGGATGACAATTTCTAACATATTGAATATGTTCCCAAAGTTCCTCCTTTCCCACAAGATCAACAGGTGCATACACATTAGTAACCATGATTACCTCTCCTAAGTCTAGAGCAAAAGCTACCATAGAGAGAGCTGAGTGAGAAGACATCCAGCGAAGAGGAGAAATTTTTTGAGGATCCTAAAATATAGCTAAACCACCCGCACTGCTTGTTGCCCCAACACACTGGCATTGGCCACGAGACCAAATACTAGAGGCATGTTGGACCATAGACTCCACAGAGAGCTTAGTCTCTTGGATACAAAAAACATCAGGGCTATGATCAACCACCAAGTTATGAATAGCCTTTTGTCTAGGGATGCTATTCAACCCCCTTACATTCCATGAGAGAATAATCATCATTGGGTAAAATTGGGAAAATGAGAATCCAAAGGTTTCACTGAACCAGACTCAATCAATATATCTCCTGTGAGTTTAATCTTCTCTTGGTCTATTTTGCGCCCACTCCTTAGAGGAGGAGTAGAAGAAGCCCGCTTAAAGGGTCGAGACATCAACCCCAAGGGGAGAGGAGAACCCTTGCCCTTACCTAATGGTAGAACATCCTTAACCAAGTCAGCTAAAACAACATCATTATCCTCCAACACTGCAGGAGTCACCAGAGCCTTTGTCATAGGAGCTACAGGGACCTCATAGTTCTGATATACTACAACTTGGGATGCCCCACAAGCATCATTAGGAACAGATCTCTCATCTGGGCAAACTGGATCAGAAGAGATAGGATGAGGAATACCCTCCTCTAGAACCATACTATCCAGCACCTCAAAGCGGTTAAAACCTGAATCAGATAATCTTTCTTTCAAAGGCCTCTTTTGACCACGACCCTTAGCACAAGGGCAAACAGGGGTAAATCCATCCTTATCCTGCATTTGAGCCTTACCCTTACCTGTAGCATCTTGCAGATTCATCCCCTTGGTAGTATTAGCCATTTGAGATTGTCCTTTCCCTGTAGTATCTACCAAACCACCAGTATTTCCAGCTGTAGAACCATCTACTCCTTTAAAACTTGAGTTACGGGGGCATTGACACAGTAAATGACCATACTCATGACAAATCCGGCAACGGAAAGGGAGAGATTCATAATCTAACTGTTGCACCCAAGAAAAATCCCCCATACAAATTTCCAAAGAATCTGGTAATGGGTTATTCAAATTAATTCCAACACAAATTCTAGCATAAGAAATAACCTTTTTATCGAGGTATTGATGTGCGATCGCAGCCGGCTTCCCCAACAAAGCAACAATTTGTCGAAGGATGTCTTCACGCCAAAATTCCAAGGGAAGACGAGGCAAGCGAACCCAAACTGGCACTGTTGAAGGGAGATCCTCAGCAGAATTAAAACCTAAATGCCAAGGTTTGACAAATAACCCCACATGGTTGTAGAAATAAGGGCCTCCTTCAAAAACACGATCCCGATCAGACATGCAAGAGAATACAACAAAAAAATAACTATTCCCTGCCAACATAATCTCCATATCGCCTTCCACTTGCCATGAGCGGTGGATCCATGCCTCAAGAGCAGATAGGGAAATCTAGATTCCAAGAAATTTGCATATCAAAGCATGCTTGGTCCAATAATCAATGTCCTCCATTATAGCCGTTGGAGGAATAACTAGAACAGGGTGATCATGGCTACGCGGAGAACAACCATTAACTTTTTTCAGCTTGGAGCTCTCCCCTGAATAAAACAATTCAGATCGCATTGCATGCATAGTTGGAGAAGAACCATCTATTCTCACCAACGGAGAAGAAATCCCAGGCCCTGCCATGCAAACAATCCAAAGGGTTTGTGGTAACCTAGTGTGACTCGAACTGGAGTTGATGCGTAGCATCGGGATCATTAGCCTAACACTACGCCTCATGATTCGCCTTCACACCAACTCGGCTATTCACTCACCCTTATTTAAATTTGATTATTAATATATTTTATTAATAGTTTTCTTTTAATTATTAAAATATTATAAACTATTAAGTATTTTCTTTAAAAGGATATTTATTAGCAATTAAGTTAATTAATTTAATTAATTCGTTAATAGGATGTAAAAAGGAAATTAATTAATGAAATTCATTTTATTATTTAATATTGTTAAATAATTAATAGTTAATTATTAATTAATTATTATTTAAATTTATGATCCTTATAGAGATGTCAGTTTGGTGAGTTAGTGATAGATAGGCGTCCAATTCTAAAAGTAGAATGGAGATTTATAACTTTGAGATCTATTAGATTTCAACAATCCATAATAATGCTGTTAGATTTATGGATTTAATTGTGTATAGTTTTTTTTACATCAACATTTTGGGTCATACTACATGATCCATCATCAAGATGCTAGAGAGAAAAGAACATGATGATGAATCATGTAGTATGATTCAAAATGTTGATGTAAAAAAAACTATACACAATCAAATCCGGAAATCTAATAGCATTTTATAACTTTGTTAAATCGGAAAAACTTACTATGAAATATGATTTTGAAACCTTACTGTTAACTCAAAATTGTGTGTTTTCAAAACCAAACAAAACTATAAAACTACATTGTTAGTTGTATGTTTTCTTGTGTGTTGGGTTTTGGGGTCGACTTAGTTCTTTGACCAAATTAGGATGTTTACCAGAGGTTTGGGAGTTTTGTTCTATGATGATGTTATGACTTATTTTGGTTATGATCTTTTATACCCAACTATGGTAATGTGTCATGTGTGCTCTATGTCAAGTTGATCAGATGCTTTGTTATTACTTTCAATTTCTCTTGTGTAGAATTGAGGTTAATGGTGTGTCTTTCCTAATATAACCTTTCAGTCTTCAATCAGTTATCTTTGGATTGCTTCCCAGTTGCTTGTATAGCACTAAGGTGATATTGAGTTATTATTTTGGCGATGTCATGTGATGTCATGATTTTGTATATGTGTATTTGATTTTGTATTAGTCTTGTTAGGATGATTGTATTGGTGAAATCTATGATTATGATTAGTAATGTTTTCAATATTTTTCCAATTGCTTATTTAAGAACTGATGAGTGATTTATGGTCATATGAGACCTGCTGCTTTTACTAAGCTTATGGTAGGTTATCTACATGTCATGTTGGGAAGTGGCTTGCAATGGAGGTCGAGGCCCTAAAGAGGCTAACAGGTAACCCATTATAGGTCGTTTTAATAAGTGATAAAACTACATTAAATGAGAGTAAAATGAATTAATAAGAGTCATTGTTTTTCCTCGCCCATGCCTCTAGTGCTAGTACAAGCTAGGATAGGAGTATGGAGGATGTTTGGTTGTGACCTTGCTTTGTTAGTATGCCTTATCTCGAAAGGATATTGATGCCACATAGAGACACTAGGGGGTCAGAGTATTGAAAGACTGTTTGGGTAACCTTAGAGTTGGCTCATGCAATGACACTTTCCCACTTACATAGTAGATTTCCTACATGTCATTTTTGCCTCTGGGTTTAGATGTCATTTATATCTTGGTACCTTTGAGTTAGATTGCTTTTAAGTTTTCCTAGACCTAGATGTTGGTTTTGACCTTAGAGTTTGATATCCTATTTGGGATTTGAGACTATCTCCTAAGTGTGGTGGGAGTGGACCGTTTTGGGTTTCATGAGGTCGAGTGGTAGTGCTTTTTACTTTTACCTTTGAGATTTGACAGTTTGATGTTGTGGTTGCAGTTCCCTATTGTGTATTCTCTTTCATTTTGTTTCTTATATACTATGATGAATGGTTGTATTGTATTTTATTTCATAGATCTTACGAGATGATGCAATCTATTTTTATGATGTATACTCTTTCAACCTTTCATACCCTGTGACTTGTACATTAGATGATTGTGCATTCTGATTATTGCCAAGTGACATTCAAGATAGTTGTATATTATTTATATGGATTCATACTTGTAAATATATTTTAATGTGGATTTTTTATATATTGGTTTTAATATTAATTAAAATTAAATGTGATTCAACATCATGGGATCCTTAAGAGATGTAATCTATTTATGTGTTGCTTATGTATGAATGTATGTTATTGCTTTTTCTATTTTATAACTGTTGTTATATATTATATTTCAAAAAAAAAATGTTTGGTAAACTTAGTGAAACTTTAGGTTAGTTTCTTTTGGGTCCCTTGGCAGGGCGTCACAACTATTGTGGATGTGATGTAGTTAATTTATGTTTCAACACTATAATTTTATTGATGAATTAGGTATGATTTAATGGAATTGAATTTGAAATCAAAAGTTTAAGATCTTGATTAACCCCCCTCTCTATATCTTGTATATCATATACATATTCCAACAAGACCTTCAATTGAATAAGGAATAGTTAGAAGTCATTTTAGTTTGTTTTGTTTACGTAAGTAAAGCAATAAGAATTGACATTTTCATTTGGCACATTGATAAGATAATATGGGAAAATGACCAATTATGGATACTAGGTAGTAGGTAGGGCTTTTTTTGGTGTTTATGAGTAAATTGGGAGCTATTTAGCATGTTTAAACTAAGTTTGTCCTACCGATCTCAAAAATTTGTCATTGAGACAACATTTCTTGCAAAATTGCAAAAGTTGCATTTTTGCAACTTTGTAACTTTTTGTAAATTTTGGGCAACATGGATGTCCAAGAGTCATTCCATTTTGAAAACCATGGAAATCCATGGTTCAAGTATATTTAATCTTCAGGAGGTTGAATAAATTCAACATGGTGGCATTACGTTAAATTTTGATGTATGAAGAAAGTGAATTAAATGAAAAACATACAGTTTGTAGTCTATTTTTTTTGTTACAAGCACTTGCAAAGACATAGATGAATTTGTGAAAGGTTGAAACTTATTGGAATAATTAGAGATTTGTCTTTTATTTCTTATTCCTTGACTTTGAAGTTTCTATGTGCCATATTTTTGTGAGAAAATTGAGAATTGGTGTTACTAGATTTGAAATTGCTTCTAAACCTAGGGTTTGAGTAAGAATTGTTAATAACTCTACTTTCCACCATTAAATTTTCACACCCCTTTGGAAATTTCTAGCTTAGACAAAAGAAAATTTAAGATTCTATAAGTCATTTTTGTGTTCGTGAAGGGAAATGGTTATAAATTGATGTCTTAGAGGGTAATTGGTGACTAAATGCAATGCACACATATTTACAAACCCATATGTCTCGATAAGTAGGTTGAATGAGGAGTTGTAACTTTGTATGTAGGATTTTTTTAGGATCCTCTAACTAATCCAAGAGTTATTTTGTCCATGTTAGCTTTGTATTAAGTACTTTCTTCACAAATTAGGCCTAATTGGGGCAATTAGGTCTCTGCAAATTATCATTTTTTGGATATTTGTATTAGGGATCAAAGGTTGTAACTTAGAGGTTTGATAGAAATCCAAAAATCTCTTTGGTTTGCAAAGTATTTTGGAGAAATTGAGAGTTAAGTAGGAAAAATAGGTTGGATATGACTACTTGGAAATTGGGCACCAATGAAGGAAGTATAGTGTATTGAATTGGGAGATTATTTATATGGGTTGGAACATGTTGTTTGGGATTTGTTAACACCAAATCCAATATTTTAAGGTCCCACATGTTGTTGAGTGTGTTTTGAGTGTATTGATCCATTTAGCAGTTGAGCTCGCCTAAAATGAAATGAGGTTGTTTGGTTTTGGTTAAAGACCTATTGGAGGAGAGAGAAAGTAGGAGGAAAATTGAGAAAGAGCCCATTTTTGAGACTTGTTGAGTATTAATCCCATAAGAAGTGCTCCAAAGATGTAGCTCTACTTCATTTGTTCTATCTGATGTCTATAGTTAACTACACAACTTTCTTGTACAAGGTATTATTCTCTAAATTCTTCTATATATAGGATTGTATTAATCATGATTTGGTTTGAGCTCTAGAGAAACCTTTAGGTAGTCCTTCATTCATACTGGAGAATTAGAATTTCTCTTTGTCAAATAAATTGAAAGAATACTTTTAAAATCCAAATGAAGGATTCTTTATTTCCTTTCTTTTTGCCACTTTAATTTTTATACGTTGAGTGTTGAGTTGGTGGTCAACACCTCCTTGGATATTTTTGTTGTGGACCTGGGTAAGTCTCTTCATTTTTATTAGGAATTGATAGTTTGAGCTTTTGATGCAATGACAAATGCTACCATCAATTGGTATTAGATCCCTTGAGGCACAGGTTTGAGTCTCCCTTCAGTTGGAGCTGAAAGCGCAATCAATGTTGAGGGGGAGATTGTTGCGTGTTGACTTGGTGGTCAATACATCCTTCAAGATTTTTGTAGTGGATTTGGGTAAGTCTTGACATTTATATCAGGCATTAATAGTTCAAGCTTTTGGTGCGATGGCAAATGCTACCTTCACTATATTGAGTTTTTTTTTCTCTCAACAATTTTTTTTTCCCTCAACATCACCTAAATTATAGAGAATTCTCTCATTATTTTTCATTTTCCATAAAGTAAGAGCAAGCCAAAAATACAGGGACGTGATTTAAAGTATACATGTTTAGTCTTCTTGAGAACTGTAATGTCCCACCTGGAGAATCTTAGAAACAAGGATAAAACATAGATAACATATTTTTTATGATAACTAATCAAAGGTCCCCAAACATTCCATTATTTACAAATTTGTTCTTTTCTATTAGGTGATTAATCAAGGAATGTTCATTCCCTTAATCATATCAACATTAGATATGAAAACCATTTTAAAACCTAGATACAAATTCCTACATTATTAAACACACGTGCTAATTTACTGGTCTAAAATTTAAAATGATAAGATAACAAATCAACCAATCTCAAAACTAGATGATAGGTGATCTATTCTAGTTTGGGAAGATGAAATTTGAAAACATCAAGTTGCATCCTCTAAAGAAGTCAAGAAATACTCTATTTGAGGTACGAGGTTTCTCCTTTAATATTGTACAATAAAAATCTAGAAGACATGCAATAATATGGTGAAATTGCACATGATACAAGTCCTTTGGTCATTTGATATAACCTTGAATGGTGTATACTTAACTCTAGTATCATAAAATATAACTCTGATCTACACATGGAAAAACTCTCAATTGTGTGCAATGAAACACTAACTAGTGTTTCATTGTATGACTTGGTGTTCTAAAGGGGTATGAAAAAGTACCTTGCTCAAGGTCAAGACACTAATTAAAACCAAAATATAAGTAAAATCACCACACTAAGGAGTACCATAAATATAGATATTAAAAAGATAGATAGTTGATAGTATCAAAACATAAAATATAACAAGTAATATCATCTAATATAATGTCCTCTCAAATACACTTCTAATCCATCACTATGAGAATAAAACATTAATACATAGCATGTGCAACAAGTAACTACATAAACAACAAGTAATACATACATTGAGATAAGATCGATGAATTGAGTGAGTGTCAAGATCTAATCTCGAGGTTGGAGGAAGATTGTCCCTTTATTCTAATCCATAATAGTGGTATAGGTAGAAATGCCTCCCAACCATGTAGAACCTGTAGGCTCACCCCACCATGCTCATGGAAATAAAAACCCAACCACAATCACATAAGATGAGAGCATCCAAGGCTTTTACACACTAAAATGTGGTTATCATGAATGTTTACAAAGGCCTACGGGGGAGATTGTCAACATGTTTGGAAGACTATTTTGGAGCTAGTATGATGCATTCATGACTATGTTTGTCATTGAGACAACATAGTTATCTTTCTGTGAAGATTGATAGAGTAGCAGTGAAAGATTGGTTTTGTGTGGTTTGAGGATTGGAAATATACTTGTGCACGCTTGAGGATATGTTATAAAATATTTCTAGATGCTACAGTAAAGAGCACGTACGAAAATACGAAGATAGGACAAAGTTATGAATATTTTAGTGAAGGCATCTTTCAGACAACATTTCTAGAAAGCAAGTACTATTATTTGGATTATGTCTTCTTATAGAGATGGAATTAGATTAAGTGGACTAAGAAAAAAGTTAAATACATATTAAAGATGTCTTGGTTAAGAGGGAATAATCAGATGTTCATTGTGTGGAAAGTTATGAAGACTGTGAGTCGATAGTTTTCTTGTAATCTTGAAAAGACATAAAATTATAATGTAACATGTATTGCAATATCTTAAGGATGTCCTATATTGTTATTGTAAATTGGAAAACCCTCAAGGCCAATTCAATAACTTGTTAAAGGAATTGGTATAAAGAAAATATATTTTCCTTGGATGTAAAGTTTGATATGCGGTCACATCGGTGTGATGTGTATTGTGCGAGCTTAAATGTGAATATATATTTTATCAGAGGAGAGATTGGTGTAGGGACAAACTATGGTTCAAATGTTAAGGATATTTGATAAGATTATAAGATAGTTTGTCTTGCATCTAAATGTCAATCTAGGGTTGTAGACTAGTGAAAGGTATAATGGTTGTTTGCTAAAGGGATGAAGATGACATACCAAGTGGGGATAGATGCAGCTAGAACACAGAAAAAGAAACCTACAACAAACCAAAAAAAATTGGTGACATGAAGTGTCACTTCCTGGTGACAAGAGCTAAGCTAAAACCTACAACAAACCAAATTAGAAATGGCAATAGGAAGCGTCACTTCCTGGTGACAGGAGCTAAGATGAAACTATTAAAGAAAAACTATTCCAATAATATAAAGGAAACATAGAGCATGAAATTTTAATCTAGAACTTAATATTGCAAAAATCAAATAGCAAACCACACAAATTGGAATTCAAAATTAAATCTAAAAAAAACATGAATCAATTAAAATATTTAATCTACTATAATAGTTCTATGTATGAGACTAAAATAATAACACGAAAAAAATAAAAATACACAAACAATCTAAAATAGATCACCAGTCATTTTGAGAAGTGAATCTTGCCTCCTTAATATATCTAATGATGAAAATTAAACACTCTTTTACATTCCTTCGATCAAAATGATATTTATTTATTCATCTAATAATATAGAGTCTACACAAGCTACCACAAGAACAATCTTCTTACAAAAATATGTGTTTTGAATCTCGCATAAAATATGATATATAAATTTTCTCTCTTCTTGTTTACAAAGATGCATGTGTGTGTGTGTGTGTGTGTGTGTGTGTGTGTGTGTGTGTGTGTGTGTGTGTTGAATAATAATTAAGGAAATGTTAAATAGTTTGTTTTAACAAACAAGTGAGAAAGAGGCTCACATAAATTCTTTGGAAGCAACCACAAATCAAGAACAAATCTTCTAAAATAGAAAGCCCAAATAAATATTAAAATTATCGTCTTTATCTCCACCTATGTAGCCATGTAAACTAAGGTTCCCCCTCCATATTTCAGTAAGTTTCTGACCAAAAATATGCATAAGCTAATAATGCTAATGTGGATGCAAATGGCATAACCAAATGCAACTACAAGGCCTCCACGTTAGAACTTAATGGTAAATATTCATAGTATTTGGCTTACAACCAATGGTAACAATTGATTCAATTGCAAGCATTCCCAACTTGCAACTACAAATTCTATCATAGGTCTTTAAATATTACATAATATGTTATGTTGAGGTGGAAGAAAATCCCCCACGATAAGAAATGGGGCTGTTATAAAAATAAGGAAAAACTTGTAGTATTATTATGGATAAATCTGCATTACAAGATTTTAATGCCCATTTTAATATGGTGCATAATCCATAAGTAATTAATATATAATTGAAAGTTGGAATCCTCCATTTGAAACTTAATACAAATAACTGATAGGAAATTTCCATAAAATATATGGCAGAAATTTGCATGTTATAGGATATATTTTTGTGAAGACTTTAAATAACAACAATCAATAAGTAATTTTCATAATTTAATCTTAGAGCTAAATTAAATATTGCTTAAATTTTTTTAATCATATGCAACATAAAAGAGAAATTTTTTATAATTGGAATTGAATGGCCAATGGAAATAGGTATAAATACCAAGTGGGGATAGATGCAGCTAGAACACACAAAAAGAAACCTACAACAAACCAAAAAAAATTGGTGACATGAAGTGTCACTTCCTGGTGATAGGAGCTAAGCTGAAACCCACAACAAACCAAAGTAGAAATGGCAATAGGAAGCGTCACTTCCTAGTGACAGGAGCTAAGATGAAACTATTAAAGAAAAACTATTCCAATAATATAAAGGATGTTGGAGTTGATGAAATCCAACTTCGAAGATGCCCAAGATCACTTGCATGCAATAACCTGTCAAAGGGAAGCCAAGGAAGGAAGAGCGAGGAGCTAGGGAAAAACCTTAAATAGACATGAGAGACAACAAGATATTGCAACATAAGAAAATATGTATTTATAATATATAAAATGTCTTGATAAAATTACAATGAGGGAGCTTGAATATAAAGAGCTCAAAGAATCTCCTAGAACAAGCTAGAAGACGCTAGGAGATAAGTGTGACAACTAAGCATACATCCACATAACGTGGAAAGTCCTCGAACAACGTGAGAGGATAAGTATGACTTAGGAGAGAACAAACTCTCGTATTGTCAACAACTTATAACTAACTCCTAGACTACAACTAATAAATGAAATGCATTTACCTAAGTAAGATTAAGTAAATAGAATAAATAATAAATAATAAATAATTTACTCTAACAAAGGAAACATAGAGCATGAAATTTTAATCTAGAACTTAATATTGCAAAAATCAAATAGCAAACCACACAAATTGGAATTCAAAATTAAATCTAAAAAAAAAATGAATCAATTAAAATATTTAATCTAGTACGATAATTCTATGTATGAGACTAAAATAATAACACAAAAAAAATAAAAATGCACAAACAATCTAAACTAGATCACCAGTCATTTTGAGAAGTGAATCTTGCCTCCTTAATATATCTGATGATGAAAATTAAAAACTCTTTTACATTCCTTCGATCAAAATGATATTTATTTATTCATCTAATAATATAGAGTCTACACAAGCTGCCATAAGAACAATCTTCTTACAAAAATACGTGTTTTTAATCTCACATAAAATCTGATATATAAATTTGCTCTCTTCTTGTTTACAAAGATGCATATGTGTGTGTGTGTGTGTGTGTGTTGAATAATAATTAAGGAAATGTTAAATAGTTTGTTTTAACAAACAAGTGAGAAAGAGGCTCACATAAATTCTTTGGAAGCAACCACAAATCAAGAACAAATCTTTTGAAATAGAAAGCCCAAATAAATATTAAAATTATCATCTTTATCTCCACCTATGCAACCATGTAAACTAAGGTTCCCCCTCCATATTTTAGTAAGTTTCTGACCAAAAATATGCATAAGCTAATAATGCTAATGTGGATGCAAATGGCATAACCAAATGCAACTACAAGGCCTCCACGTTAGAACTTAATGGTAAATCTTCATAATATTTGGCTTACAACCAATGGTAACAATTGATTCACTTGCAAGCATTCCCAACTTGCAACTACAAATTCTATCATAGGTCTTTAAATATTACATAATATGTTATGTTGAGGTGGAAGAAAATCCCCCATGATAAGAAATGGGGCAGTTATAAAAACAAGTAAAAACTAGTAGTATTATTATGGATAAATTTGCATTACAAGATTTTAATGCCCATTTAAATATGGTGCATAATCCATAAGTAATTAATAGATAATTAAAAGTTGGAATCCTCCATTTGAAACTTAATACAAATAACTGATAAGAAATTTCCATAAAATATATGGTAGAAATTTGCATGTTATAGGATATATTTTTGTGAAGACTTTAAATAACGACAATCAATAAGTAATTTTCATAATTTAATCTTAAAACTAAATTAAATATTACTTATTAATATTTAATCATTTGCAACATAAAAGAGAAAAAATTTATAATTGGAATTGAATGGCCAATGGAAATAGGTATAAAGGTATAAGAAATTAGATAAAATATAATATAAAATTGGATGTAATTGGCTTAAATCAATTGGTGCAATTGAGGCATGGTGAGCTTACAAGGAACTTATTTGGCAAGATAAGTTGGTGGTTGGATAGTTGTTGATTCATACTTGTATTATTATGTGAGGATAGTATTGAAGCTGATTGGGCAATGGGGCCAACTAACTTCCTTTCAGCTCCTAACAGGGTTGGCACAACTTCTAACAAGGTTGGAATCTTCTAGCGGGGATTCAAAGTCTCCTAACAAGGACTCATATGTACTAATTGTATTTCATTGAATCTTAATAGGGTCTATCCTTTCAAGAGGAACTTTTATATTAGTACACTATCTTATGGGCATAATTCCCACTAAGGTTTCCCTCTAATCAAGGGTTTCCCTAGTTAACATATATGGTGGTATTGTGTATGGTTATCTTTTTGTGGTTATCACATCTACTATTTACATGTTTTAGAGTTAATAAAGATATTGAGAGTTTATTAGTTGCATAATTGATTCACCCCATCCCCCACCCCCCCACCAAGTTATCTTGGTGGACTTTACTTTCTAACAAATGCATGGCACAAGAACTCCAGATGAAATGTATGATCATGAACACAATGCAATACATTAGGTCACTATCTAGAAACACTATAGGATAACTATGTAGGGACTTTAGTGGAGTGTAATTTCTTAACTCATACTAGCCCAGGCTATATATTAGTGGTATGCCCCTCAAGAGACTTCATATTGTATCCTTGCACCAACTTCATCATAAGCCTAGCAATCGTAAAGAAAAAATATCATTGAATCAACTCACACACAAAACTAACTACCATATAGGCACCACACCCTCACATCATCTCCCTTAGGATGTTTGATGACCATAAAAGTGTTATATTATCTTGCATTAATTTTTGTTATCCTATTTGTTTAATTTGGTTATCACTTGTTAGAACCTCTTCATGTTACCTTGTCAGCTACTTATGGGCCAAGGTACACAAGAGAAGCCACTCTACCCCTCTACCCATTCATACACATGATCATTACATGATGAGTACTCATAAGCAATGGAATTTTCCAACCCAACCCCCAAATGAAAAAACACTCAACCACCTCTTTTCGGGAGTTCAAGTCTCACATGATCTCTCTATATGCACATGCATGTGCTTGTGAGTGGGCACAACCAACTCCATAAAATAAATATAAAAATAACAATGCAAGGGTCCGATTCAAGAAATGCAACAATAGAATCAAGTAAAAAAGTTCACTCAGTTGGACATTATGGCAGGAGTACAAATTCAACAATGAATCCCAAATTCCACGAAGCAAAACCAAGGAATGAATGGAAACATGCAATACAACCCAAATCCATTATCTAAACATATGCTACCGAAATTCCAATAAATCATTGGTGACATGCAAAATGAGGTAAATATAAAATGCCCAAAATTATAATTTCTCATGTTTCAAGAAAAGTGAAAACCCCTTCAAAAATGTGGTCAAAACACAAAGGATCCAATAAAATTCTAAATTTGAACTCACAAGAAAAATATCGCAAGAGCCAAAAGTCCACGTTTAAAACTAAAAGAACACTTTTGGATCAGGATATAAAATACTTCAGAATGTCCTTTAATCATTATGGCTCCATGATCCTACTATTTGTAGCAAAGGCTAACATATTAACCAAGTCAAGCCAAACAAGGTGATATAAAATATTGGATGCCATGAGAAAAAGGCAATGCCAAAAACACCCAAAATTCAAACATCTGAAAATTCAATGAAATAAAAAAATTCACTTCTAAAGCATGACCAAACTCACAAAAATCAAATAAAATTCAAATTTTGGGCATACATGCAAAATCCAACAATACAACATTGCCCAAACTCTCATTTTCAAAAACATGAAATCAAGAAATTTTCATCCTTATCCAACAAGGTGATAGAATCGCATGAAAACAAAGGGGAACACTAGTTATCGATCTCCAATCATTTATCAATTGAAAGAACTAATTAAAAAGAAGTAAAACCAATTAAATGAGATGACCCTACTTCTCACAAATGGTTAAAACCAAGGATGGGAAGAAATAAATATAAACTCTATCGAATCAAATGAAACCTTTGGGGAAGTGAAGTAATTTCGACTTGAAGCCAACAAGCCACTTTAGGCACAAATCCAACAAACATCAAACACAAGGAAAAAATGAAGGATTAAATCCAAGAAGGTTTAGAGGAAAATCCTCCAATTCTTAAAACATGAAAATAAGAAGTGAGTATGAAGACTCATTTTTTGGCATAATATAAGCACTTTTACATAGTGACTTATAAAATAGATTATTAACCCACTTAATAATTTATTTGTCCCTCTTCCCTAATTAAATTAAATAATTCTAGTAATTTATAATTTAAATATGTTAAATTAGTCGATAAGTAAAATAAATTAAATCAAATAATTAAAATCTCTCAAATGGATTAAATCAACATTTTAATTTATATTCTTTATGATAACTATAGAACACTAAATGCAAAGACACATGCATGGGTCTAATCACATAATACATTATGAATTTAGATTTACCAATTATCAGAGGGTTAATTATAGCAAATATAAGGATACATCACCCATACATGAACAACATTGGCTCAACATGAAAGGTTGAAGTCACTATCTCTTGGTGCTCACTGTCGGGGATATAAGTACACACACAGATCATGCATTCAAAGTGAATGTACTAGGTACATATTTGTAAAAAAGAAAATATCTAGTGCAAATTCTCAATATATAATAGCCAAATCACAAGCAGACACATAGTCACATGAAGGAGAATGGGACACTATGTAGATCTTGCAAGTAGGTAACTACAACTAAATTCCCACTTCATACTAGTACCAATGGGCAATCCACATGTAGCATTTGTGCATTGCGGTATAAAAATATATAATTATACAATATTTCATTTAAATTAAATCATTTAAATAATCATCTCTAGTCCTTTGAACATATATATCAACTGAAATTAAAGGACATATATCGACACCAAATAGGCACTATAATCATGAATCCAAACTACAACTTTCAGAAGAAAATATAATCCATAATCATGAACCAAATATAGATGAATCATTTCCCAATTATTCTAAGTATATATCAATGGAGATAATAATTGAATTACTCAAAAGCATATATGGCCTAACACTTCACGAATCCCAAATAATCATCCTAAAGCAACATTAATATCCTAAAATGTAAAATATACTAGATAACATCATAAATCTTCATCATACAAATAAGGTCAAAATACCACAAATAACATGATCAAACACGTGTTGATAATACTAAATGAACTAGAATCAAGTGCAGTAGTCCAATGCATCACACAATGCAATATTGTTCAAGGGTACTCATAGAACAACATGATGATACCATACAAATCTAGGTAACCATTGGCATACACCTTAGTAAAACCATTGAATACAAGTCTCCTAAGTCACATGTAAGCTATAATTAGTCTATTTATATAACAACATAAATCAAATTACCCCAAGGGTGTGGACCACTCATCGGTCCCAACATGATTATTCAAACAACAAGAAAATCAAGGTCACATGCATGAGGATAGAATATGGAAATCAAATGGGAGAGGCACAACATCATCCCCTCCCAAAGACTGGAATTTCTCTTGGAAGCTTATGAGTCAACAAGGAAATGAAGCACATCAAGTGTAGGATCAAAACAAATCAAACACTAGCTGACTTCTCCACAAGTCCAATCAAACCATTCTAATACTCACCAACCATCTCATCAAACATTGAAAAGGGTCAATCGCCAAAATGAAGAGTATCAAATCTTATAATGTCCTTCAACAAGGAACTTAATATATGTTAGGGAAAACTCATCTAGCCATGATCTCTATACTATGAGACAAGGAACATGCCACTTTACCTGATCATGAGGTGTTCAACAACAACCTAGCACATATCTAGATCTATCCAAGATCAAAACATCATGTACTTCCAATCAAATCAGGAACCATAAGGAAGAATCATACAAAAAATAATAAAGAACACTACCATGTCCATCAAGATAATTCTTAAATCTAAGTAGAATCTCATCAACTAACCCTCAAATCTCAAAGGATGAAGATTATTTACCAAAGTTCCACTCTTCTGAGGGATGCTACATCCAACTCAGGGTAAAAAGAGATACACGCGTACTAAGTTACATAATCATAACAAAGAGAACTTGAATAAAAGAGTATTAATAGTGCACTCCTTCCTTGTGAAGGGATACTCATGACATAACTTACCACTAAGCATCGGAGTACAGAGTCTCTAAGTTCTAGAGAGCACAACTATCACTAGGAACTAGGGTCACTTATCCTAGCTAGAGATGACACCACCTTTAAGAAACATTATACTAAAAACCATTATTGGACAAAATATTATATTCAAATTCATACAAATCTACATGATGGTAAGATATACCCAATAGTACCCTTCCCTATTAGCCAAATGCTAGGTATACCACTCTCAAATAACTCTCTAAAACCCAAATTCCAACATGTCATCTCGTCATCATGACATAACTATCTGATACAATATCATATATATAGATAAGAAGATAGAGATATATCTGTGGATTATCAAGACTGATAAAGGTGTCTCTCTTCCTCCATACTATGACAATCCAAGAGAAGTTAGGAAATCCCACAATACGACCATTTGAATTTTCACGCACCAGAACTACACTAGTGGTGCTTTCAACACCAACACATCTACTCTAAAAAATGCAAGAACTAGAGAAACAAACAATAATTAATACTCCTAATATAGATCAAATAAATTCAAAGTATTTGGTTGTGCAATAATGCACTAAGAAACAAATGACCTTCACTTTGGGAGCCACTAAGAGCCATCAAGATCCATCAGGAGCTATAGGGAGCTATTACTTTCACATTTGAAAACTGATTGACTCCATTCAAATAGTGTCAAAAGGGTCTAGGATATTTATAAAACATGATGAATATAATTCATCTTAGAAAATTAATATAGAGACCACAAAATAATATAACAAAGTTGAAAGACAATAGCCCTGGTTGCTAAAGTACACAATAGATGAAATATCTTTAATAACAAAAGGCAAGAAATGTTGACACCAATGTATGACATGACAAGAATGATAATAACACATTCTTAAAAAATATAGTCTCCTTTAATATTACTTGAATTAACTCAACCATCTTACAAGATATTAAGGATATTTGAACTAAAATATTTACAAAATAATGCATCATGAATCCATTACTGTCTAATAAGTACATATATTTTATCAAGTTTAGTCTTCTTTCATAAACAATGCAATATTTTTATCAACATATAATCAAATTAAATTCTCATTAACACATTTATATCTATTAACAAGCACATCATAATATGTTCTCTGTAATGTTCACCCTTACTATTAGAGGTCTGAATTGAACATGGTAGAGCCACAATGCAATGTTGGACAACAATAGAAAATATTGGAATAATGACCATGAAACAAAAGAAAATCCAAAATTAGATAATTTTAAATTATGATAACTATCACAAAGAGAAAGATAGAGAAATTTGGATGACTAGACCAATCAAGGAGAATACCAAAACAATTCCAACCCACACTAAATGTGAAAAGACCCACCTAATAATTAAGATAAGGAATAAATTAAATTACATTTATACATGGTGATTGAGAACAACCACATAGAGGAAGTAATCTCCACACATTAAGGAGGAATACAAAATCTCAGCAATGTTGGATAACATGGTTGCACACATCAAACAATAATCTCAATCATTTGCATGACTATATCATCTTTATGAATGCATGAATACCATGATTATAATGCAATTTATTTTATTCCCTTACATATAATGCAACAATTCATAACATATAGGGTCATGGGGTACAATTTCTAGGTCCATATGACGTTATTGAATAGATACTTATTTGAACACATCATAACCACATAACTTTCTATAAGATTAAAAAACAAGAAATTTTGGGACATAATTCATTAACCCAAATAATCTATTGCGATAATTACTTCCATTCCTCATTTCTCAATTAATATTTATTTCATCATTGATTAATGTCTTAACATTGAGTAGGGTACTTTTTTGTTCTACTTTAGAGCACCAAGTTGTACACTAAAACACTAATTAGTGTTTCATTGCATGCATTTGAGAGTTTTATTGTGTGCAGTTTAGAGTTCTATCATACAAAACTTGAGTTAATCTCACACCATTCAGGATTATATCACACAACCAAATGAGTTGTATCACATGCAATTTCACCATACTATCGCATGCCTTCTGGAGTTTTATCATATGATGTTGAGGGAGAAACCTCATACCTAAAACAATGAGCATTTTGTAACTTTTTTAGAGGATGCAACTTGATGTTTTAGATACCCTTTTGGGAGTTTCATATTTCCAAACTAGAATAGATAACCTATCAACCATTTGCAGGACTGAATGATTTGTTATCTCATTATTTTACTGGTAAAGCAAGTTGTGTGTTTAACCATTTAGGAATTTATATTTGGGTTTTAAAATGAATGTCGCATCTAACGTTTATATGATCAATGAAATGAATATTTCATGATTAATAGCCTAATGGAAAAGCATGCATTTGTAAATAATGAAATGCTTGGGAATATTTTCTTAGTTTCTTAAGTCTTCTATTACAACCTTTATGTTTTTGTATGCATGTATTTGTGCTTTATTTAACAAAGAAAATGCTAGTCTATGTTTTATCCTTGTTTCCAAGGATCTCTGAGTGAAGCATCACATTTGGTATAAGAGCCCATATTTAAATATTGGGATCTTTGTATATATTTTTCTAATGTAGTGCAATTTTCATTTAGTTTGGTTAGCTTGTGGCATTTTTTTACTTGGGTATCTATCTGTGACAACTTGTTTAAATCTAGTAAAACTGACCTCATTAATATGAGGAGAAGGAAATGAATCTTAAGGATGGATGATACCCCTGATTGAGAACCTCATTCAAGCATCTTAGACCATGTGGTTAGTGTATTTCTCTTGAAATTTGAGTAGTTAGTGACCCTTGTTTGGTAAATGTGCATGGATTCCTTGGCAACTTGGGTTATGTTTCCCTTTGGTTTAGTAGGATGTTTGATGCATTTATGTCAACCTTAGACTATGGTTGAAATCGATGTGACTTAGCATGGTTTATTTGCTTGTATGATCGCTAAGTTGGATTCTGTGATTGGTGTCCACATTTGGCCTTGAGTTCCCATTGTGTTTCTCCTTATGGAGTGTGGTTCACTAAATTCTTATGTTTTCTCCTTATTAAAAGTGAAAGAAATGGATCTTGCTTGTTTATATTGACATCTTATCTTAATATTAAAATGTTTCCTTTTATAGGGAAATGGTTGTGGAATATGGTAAAACATAAGTAAAACCTCCACATTAGGAAGTACCGAAAACATACATATAGAATGTTGATACAATTGTTCAATTGTGTGTTGTCTTTGATGTTACACAAATGTCATATCAGTTATCAATCAGTGTCTACCGAGCTCAGTTGGTCAGCAAGGAAAAAGAAAAAGCTTACTAAGTTTAGAAGGTTAGCAAAAAAAGTTTATAGTGTCTACCGAGTGTTTTTAGGCTTTACCTTGTACATACAGTTGTTACTGAGCTTTCAAGGTTAATCAAGGAAATTCAGTTGTTACCGAGATCACTCGATCATCAAAGGGAATTATGGCAAAGATAGTTCTTACCGAGCTCTCATGGTCAACAAAGAAAACTCAGTTCTTACCAAGTCAACTCGGCAGCCAAAGGATTTTGTATATATTAACCGAGTTGAGATGGTTAACTGAAGAAATTATTTTTGGAGCAGTACTTACCGAGCAGGGTCAGCCAATGAAGGATTTCATTGTTTGTGAAATAAAGTTTATTTGTTCAATATAATACATGTAGCCAACTGATGTATGATTTATTGGTAAATGTAACTTGTAGATGAACCAACTTGATAATCTGAATGGTATATATATGAGGTGAAGCTGCAAATTCTAAGTGTGTGTGATGGATTTGGTGTGATGTGAATGAGAAGAAGGATTGATTATTGTGAGAGCGAATTTTGAAGGTTGATCAGAGATCATTAAGGAGCAGCAAAGCTATATTTGATCGAGAAGGATCTAATAGTGCAAAATAGAGATCTGTAATGAACAAATTTAGTTGCATCTTATTTAGGTCAATTCATTGTTACTTTCTAACCATTGTAGTAGTGATTTCAAATCTCTTAACAGAGTTGGTTTAACAACCATTTTTGTAAATCCTCTAACAAGGTGATAATTCAGTTGAATTATTCTAAAGACCTCTAGCAAGGCCACTCTTAACAGGGTGATTAAATCCTCTAACAGGGTCACACCTAATAGTGTGTTTTGTAACCTTTAACCGGGTTGGCTCCTAACAGGGCTCACTTCAGAAGAGTGAAAATTGGTAGCCAGTTACTGGGTGGTTTTTCCCATATTAGGTTTCCATGTTAAATCTGGTGTCCTTTGTGTTCATGTTATTTACTTTTGCATGCATGTTAATATTAATAAATGCTTGGAGACTAGTAACAAATCAATCTATCGAGTTACAACATTTTGTGAAGTGATTACCGAATATCAGTAGTAACTAGTTATTTAAGACATGTAGGGGATCTGTGGTTTTGCTTTGTAGTAACTAATTTAGCCCCCTCTCAATTACTCCATCTATAATTCCAACAATTGGTATCAGAGCTTTTGGTACTTGCAGGAAAAGATTTCAAAGATCTAAGCCAAAGGTCAGGATGTATTATAAGAGGAAAATTCCAAGACTTAATAAGGACAACTTCTCAGCATGGTAGGGGTTGAGGAGACTTCATCTAGCTTCTATTGGTGATATAGGACTGAAGTACCTTGATGAAAAATATGCAAAACCTTCTGGTACATTATCTGTCAATGATATTGCTGAAAAGAAGACTCACAACAACATGATGATAGATATTGCTTCTACCCTAAGTTATGAAGAATTTGATGATATCAAAGATTTCAAAATTGCTTTTGAAATGTGGAACAAGCTAAAAGAGATTTATGGAGGTGATGCCAATATAAGAAGAGCCAAGGCAGAAAGTTTGAGAGGACAATTTGATCAAATGAGGATGAGAGAGGATGAAAAAATTACAAAATATGTTGAAAGAGTTAAAGCATGTGTTAGTGCAATCAAAGCATCTGAAGGAGATATCAAGGAGGAAATAATTATAAGTAAAGTTCTTAGAACTCTACTTCCTATTTATGCAATTAGAGTTTCTGCAATTCAAGAAAGAAGATGTGAAGCAAATCACAAGATAAATTTAGAAGCCATAGTTGGAAGATTGACTATATTTGAGCTAGATAACTATGAAAATTATGTTCTAGCTACCAAGAATGTTGAATCAACATTTGAAGCTAAGCTTTCAATCAAGGAGAAAGGCAAGTAGTGATGAAGAATCAGAATAGAGTTCAGACAGTGATCTTGAGGTGGTTGAAGCTCTGCTAGCAAGGAAATATTCAAGAGGTAAAGGGAAATACAAAGGTAAGGTACCTCTAATCTATTTCTCTTGTGAAGAAATTGGACATATTGCTGCTAGGTGCCCAAATAAGTAGAACAAGGATGAGAAGAAAAGTCACAAGTGTAATGACAAGAAAGACTTCAAATCATTCAGAGATAAAGGTAAGAAAACATGTTTCATGGCTAAAGATTCTAATGATGAAGAAGAAGATGAAATTGTTTACATTGCTGTAAAGGATGAATCTGATAATGATGAGGAAATGACACTTATTTCTCATGTGAGCAAAAATGATGCATGGATTATAGAGAGTGGTTACTCTCATCACATGATTGGTGATAAAACTAAGTTTGAACATTTTGAAGATTATGATGGTGGCAGTGTGAGATTTGGCAATAATGAACCTTGTTGCATAAAAAGAAAATGAAGAATCTCTCTAACCAAAGAACTTGTATGTGATAATGCATATTGGATAGAAGGACTAAAAAAAAATCTGTTGAGTGTGGCACAACTACTCAATAATGGATTTAAAGTGGAATTCATGCATGGAAAAGAAAGACTGTTGGATGGAAAAGAAAAGCTTATTGGATCCGACACTCAAACAAAAGGTAACTTATTTTATCTTGAACTTGATGAATGTTCATGTTTTATTACTCAAGTTGAAGAAAGTTGGTTGTGGCATAGGAGGTTATGTCATGTGAACTTTGATAACTTGGTAAAAATAAGTAAATTTAGGAAAGTAAGAGGCATTCCTAACATAAAGAAACCTAATGTTGGTCTATGCAAGAATTGTCAAATTGGCAAGATGGGAAAGACTAGTTTTAAAAGAAAAAACTACCAGTTTGAAGAAGTTTTAGAAATTGTGCATATTGATTTATGTGGACCTATTGGAATTGAAATTTGTACTGGTGAAAAATTCTTCATTCTTTTTGTTGATGATTACTCAAGAATGATGACTGTCATGTACCTAAGAGAAAAATCAAAAGAATTTGAAAAGTTTAAATGGTACTTGGCTGGAGTAGAAAAGAAAATAGGTAAAAGACTAAAATGTTTAATGTTAGATAGAGGTGGTGAATTCATTTCACATGAGTTCAATAACTTTTGCATTGAAAGGGGAATCAAAAGACAAGTTTCAGCACTTGGAACCCCTGAACAAAATAGAATAGCTGAAAGAAGGAACTAATCTATCATGGATTGTGCAAGAACCTTACTGATTGAAAAGATCATTGCTATCAAATACTGGAAGGAAGCTATCCACATTGCAGTTCATATCTTGAACCGAGTACAACTAAAGAAGGACTCATTCAAAACCCCCTATGAGTTATTGTATGGCTACAAACCAAATGTAAGTTACCTAAAAGTATTTGGAAGCAAATGTTACATTTTGAAAGAATCTAGAAAAGGTAAATTTGATGTAAAGGGTGATGAAGAAATATTTTTGGGATATTCTTGCAAAAGTAAAGCATATAGATGTTTGAATTTGTCTACTCATAAAGTCATAGAAAGTGCACATGTGAAACTTGATGAGTTTGCAGAAAGAACTGAAGAAGAAAGCAAAAGAGAACCAGAAGATTACAGGAGATTTGTCTACATTAAACCAGATATAGTACCAAATGCTCCTGTCAATCAGGAATCTCCAACTCCTGAGTCTTCAATAACTGAGTTGGAGGAAATCCAAACTGAGCGAATACCTACTGAGCTAGAAGAACCCAAGTTGCAAATAGAAGCTATCGAATCAAAAGCTACCGAGCCCAAGCAACCATAACTTGAAGCTGAAATGCAAGAGGTTGAAAATGCAAAGTGTTCAAAAGGCAAGGAACCTATATTAGCCAAGTATGTCAGAAGGCATCATGCTTCAGATCAGATCATTGCAGATAAATCTAAAGGAACTATGACAAGAAGTAAGTTGAAAGGAACTTGTTTACTTGCTCATTTTGAACCAAGAAATGTCAAAGATGCGCTAGAAAATGAAAGTTGTATTGAAGCTATGAATGAAGAAATAGAGCTGATAGAGAAAACCAAAACATGTACTCTTGTACCTAGGCCTAAAGACAAAAATGTGATTGAAACTAAGTGGGTATTAAAAAACAAGTTAAATGAAGATGGTAAGGTGTCAAGGAACAAAGCTAGATTGGTATGCAAAGGATACTCTCAAGAAGAAGGTGTAGATTATGGAGAGACTTTTGCTCCTGTTGCAAGATTGGAAGGTGTATGAACCTTACTTGCATATGCTGCATACAAGGGATTCAAAGTTTATCAAATGTATGTCAAGTCAGCATTTCTCAATGGTATACTAGATGAAGAGGTTTACATTGAATAGCTTGAAGGTTTTGTTGATCCAAACAAAAAGGACATGGTCTGTAAATTGCATAAAGCTTTGTATGGTTTGAAACAATCCCCTAGAGCACAGTATGAAAGACTGCATAACTATCTTATTCAGATTGGTTTTCAAAGAACTAATGATAATAGTAGCTTGTATATCAAGGAAGGACCAGATAATAAGATTGTTTTGGCAGAAATATTTATAGATGATAATTTGTTCACAAGAAATGATGATCTTTGCAAAGAATTTTCAGAACAAATGAACAAGGAATTTGAAATGTCAATGTTTGGTGAGATCAAATTCTTTGTTGGTCTTCAAATTTAGCAAAATAAGAATGGCATCTACATCACTCAATCTAAATACATCAAGGAGACACTGAAAAAGTTTAGTATGGAAGACTGCAAACCAGTTGGGACTCCTATGTGTACTGGATTGAAACTTACCAAAGATGATAAATCAAAGGAAGTGGATCAGACATTGTATATATCTATGATTGAAAAGTTGCAATATGTAGTGCATACAAGACTAGACATTGCCCTTACAGTAGGAATTGTGGCAAGATTCTTAGCAAAAACAAAAGAAAATCACATGATGGCAATCAAAAAGATCATGAGATACTTGAAAGGAACTGAAGATTATGGATTATGGTATAAACTTGGAGGAAATCTGGATTTAAAAGTGTTTATTGATGTAGATTGGGCAGGGAACGTTGATGACAAAAAAAGTACAAGTGGAGGAGCTTTCTTTTTTGGAAAGAGGTTGGTTTCTTGGACAAGTAAAAAGTAGAATTGTACTTTCCAGTCCACAACAGAGGCTGAATATGTTGCTGCAGCAGTAAATTGCTCAAACATTATTTGGTTCAAACAATTATTGGAAGGTATGAAGCAAGAAATCAAAGAACCTATTGTTATGTTTTGTGACAATACCAATGCAATTAACATATCCAAGAATCCAGTGATGCATTAAAAAACCAAACATATTGCTATAAAGTATCATTTTGTTAGAGAATTGGTGTAGTATAAGGAAATCATATTGGAATATGTCCATACAAAGGAACAAATAGCTGACATATTCACAAAACCTTTACCTAAGGATGCATTCTTGTATCTAAGAGGTAAGCTAGGGGTCATTCCCCTATCTGAAGCTCACTAAAATATAGTTTTAGTGATGCATCAATAGAAATAGAATTGAAGATCTATCAGTTGATGGAGCAAAGTAATGAAGATATTGCATATGAATCAGTACTTAAGGTACATTGAATTTCATTTAAGTTGTGTTGTCTTTGGCATGTGCTATCAAAGAGGGAGAGTTTATTGTCATATCTTTCTAAAATTTGCAAGAAAATGAGAGTTTGTATAAGAGGGATAGATTGTTATGAAAGAGGGAGATTACTATATTTGAGGAGTTTTGTATAAGAGGGTGAAGTATTCTGTCAGAAAAGATTTGCCTTCAAATTTCATTTTGCTATGACATGTTATGTTGCCATCAATGCCAACGAGGGAGATTGTTGATACAATTGTTCAATTGTGTGCTATCTTTGATGTTACACAAATGTCATATCAGTTATCAGTCAGTGTCTATCAAGCTCAGTTGGTTAGCAAGGCAAAATATAAAGTTTACCAAGTTTAGAAGGTTAGCAAAGAAAGTTTACAATGTCTATGAAGCATTTTCAGGCTTTACCTTGTACAGACAGTTGTTACTGAGCTTTCAAGGTTAATCAAGGAAATTTAGTTGTTACCGAGATCACTCGGTCATCAAAGGGAATTATGAAAAAGATAGTTCTTATTGAGCTCTCATGGTCAACGAAGAAAACTCAGTTCTTACCGAGTCAACTCGGTAGCCAAAAGATTTTGCAGATATTAACCGAGTTGAGATGGTTAACTTAGGAAATTATTTCTGGAGCAGTACTTACTTAGCAGGGTCAACTAATGAAGGATTTCATTGTTTGTGAAATAAAGTTTATTTGTTCAATATAATACATGTAGTTGACTGATGTATGGTTTATTGGTAAATGTAACTTGTGGATGAGTCGACTTGATAATCTGAATGGTATATATATGAGGTGAAGTTGTGAATTCTAAGTGTGTGTGATGGATTTGGTGTGATGTGAATGAGAAGAAGGAATGATTATTGTGATAGCAAATTTTGAAGGTTGATCAAAGATCATTAAGGAGTAGCAAAGCTATATTTGGTCGAGAAGGATCTAATAGTGCAGAATAGAGATCTGTAATCAACAAATTTAGTTGCATCTTATTCAGGTCAATTCATTGTTACTTTCTAACCATTGTAGTAGTGATTTCAAATCTCTTAACAGAGTTGGTTTAACAACCATTTTTGTAAATCCTCTAACAAGCTGACAATTTAGTTGAATTGTTCTAAAGACCTCTAGCAAGGCCACTCTTAAAAGGGTCATTAAATCCTCTAACAGGGTCACACCTAACAATGTGTTTTGTAACCTTTAACCAGGTTGGCTCCTAACAGGGCTCACTTCAGAAGAGTGAAAATTGGTAGCTAGTTACTTGGTGGTTTTTCCCATATTAGGTTTCCACGTTAAATCTGGTGTCCTTTGTGTTCATGTCATTTACTTTTGCATGCATGTTAAAATTAATAAATGCTTGGAGACCAGTAACAAATCAATCTACCAAGTTACAACATTTTGTGAAGTGATTACCGAGTATTAGCAGTAACTAGTTATTTAAGACATCTAAGGGATCTGTGGTTTTGTTATGTAGTAACTGATTCACCCCCCCTCTCAGTTACTCCATATATAATTCCAAAAATACAAGAGATAAACACTTGATAGCATCAAATATAACAAGTAATATCATCTAACATTATGTCCTCTCAAATACAATTCTAATCCATTAATATGAGAATACAACATCAAATACATAATATGTATATCACGCAACTACATAAACAACAAGTAGAAAATACATCAATATAAGATCATTGAACCAAGTGAGCATCAAAATCTAATCCTGAAGTTGGAGGAAGACCATCCCTGTACTCTTATCCCTAATAGTGGTATAGGTAGAAATTCCTCCCAACCATGTGGAACTTATAGACCCACCCCGTCGTGCTCATGGAGATAGAAACTTGACCATAGTCACATAAGATAAAATCATCCAAGGCTTACATGCACACACACACCAAAAAATACATGACACAAGAACTTAAGATGAAACATATGATCATGAATTCAATGCAATACATCAGGTCACTAGCCATACACACTATATAATAACTATGTAGGGACTTTGGTGGAGTATAATCACTTAGCTCGTACTAGTCCAAGCTATATATATTGGTATGCTTCCTTAGGAGACTTTATACTATGTCTTTAAACCAACTTTCATATAAGACTGGTGACTGTACAAACACTATGTCCTCAAATCAAATTGTGCATAAGACAGGCTATCATATAGACACCACACTCTTGTGTCGCCTCCCTCAAAATGCTCAATGATCATACAAGTGTTCTCTTATCTTACATTGAGTTTATTATCCCATTTGTTTAATTTAGTTATCACTTGTTAGAACCTCTTCATGTTACCTTGTCGGCCACTTCCTAGTCAAGGTACACGAGAGAAGCCACTTCACCCTTCTACCCATACATATCCATGCTTGTCACATGATGAGTACATACAGGCAATGCAATTTTCCAACCCAAGCCCCAAATGAACAAACACTCAACAAACTTCTTTCTAGGACTTTGGGTATCACAAGATCTTGTCATAAACATGTACACATGCTCATGGGTGGGAAATCCGACTCCACGAAATAAACATGAAAATACCAACACGAGTGTTGGATTCGAGAAATGCAACAAAAGAATCAAGTATAAAAATTTACTTAATCATGCCATAAGTATAGGTTTGACAATGATTCCCAAATTCCACAAACTAAACCAAGAAATGAATGGAAACATGGAATGCAATCCATTCCCACTATCTAAACATACACTACTAAAATCCCAACAAAATATGGGTGGCACACAAAATCTGGCAAAGATATAAATGCCTGAAATTATAACTGCTCAAATTTCGACAAGAATGAAAACTCACTTCCAAAATATGGTCAAACTACTAAGGGTCCAATAAAATTCTTAATATGAGTTTGCAAACAAAATCCGCCAAAAGCCTAAAGTCCACATTTACAACTAAAAGCATACTTTCATAGCAGGATATTAAATACCTTGAAATATCCTCTAATTATTCCAACTCCATGATCCTACTCCTTTTTTGCAAAGGTCACTACCATATAAACCAATTCAAGAAAAATAAGGTGACAATTAAATACTATATGGTATGCAAAACAAGGCAACGCCAAAAAATTTGAACAATTTAGAATTTGGTGCAATAAAAAACCCACTTCAAAAACATGCCCAAACTCCCAAAAATCAAATAAAATTTAAGTTGCGAGCATATATGAAAAATTTAGTAGCATGAGATTACCAAATATTTTCTTTTTCAAGAACATGAAATAAAGAAATATTAATCCTTGTCTAATTGGGTGTCAGAATTGCATGAAAATAGAGAGGAACACTAGTTCTCAACCTCCAATCATTTAGTAATAAAAATAACTAAGTAAAATGAAGTAAAACCAATTAAATGAGAAGGCCCTACCTCTCCCGAATGGTTAAAACCAAAATGGGGAGAAATAAATAAAAACTCTACCAAATCAGATGAAACCTTTGGGGAAGTGTAGTAATCCTGACCTGGACCCAATGAGCCACCTTAGGCACAAATCCAACAACCATATCAAACACAAGGAGAAAACCAAAGATTTTCTCCAAGAAGTTTTAAAGGAAAATCCTCCAATTCTTAAAACATGAAAATAAGAAGTGAGTATGAAGACTCATTTTTTGGCATAATGTAAGCACTTTTATAAAGTAGATTATTAACACACTTAATAATCTATTTGCCCCTTTTCCCAAATAAAATAAAATAATTTTAGACATTTGGAATTCAAAGACAACAAATTAGCCAATAATTAAAATTTATTAAATCAAAGAAATAAAATCCCTCAAATCAATTAAATAAACATTTTAAAATTAATATTTTTTACGCCAATTGCAGAAACCTGTGTAGATACTGTAATGCTTACCCTTAGTTGACTTTTAAATTTTTTTTTGACCAGATTCTTTTAGGCCTATTCTATTATTATGTTTTATGATTAGCAGTGCTGGATTACCAAAATTGATTAATTGTATTTCATATTCATTTAATATATGTGTTGAGTTACTTTGGTACTACTTATTTCATGTATGCATGATTATACGTTGATGATTATTTACAGTGATTCCAATTATTTAATGATGTTAGTTAGATGGATTATTATACATATTTTCTATGGTTATTTACCCCATACTTGCATGTGTATGGTGTACGTGTATGTTTTCTTTATGTTTGACATTTTTAATGTGGTTAAGGAACGAAGTCGTAGTCACTTGCTAGTTGCGATCTACACAATGTGCCACTTCCTGCCATTGCCTATTTACTTTAGAATACATCTGTTTGTACATGTGTGAATTTTATGTAGATTGCAGGTATTGGGTATCGACTTCCTTGAATTGCTAGGATGAGCGTACCCTATTGTAATATCTCAATGGTAAAAGAGGGGAGATAAATTCTTGAGTCCAAGTCTTGACCTTAAACTAATTGTCCTTGAAGTTAGGACAAGTATCTAAGATGATTACCCTTCCAAATTTTTCATATGACGTAAATTTGTGATTATAACCCTTGGGTTTGATCTAGTATGTTGTATTTTATGATGGATTTTCATTTTTCGTCTTGTGGGTCTATGGTGTTTTTTCGTTAATTAAATCAAATTAAAAGAATATTTAAATGATTTAATTTAATGGAAAATTATTAAGATAATTTCAATATTTAATTATATTTAATTAATTGATAAATTAATTAAATTTAAAAAAAATTCAAGAGAAACTTATAGTTCTAATTTTAGAGCGTAATAATATTTATTTAATTTAATAATAATATATTTAGGAGATCAATAAATAAATGCTAAATATTATTATTATTTAAGTTAATAAATATTTTTTAAATAAAAAAATGCTTCAAAAATTAATTAAAGAGAGAAAAAGAAATTAATTTAATAAAGATATTTTAAAATTGTAAAAAGTGTGCATGAATATTCAAAAAGTAATAAAATATTTAAAAGAATTGTGATCAACGAGTTCCCTCACGTGATTGCACAATTAGTGCCCCAAATTTAGGAGAGAACTCCTTATCAAACATTGGGAGTTCATTTCGCAAGGACCAAGGATTTTGAAGGAGGGATTTTTAGAAAGAAGGGTTTCAAAAGAAAGGGGATTTCTCGCATTCTTTGTGTGGTTGTGTATTAGCATTAGATTCAAGTAGAATCTTGTGGTTTATTTGCACAATAATTTATGTTCTTCGAAATTCTTGTCTTCATCATGTCTGTTAAAATCTATTTTTTGAATTTTGTTTAAGATGAATCTTTCATGGTAAATTTTGTTGTTATTCATATCTAAGTTATTTGTATTCGAGAGATGGAATTTTTAGAACCCTCATTCTATGAATTTTAACAATTGAGTAGTTTAATCGAGAAGGGTTTTGAAAAGAAATTGAATTATAGAATGCAAAATTGATTAGATTAATGGATTTCCTCTATCAAATTAAATTTGCAATTAAAAAAGAATAAAATATGTGTGTATATATATATATTAAAAAAGTTATTTTTTTATAGAGGGGAGGGGTTGTTTTATTTTACCGTTTACAATATATTTTAAAAATAATAATAAATAAATAAAAATTGAGTGGAGGCGGGGCCACCAAACCCCCACCCCTCGCCACGACAGTGAGAGGGCTACCAATGGCCTTTAAAGGGTTGTGCACAACAGACCCTGCTACCATGACAACAAAGGTACTGTCGTAGGTAGTACTCTATTGTCACAGTAGCGACTAGTCTACGGGCTTTAAAATAATTGCAGGGTAATTTATTTTGAAATTTGTGTTTTTTAAATTTTAAATTTTACAAAATTTAATTATTATTTATTAATAATTTTATTAGTAAGTTTTTAAAATTATTAATTAATTAATAATTAATAATTCATTAATATAGTTTTGTTTAAATAATTATTAATTTAATTTAATTAATTTAGTTTAATTAAATTTTAATTAATAATAGATATGAGTTATTAAAAGTCTAAATTTATTTATTATTGTTTTTGATAAGATAAATAGGATTTGAAGGGGCCCTAAAACCCATTACATTTCAAGTATTTTCAATGAAGCTCAACTAAAAAAAACTACAGAAGTAAGAAAGATCGGGTCACCAAACAGAACATAGTGACCAGAGTGGCATCGCAAATAACATAGTACTAATCTGCCACACAAAGAGGTTTTGAAGGGAGCCTGAAACCCAAAAAAAGACAACAAAGGTGAAACAAGTCACCAAACAAAAGGTGACCAAAGTGGCAACATATTGAACAAGACAACAAAAACCATAGAAACAAGTTTTACTGAGCTCCTGAAACCCCATAAAGAAACACATTGCCAAAAACAAAAGGCCAAAAGAGCCAGGGGACAGCTGACCAAAAGCCAAGAGAGTCAGACTTTCCCTTTTAAACCCTTCTTGTGAGACCTCAGTGCCATATCAAAAGAGGGAGTGGATGATTTTACCTTTTTTCCTTTTACTGTAGTCCATCCATCCTCCACCAAACTTGTAGCCTTGTGCAAAATTAAATTTGCACCATCACAACCAGAACCTGAAACTCCTTGAGTCAGGGAAGAGGGTGTGACAGCAGAGACTAGAGATGGAATAGTGGCACCCCGCAAAGGAACCAAAGAAGGATCTTCCTTCGAAACATAAGGAGCCAAAAGAGGATCCATCTGCAAGAGGACAGGAGAAGGCACCAAAGCCAACTAGCCCCCCACAGAACTAGGAGGAAGAACAGGGTCCGGGGCAAGAGCAGGAGAGGGAAAAGGGTCTTGGCCCGCAACAGGACTAGGGGGAACGTTTAGTACTGCGGCAGGAGAAGGAACATGAACCTCTTGAAATAATGGCGCTGAAAGAACATTAGCTGAAGAAACATCCGCAGATATAGCTGCTGAATCCAGAGGCGCATCACTGGACTTAGCCAACGTATAGTGTTTGGAAGAGGCCCCTGACCACCAGGAAGGTGGTCGCCTGGTTTTCGACTTCATAGCAGAACAGTGAGCTGCAATGTGACTAGTCTTATGACAATTTCTACAGCAAAAAGGAGTACCTTCATAATCCAAAGATTGGGTCCAAGAGCCCCTCGAAGAATCCAAATAGACCATATTAGGAAGGCCCTTAGAAATATCCATCTCTACAAGAAATCTAGCATATGTAGAATGAAGGAGATCCGAAGTGTCTGGGTCCACATATAAAAAATCACCTATAGCAGCCCCAATAGCTTCAAAAACTGAATCTAGCCAGAGATGCATCAGAAGATTCGGTAACCGGACCCAGATAGGAACCTTGTTAAACGATTCAGTAAGCAGATCAAAATCCATATGCCATGGTTTGGCCACAAGAGGAAATCTATCCTCCCATAAGAAACAGTGGTTGCACAAAATAGTCTTCCTGTCTTTTACAGAACTGAACTTAACTATGAAAAAACCTTTAGCCACCAAAAAGATATGGACCTCACTATCTAAAATGGGCTCCCAATGCTTAAAAATCCAAGCCTAAAGATTAGAAAGAGAGGGCCAAAAACCCTGAAATCTAAAGATAACAACAAAAGAAGAAAGCTCATCTGCCATACCTAAAATATTATCGACTGTTTCAGAATCCAAGAGAACCCTTATAGGGTTTGAAACACATTTAGGGGAAGCTTCATGAGGACGAGAAGGCCCAAATAGAATAGCATGAGCTCCATGAAGACCCACCTCAAATGCAACCACATCGGCATAAGAGGCAGATCTACCCCCAGAAGGCATTGAAGAAGCTGACCCAGAACCAATAATAATGGTAGGAAGCATTCCTACACCAAGACCCTGCAACCAAAGACAACTACCAACAGCCAGCGGAAAGAGGCATGAAGCACAACAAAATGAACTTGAACGACCAACAACCAGCATTAGCAAACCATCTCTGATAAGAGATTCAAAGCAGGGCCCACGTAGGAGTCGAAGCCGAAGCCAAAAATGAATCCATGTGCAGAGGCTAGTACTAAGCCAACGGCTGGAGCCGAAGTCGAAGCTAGGCGCAGGGAGCCAGTGGGAAAAAATTCAAAGAGGGAAGTTGTAAGCCAAGGGCTAGAGTTGAAGCCGAAGCCAAGCATAGGGAGCCGGGCGGGTCGAAGCCAGGCACACGGAGCCAGACAGGAGAAAAAATTCAAGGAGCCAGGCGGGTCGAAGCTAGGTGTACAGAGCCAGGTGGGAGAAAAAATTCAAAAGTTTATTTATTCATTTATTAACCCTTGGCTGTAATTTATTTATTATTGTTATTATGTAATGATTTTGATTATTTATAAAATTGTAATTATTTTATTGAATGATCAATAATTGTTAGTATAATAATTTAATAGATAATTATTCTTAAGTCATTTTATGATATTAATTGTGATCTTTGTATTTTCTCAAGTGAAGGGTAATTGTGTGATTTGTTCTAAAATGGGAAATGAGTTTAAGTTTAAAAAAGGAAAAATTTGTAAATCTTATTTGTTAGAAAACTTACATTGAAATGAAAACTTAAACCTTATTGTTAACTTAGACTGTGTGTTTTCAAAATCAAACAAAATCATGAAATTACACTGTTTGTTGAATGCTTTCTTTTATGTCGAAATTGGGGTTGACTTAGAGTGTTGACCAGTTCTAGGATGTTTACCAAAGGCTGAGAAGTATTATTTTGGTGATTACATATGATGTTATGATTTGGTTTATGTGTACTTTCTTGGATCAGTCCTGTCAGGATGATCGTATTAGTTTATTTATTATTGTTATTATGTAATCATTTTGATTAATTATAAAATTGTAATTATTTTATTGAATGATTAATAATTGTTATTATAATAATTTAATAGATAATTATTTTTAAGTCATTTTATGATATTAATTGTGATTTTTGTATTTTCTCTAGTTAAGGGTAATTGTGCGATTTGTTCTAAAATGGGAAATGAGTTTAAGTTGAAAAAAGGAAAAATTTGTAAATCTTATCTGTTCAAAAACTTACATTGAAATGAAAACTTAAACCTTATTATTAACTCAGACTACGTGTTTTCAAAATCAAACAAAACCATGAAATTACACTATTTGTTGAATGCTTTCTTGTATGTAAGAATTGGGGTTGACTTAGAGTGTTGACCAGTTCTAGGATGTTTACTAGAGGCTGAGAAGTATTGTTTTGGTGATTACATATGATGTTATGATTTGGTTTATGTGTACTTTCTTGGATAAAAAATGTCAGGATGATCGTATTAGTGATGTTTGTACTTTGACCAAGTGATTTTGATACTTGTCAGTTGCTTGATTAGAGAATTGGTGTATGGTTTTGGTCTTTTGAGATCTTTTTTCTTTGCTAAGCGGGTAGGTTATCTGTATGTAATGTCAGGAAGTGGCTTGCAATGGAGGCTAAAGCCCAAAGAGGCTACCTAGGTAACCCATTGTAGGTTGTATTAATAAGTGAAACACTACACTAAATGAGAGTAAAATGAACTAATGAGAGTCTTTTTCTTTCCTCGCCCATGCCTCAAGTGCTAGTATAAACTAGGATGGGAGTAGAGAGGACACTTGGTTGCGACCATGCATCGTTAGTATGCCTTGTCAGTATGAAAGGATACTAGTGTCGCATAGAGTCACTAGGGGGCCGGAGTCAAGTCAGACTGCCAGGGTAACCTTAGAGTTGACTCATGCGATGACACTTGCCCACTTGCATAGTAGATTCCTTATGTGTCTTTGTTTGCCTCTGGGTTTAGATGTCATTTATATCTTGGTACCCTGAGTTAGATTGTTTTAAGGTTTTTCCTTGACCTAGATATTACTTTTGACTTTTGGGAGTGTTATCCTATTTGAGACTTGAGACTATCTCCTCAGCATGGTGGGAGTGGACCTTTTTGGGTTACCACGAAGTCAACTGGTAATGATTTTTACTTTTACCATTGAGATCCATTAGTTGATGCTGTGGCTGGAGTTCCTTATTTTGCAATTCCTTTCATTTTATTCTTGTGTATTATGATGAATGGTTATACCTATATGATGGATGGTTATACTTATTGTGTGTACTTTAATTTCACAGATCTTCAAGAGATGATGTAATCTATTTTATGATGTATATTCTTTTAGTTTTTAATACCCTATGACATGTACAGTGGATGATTGTGCATTCCGATTATTGCCAAGTGTCATTTGGGACAAATGTATATTATTTAAATGGATTTGAACTTGTAATTAATCTTTAATGTGGATGTGTTATATATTGGATTTAATATTATTTAAATTTAAATGTGATTCAATGTCTTGGGATCCTTAAGGAATGTAATCTATTTGTGTTGCTTATGTATGAATGTATATTATTGCTTTCATTGCTTTATAATTGTTGTTATATATTATCTTTAAAAAAAAAGTTTAGCAAACTTTAGGTTTGTTCTTTTGGATCCTTTGGTAGTGTGTTACAGATACACTCATAGGTCTAATCACATAATGCATTATGAATCCAGATTTACCAATCACTAGAGAGATAATAATAAAAAATATTAGGATACATCGCCCATATAGGGATGATATTAACTCAACATAAAAGGTTAAAGTCACTATGTCTTGGTACCCACTAATGGGGATATATGTACACACTTAGATCTTGAATTCAAGGTGAATGTATCTGACACCTATTCAGTAAACAAGCAAATGTCAAGTGCATATTCTCAATATATAATTGTCAAAGCATAAACATACACATAGTTACATGAAGGAGAATGAGACAATATGTAGATCTTGCAAGCAAGTGATTATACCTCTATTCCTACTTCGTACTAGCACCAACATGAAATCCACACATATTAGTTGTATAATATAATATAACAACACATGATTACATGGTATTTTATTTGAGTTAAATTATTTAAATAAAGCTCATGTCTATTTCTTTGAGCAGACATATCAACTGAAATTGAAAGACATATATCCACAACCAAGAGACATAATAATCATGAATCCAAATGACATATTTCATAAGAAAATATAATCCATAACTACAAACTGAATGTAGATGAATCATTTCCCAATTATTCCAAGTATATATCAATGGAAATAATAACTAAAATACTCAACAAAACATATGGCCCAACACTTTACTAGTCCCAAACCATCATCCTGAAGAAATATTAATAACCTCGAATGTAAGATATACTAGACAACACCATAAATCAACATTATTTAAACATGGTCAAAATACCGGTAACAACATGATCAAACACATAAGTCAACAATACTATAGGAACTAGAATCAGAAACAACAGTCTAATGCATCACATAGAGAAACTGCTATTCATATTTCAAGGTACTCACAAAACAACATCATGATATCATACAAATTCATGTAACCACTAGCTCATACCTCAGTGAAACCATTGAATACATCATAAGTCTCCTAAGTTAGGTGCAAAGCATAATTAGTCTACTGATACAACACCATTGTTAGAGTAATAAAGTACTTTCTTATTAATTAAATCATATTGATTTAATTATTAAGCCATTTATTATCTCTAGTTTACTTAAGATAAACTTTGGGCATAGAATATTAATTATTTTATTAATTGTTATCATGCAACCTAGATTTTACCTTTTAGGGTCTTGATCTCCTTTATAGGGATTGATCTCTGTGTAATAATTTATTCACTTTTGATTATAACAATTTCTCTTTTTGCTCATTAAGAATGTCTCATTTGTGGATCTGAGAATTCTAGCCTCCATAGCTTTTGCTTCTCTCTTTCTGTGGTAGGTGTTTCTTGGGAGCTGCGGGGTTGCTCTTTCATCAACTTTAATAAACATAAATCAAATCATCCCAAGGGTGCAGACCACTCATTGGTCCCAACATGATCATTTAGATAGCAAGAGCATCAAGGTCATATCCATCAAGATGACATAGACAAATCAAATGAGAGAAGCACTACAAGAACTTATTGAAATAATTAGCATAAGTGATATAGGAATTTTGACAAATTTTGCAGTTGGAACTACCATAGAAGTCATGTATGCTGAAAAATGTGGAAGCATATAAAAAGAATATGAATCATTTGATAAAAAGCCTTAAATAAATGGTACCTCATAAATTACAATGATTGTGGGATATGAAATAAAATGCTCTATAAACTTTTAAGGAAATGTAATTGACTAGTGTACAACCTTTTCTATCATCCTTCTGAGTGTCAAATTGGGAGATTTGGAATAGGGCCATGATTTTTCCAATGACTACAACTTATAGATTGGAGTGTTTGATAGTTGCACTGTCAAAAAGTTTTTGAAGTGTGTAAATTTTTTATAACATAATTGCAAATGCTTAGGGATTATTTTATAAATAATAAAGATATGTTCAATAAAAATGATCTTGGAATAATAAAATAAATAATTTAGATTATAAAGAAGAATACATTTTAATAGTAACTCATATAAAGTTTTGGAGCATTGAAGTATTCAGAATGACAACAAAAATTATATTTGTTAAAAGCTTATTAATTAGGTCAACCACTCACAAAATTAAAAATTATTAAGATTGTTTTTTGAAAATGTATAAATTGTTAAGATTGAATGTTAAACATTAATTTATTAAAAGTTTATTAATTAAGCCACACACTCACACACTACAAAATTTGGGGTCAAATGGCGATGACAATTTGCGATTACAGTGTAATTTGTGGTGATTTTCATGTTTTTTTTGCAATTTTCCTCGACCTCATTGCAATATCAAAGTAAGTGTTGTAATCGTGATGCCTGCGTAAGTATAAACCAAAAAAAAAAATGATATAAATCATTCCCCATTTGTTTTGAGTGTGGAGAGCTGCACGTAAAAGAAGGTGGAGAACTCTGAACGAGGGTGGAGAGCTCTGAACATCCCCATGCCCTTGTGCTTGGTGCATTTTGTTCCTATGATATATCTCTGCATTTTGTTGTGATGCCCTTACTCTGAGATTTCATTTTTATGATCTTTGCATTTCCTTATCATGCCTTTGCTCCGCAATTTGGTTGTCGTGCCCTTGTGATCTCTATGTTTCATTTTTGTGCCCTTGCTCTGCAATTTTGGTGTCATGCCCTTTCTCTACACTTTTGTTTCCATGTCATGCTCTTGCTTTGCAATTTCATTGTCGTGTTGTGCCCTTGCTCTATGATTTCATTGCTATGTGCTAGCTCTACGATTTTCTTCAAGGGTATGTAAATATTGGTTTCTTTTCCTTATAAATAGGTATCTCTTTATATCTCCTTCTAAATATGTATATTTAGAGATATTTTTTAATGTGCTTAATACATCTTAGCTACACAATAGAAAAATTTATCTAGTTGTATACATATTCTAGAATCTAAAATAAAATAAAATCACTCAATCAGTGCTAAGTGACTTACCTCAAGATCCTCCACAAAAATAATGTAGACCAGGAAAAATGGGCAAAGTTTGCAAGAAATTTTACAAAAACATATCATAGAAGATATTTTTAGAAAGAAACAAGCCGTAGCCATTAAAATGGGTCAAGTTGATGATTATTTGGGTTGATATATATGTATATTTAACTGGGTTATGGCTTCTGTAAGGGAATGAGCCTCATGATTATGCATATGTGTTTGGTGCATTTTGTTCTTGTGATATATCTCTACATTTCATTGTCATGCCCTTGCTCTGCGATTTGGTTGTCATGTCATTGTGATCTTTGTGTTTTGTTGTTGTGCCCTTGCTCTACGATTTTGGTGCCATGCCCTTGCTTTGTGATTTTTTTGCCATCTTGTGCCCTTACTCTGCGATTTCGTTGTCATGCCTTAGCTATGTGATTTTCTTCAAGGATATGTAAATGTTTGTTTCTTTTCCTTCTAAATAGGTATCTCTTTAGATCTCCTTTTTTTTTTTGAAAAAAGAGGGGTAAAAACTTTATTAAAGAACAAAAAGAACCATTACAAAGAAAGCACGAACCTAGGGTCCCAAGAAAGCTAAAGCACCTCCCCACACATAACTAAAACAACCCTCACCATCATCTATCACCATTCTCAATTCCATCCACATCCAAAATATTCATTACATCCAGACAACACTCCCGAGGAATTAACTCCCACTCCTCAATTCTCCATCCCTCAGCATACTCAGAAGCCCACTTCGCCAAACAATCAACAACCCTATTCCATTCCCTTGGGATATGGATGAAAGTCACCATTTCCATTAGAGAACAAATCCTTAAAATTTGTTGGACAATCCTAGCCAATTGCCAGTTAACATCAGCCACTTTCTGTTCAATAAGCAGATTGATCAACACTTTAGAATTAGATTCACAAACTATCCTTCTCCACCCCAAAGCATGAGCTCTCTCAAAAGCAACAAGAATAGCCAGGCCTTCAACCTAGTTGATGGTCTGAACCCCTTCATAGATTGAAAAGATAAAGATCACAGTGCCCCAAGAGTCTCTACCAATCCTGCCAATACTAGTTGGACCCGGATTACCCCTTGAAGAACCATCAGTATTGATCTTCAACACACCAAGGGGAGGGGCCTACCACTTGCCAACTCTGTCAACTTTTTGCCTCTCGTGATGTCATCTCTTATCCCTAGCCAAGGCCATAGATGATCCCAGAATCCCCAATCTTTCAACCAGCTCTGCATCACTCTTCTCCAAAGGGAATTCCACATCACACTTAGCTGCAACTATCTCTTGAACCATGCCCAGAACCCTTAGCCAAACGTGCTGCACTAACCTCTGCTCCCCACAAAATATCCTTTGATTATGTTCTAGCCAAATATGCCACAACATGAATATAGGCCCCACAAGTCACACCTTCTGCAGAAAAGGAGCCACAGAAGGGGGTCAACCCATTCCTTGCCACAATTCAATCAAGGAAGAAGCATGAACACACAGAGTATTCCAAACACCCCACCAAAAGTGCCAAAGCTGCATGGCAAAAGGGAAATGAAAGAACAGGTGGGTTGAATCCTCCTCATTAGCCCCACACATTACACAAATAGACGGGCCAAGAAATCCTCTCTTTCGAATACTATCCCAGGTCAAACACTTATTCCAAGCCAACATCCAAACAAAACAACTACATTTTCGCCATGAAAGCTTATTCCAAACCTTTTTCCACCATTGCATTTCAGGCCCAACCAACTTATGAGACATCAACCTGCTGTAACCATAAGAAACATTATAGATTCCCTTAGGATTGGGAGACCAAGCAAGCATGTCATCTTCCTAGAGAGAGAAACATCTTCGAATAGATAGAATATTATGTAGCACATCACACTCCTCATGTAACCCATTAACTGGCCATTCCTCTGGGGGCTTCCATCTTGCCATCTCTAACTGATCACAGAGATAAAAGGACTTGAAATCCCTCACCTGAGACTAGCCAGCCTCTTGAAACTACTGACAAAGAAGCCCCAAATTGGGGAACTGAGAAATGATGGGAGGATACCCATCCCAAGAATTCGACTAGAACTGGGCTGCCTCCCCTCCCTTGCAGATCCAAAATAATCCGTCCTTGATAAGCATGGCTCCTTTCTTAAGGGTGTCCCAAATCGAAGATCCCTTTCCCATAAGGGGGTTATCTAGAGATGTCAAGAGGGGAAATTCCTGGAAGGTACTTATGAGAAATAATCTTGGCCCAACTCTTATCCTGCTCATTACACCACCGCTAATACAATTTAGCCGCCAAAGCTTCCCCAGTCAAAGTCGATTGCCTGAGGCCCAATCCACCATACTATTTCGAGCTACACACCACTTCCCATCTAACCAAAATCCATTTAGAGGACTGCAAGCAACCAACCCATAAAAACTAGTGCACCACAGAATCAAGATCCTTCACAAAGCCCATAAGAGCAACTTGGAGCATACATCTATAAATGGGTACAACCTGCACTACAAACTTAATCAACTAGACCCGACCAGCAAAGGGTAGCCAGCAATGAGTCCAATGGTTAACTTTCACCCGAAATTTATCCAAAATAATCTACCAAGACTCTCTGGGGAGTTTACTCATCGAGATGGGAATACCGAGATACATCAGTGGAAGACTCTCAATCTAGAATCTTAATGTTTGGGTAATCCTTTGTTGAATAGGGCCTGGAGTGTTGAAGAAGAAGATAGAAGACTTTCCTTCATTGATCTGCTAACTAGAGGCAATCATGTACACATCCAAGATCCTTCAAAGATTAGAGGCCTCCCTCATAGTGGCCATCCCCATCAAAGCAGTGTCATCCACAAATTGCAGGTGAGTTTGCGAAGGTAATGCACCCCCCCCACTTCCAACCCTTGATAAGGCCTAATTCCACATTTTGTTTAATCCATCTCCCCAAACCTTCAACCAAAAGAATGAAAAAATAAGGAGAGAGAGGATCCCCCTGACGAAGACCCCTCGAGGCTCCAAAAAGATTAGAATGACTTCCATTGATAAGCATTGAAAAGGATACTGAGGTAACACAGCTCCTGACCCTTTGAATCTAGTCTCCCGCAAATCCAAACGCACTAAGAACTCACCAAAGGAAGGACCATCTAACTCTGTCATATGCCTTAGCCATGTCCAATTTAATAAACATCGCCTTTTCCTTTGACTTGGCCATAGAGTGGATAACCTCGATTGCAATGATAATCCCATCAAGAATTTGCTTATCGGCAATAAAACCACTTTGCTCTTCAGAGATCAAATCAACAATCCCCTTCTTCAATCTTTCAGCCATAAGTTTAGAAATAATTTTATAAATAACATTGCATAAAGAAATGGGCCTGAATTGGCTCAACCTATCCGCCCCCTCCATTTTGGGGATAAGGGCAAGAAAAGTAGCATTGAGAGCCCTTAACATCTGCTTATTTTGTTGAGATTCACGAACCACCTCCAGGAGGTCAAAATTTGATGATTTCCTAGAATTCCTAGAAAAATTCAATCGGGAAACCATCCGAACTTGGAGCTTTCCCCTTCTTCATATTAAACACAGTCCCTTCAAGCTCTTCTAACAAAATCTCCCTCATGAGTTGCTGATTCATATTTTCAAAAACAAGAGAAGGGATACAAAAAAGAATTTGCTCCTCCTCAGGAGACCCCCCTTGCAAGTCCTCATGAAAGAGAGACTCAAAATACCGCACTGCCTCACTAGAGATATCTGGGAAGGAAGAAAGATGGTCACCCTTGTCATTAACCAGTCCAATAATAGAATTACCCTGTCGCCTAACTTTCATAGAGTTGAAGAAGAAAGCAGTATTTTTATCCCTTTCCTAAAGCCACTCAATACGAGCCTTTTGTTTCTAGTACAATTTCTCCCACAACTCCCATTCTTCTAGCAATTTCATAGCCCGAGCCTCATCTTGAAGAAGTTCAGCTGTAAGCCCCTCCTCCCTAATTTTCCTTGTAATGTCATCCAAATCTACTTGGGCCAACACCTTAGCCTGGAAGACATTCCCAAAATACAGACAGTTCCACCGTTTAAGCTCAAATTTAACATATTGAAGGAGTTTAGCAAAGACATACATTGATGTGCCAAATGCTGGTCTCCCCCTCCTCCACCATTCAGAAACCAAATCATTCAGTGAAGGATCCTGTAACCACATGAGTTGGAACTTGAAGGAAGGCTTACAGAGTGTGCGAGAAAATTTTGTAGTCAGCTTAATAGGTCAATGGTCCGATCCTCTCCAATCCAAGATCTTCAAACAAGAAGACCACATCCCTCCAACCCAATAACAAGAAACCAAAAACTGATCTAACCTTTCTGCAATCCAAGACTCACCAACCTGATGGTTGTTCCAAGTAAACTGGCCATTATTTGGTTTGATATCAACAAGGTTCAAGGAATTGATGTTCTCTCTAAGCAATAATGCAGAGGGCTCCAACCTTCCAGTACCTCCACTCTTCTCATCCAGCTCACAAATCACATTGAAATCTCCTGCCATAATCCAAGAATAGAAGGACATCTTACTACGAACCAATCTAATGTGAGACCACAAACCTCGTTTACCCTAGAAAAGAATAGGAGCATAAATATTAGAGAATAATATGACTTCTCCTGTCTCCAGGCTAGTAGCAATCATAGACATAGAGGACCTAGAGGAGATCCACCAAAGCAGTTGGATTCTTTTAGGATTCCATAAACAAACCAGACCCCCAGAAGCTCCATGAGCTCCAATACTCTGATTCTCCCCATTTCTCCACAACTTAGGAATTAGACCCTGCATATTCTCAAGAGATAACTTAGTTTCCTGCAAAAAAACAATGTCAGGACTTTGCCTTCTGATTAACTTTTGAATAGCCTTTTGTCTAGGGCCGTTGTTCAAGCCCCTTACATTCCATGATAGAACTATCATTTCAAGGGGCTTTTGAAAATAGAATCCAAAGGCTTAACAACCCCTGAATCTACCAAATTCTCCCCAAAAAGTTTAATCTTTTCCATATCCTTTTTACGGCTAGGTTTGCCAAACCTCTTTGCCCCACTCTTCTTAATATCCTTCTGCAAAATGCCCAGTTTAGGAGGAGGCTTGGGCTTTGCTGCTGAGTCTGAGCCATTTTCCCCCCCATAGATGAAGAGTCCACTCTTGTTGAAGAAACAATGGCCAATAGTTCCTGTAGCTCAGGGAATCCTCCTTGCTGATCTATTTCCAAGTGCCAACATCCCTCCTCCTATGGGTCCATAGAAGCCTCCAGAACAGGCTCCTCCTGAACTAAATCCACAAACCCTTGATCCAAGTTGACCAAACTCGAGTTCACTTCCTGTTGACTGAGCTCATCCAAAACTTCAAACCTGTTGAATGTACCATCATCATACTTTTCGTTAAAAGGCCTCTTGTGACCCCTATTCTGATTGTGAGACTTAACCTGCACAAAACCATCAGAAACCCCGACCTCATCCAAAGAAATGCCCTTTCCCTTGTTTGCTGCAAGAAGATTATTCATAGGCTGAGAAGGCTGAGCCTCCCTAGTCTTGAATCTTGGGCACCTCCGCTACAAATGACCATATTCTCGGCAGAGCCGACATCGAAAAGGGAGGGTTTCATAGTCTAACTACTGCACCCAAGAATATGAACCCGCACACATTTCTATTGCATCTAGTAAAGGCCTACTTAGATCAATTTCAATAAAAATACGATAAAAAGTCATTACCTTTTTGCCCAAGGTCTACGATGACATTCCTATAGGATTACCAATCATCGAGGCCAAAAGATGTAGCACATCCTCACGACAGCATTCCACCAGGAGCCGTGGTAGCCGAATCCACACTGGGACATAATCTAGAATCCAAATAATAATAAAATAAAACTCACTAAACACATGCTAAGTGACTTACCTTAAGATCCTCCACAAAAATAATGCAGACCAGGAAAAATGGGTGGAGTTCGCAAGAAATTTTAAAAAAACATATCATAGCAAATATTTTTAAAAATAAACTAGCCATAACTAGTTGAATGGATCTAGTTTCTGATTAGCTGGGTTGATTACAAATTCTTATAGAACTATCATCAGATTAGGTACAATAAAATGAAAAATCAACTATTCCTAGCTAGCAGGATCAAATACAATTTTCCAAGGTGATAAAATTGCATATGCAAGGAATTGAAGAATAACTTCAGTGAAGAGTTGAGTGTAAGGAATTGAAGAAGCAAGTTTTTCTTCTGTGTAAATACCATAATCACAAGGCTCATTCCCTTGTAGAAGCCTCTACCACAATGATATTACCTCTAAACTATGCAAAAGATGTCTAAGTGGTTCCCAACCTTGAAGCACTCTTATAAGCATTTGATACTTGGGATCATCTCAAGGAGACTGTGCCAATACTTTAAACACTCTTATAAGCATTTGATATTTGTAAATTCTCAAAGACACTTGAAAATGATTCCAATGTCTTAGTACCTACTGCAACACTTTCTAGGATTCTATCCAATGGCTCCCATAATATCCTCTATGTTGTCTAGCTATTATTCCTGTCATGTAGTTTATTTCTAAAGTCACTCCTTCTCATTCTCTTTCTAAATTTGGTCCTTCTCCTTTGCTCTCATGCCTTAAATTTTGATTATCAAACTTTTGAATATCTGCCTCTACCTTATGTAAAATCAACTTCACAGTGTGTTGTAACTCTAGCATAGGTGTTTGATCATCGATAGCTTTCATTTCAGTATTCAAGTTTTCAAGATTGGTCAACACCCTCACTTGCAGATCTCTCATGTCAAGCACTTCTTGTACTATTTCAACACCATGTTCTTACTTTTGAGCTAACAGTTCTTCAAATGCATTTTCTTGTAAAACATTTATTTTGTTGAACAATTGTATACTCTAAGAAAGTGCATTATTGTTTCATGTATGTATGTGTGTATATATACATAGAGATCTTATGGATTATGGATTATAAACAAAAAAGAAAAGAAAATATGACATTAATCATTCTCCATTTGTTTTAATTGATTATGGAGAGCTACACACAAAAGAGGGTAGAAAGCTTCGAACAAGGGTGGAGATCAATGGAGATCTAGGATTTTGTTGTCGTTCCCTTGTGATTTTCGTGCCCTTGCCTTGCAATTTTTTTCAAGGGGAGAAGAGGTACCTATGTAAATATTCTTTTCTTTTCCTTCTAAACATGTATCTCTTGTTCATATATAATAACTTTGGTCAGATTCAAAGATAATTGATTATGATGATTGTATGCATATGTGCATGTATGTATGTAACTATGCTTTACATGCATACATACACACTTGAAAAGTACTTGTGCTAAATTAAATTAATCATTCATGTCTTGAACTCACACAATAAATTATCCTTGCATTTGATTGAATTTATTCACACCAAACTAAGTATGCAAGAATCTGTAACTTACAGGTATATTATCTCTTGGTGATTGAGTAAAGATCTCATGCATAATATCATCCAGGTAATGATCAGATGCATTCATATTAAGTCATAATAGGATCGAGTAGATGATTCATTTATGTTGCTTCATACTTGTTTCATTGAACATTTCATTTAACATAATTAGTAATACTAGAATTATACAACTACAACTAGTACTCTTGTTTATTTTATTTAAAAATAAATATTTAAGACTATTACTTTTCTTAAAATTAGACTATATATTTGTTATAACTAAAAACACAAATATAGATCTCTGATAGTTATCTTTTTTAATTTCAAGATCTTCATATTTAATGTGAAGACTTTCCACCACTGGATAGTGGGATAGCCACAATGTGAAGCCACATAGCTCATGGTTTTTTCCACCAAATTATATTTTTTATTATATTTTTGTCCTTCAAAAATATTATAGGTGAATGTTTTTTATGATTTTCTATATATTTAATAATTTGTCGCTTGTCATTTGAGGTAATTTTCTATTATGAGATAGAGGCATCTATCATAAGGATGGACATGTCAATTTTGATCATCCCACTTTCAAAGCTGATTCCCTTATCAAATTAATGAAACTACTTGCAACTGACACCCTGATTTTCTGCAACTTGCTTGATTAGCCATTCACACAAACGAATCATCCCATATCCATAAACAACATCTAATCTTTTGTAAGTCTCTCTCCTCTAAAGACCCAACACATGAAGCCATTATCATCATGAGTAGACTCACTCTCCTCAGATGAATTCAATCAAAACCATTCATACCAAACTAAGTATGCATAAATCTGTACTTACAAATTATATTATCTCTTGGTGATTGAGTAAAAACCAAATATAGTTTTCCAAGGTGATAAAATTGCATATGCATATGCATGTATGTATATATATGTATGTGTATATGTATGTATGTGTGTATGTATATATCTTTGCATCTCATTATCATGCCCTTGTGATATTTGTATATGTATGTTTGTATGTATGTATATACATATATATACATATGCACGTGTATATGTGTATATATACATACATACACTTATGTGTGTATGTATATATATACACACAAACATATACATAGGTGTGTATGTATATATATACACACACATACATATTGTATGGGTGAATATGCAGCCTCTGCTAACACACACACTTCAACGTGGTCATTATTTGCGGATTCATTTCGGAATGAACATTGGATTGTTCATCCAAAAATCAACCGACAATGCGACCTGTTGCCTTTTATCTAAAGGGAATTGCTTATTAGATATCCTCAGATTTGAGGTGTTAAGCAACCAGACCCTCTAAGAATGAAGGATTTAAGAAATGAAATTAATCTATATGATTATGCAGATTAATCTAGAATGAGAAATGCATTCTAATCTAAGAACAAGTAAAGGAAACTAGATTAATCATATGGATATTATGCTAAATGAAATTAAGCTAAGGATGCAAATGTATGTAAAATATGAGCAAATGTGAGCAAATGTGAGTATGAATTCTAGCAGCAATTTGATGCAAATTCCAAATTCATCCTCTTCCAAAATGAAGAGATGAGGGTCTTTTAAATAGACTTTCCTGGAATCCATCAATGGTTGAGATCGATTTCAATCAACGGTCAAGATTAAAGGTGAAGTTCAGTCATAAAGGAAGATTCCCAAATTAAAGGGAGTTGACTGATTTAATTTGAGTAGAATAAGGAGTTAACTGATTTAATTCCTTTTTGATCAACAGTGAACTTGGAATTTCCTTTTTTGAACTGACGAGAGATTTTGGTGAGATATTTAATTTAATAAAATGAGATATGCTCTCATAATTACCTTTTTCATTTAATTAAATAATTTTATTTAATTAATTAGAGGCACTTTTCTTATTTAATTAAATAACTTCATTTAATTAATTAGGAATGACTTCCCATTTAATTAAATAACTTTGTTTAATTAATTAGAAATAAGTTCTCCATTTAATTAAATAATTTCATTTAATTAATTAAAATAAGCATATTTATTAAATTAAATAAATTTAATTCCATATTACATTAGCCTTAGGATATAATTTAATTTAATTAAAGTATAAATACTTAGTAATTAAATTAAATATTAATCAATAGGTTTAATGTGACTAATATGAGTAAATACTATAGGAATTAAATAATAAGCATGATGAATGCAGATTAGGGTTTTCTGCATTTGACAATTAAGTCAAGTAGTGAGTAGCCAAATAAGAATTTGCCCAATGGAATAGGACTTTAGGATCGATTAGAAATAGACCAGAATTGGTTGAGATGGCAATGAGCCAATTTTGGGGTATTACACATATACATAAAGAGAAGCTTCTCTAATCACCTATTGGGAGGAATATAAAGAGATGCATGTTTAGAAGGAAAAGAAAAGAACATTTATATAGGTACGTCTTCTCCCCTTGAAGAAAATCACAGACGAAGCACTACTACATTTGGGCTCGAACACCACAAATTATACCACCATCTCAAATTACTGTTGCAATTTGACCCCAAATTTTGTAGTGTTACAAAGGACACAAAGATCACAAGGGAACAATATGAGGACAAAATTGTAAAGCAAAGGCATAAAGATCTTAAGGCCATGATAATGAAATGCACATATCATAAGGGCACGACAATGAAATCCTAGATTTCCACTAATCTCCACCAAGGGAATGACAACAAAATGCAGAGATCATAAGGGCACATCAACGAAATTTAGTGATCACAATGACACAACAATGAAATCTTCACCAATGTTTAGAGCTCTCCACCCTCGTTCATAGTTCTCCAACCTCTTTCATACACAACTCTGTACAATCAAAACAAATGGGGAATGATTTATGTTGTGTTTTTTCTAATATCTAAAATGAAATTAACATTGTATTGTAACTCTACCATAGGTGTTTGATCCTCGCTAGTTTTCATTTCAAAATTCAAGTTTTCAAGTTTCTTCTTCATTATATAGTCCTTTCCACCCTAAAAACCACTTTGTTACTTCATTAAAATCAGGACTTGAACAAAGCCAATGATAAAACAAAGCCCATATTCTAGAATCCAACTAATAAAATAGAAAAACTCACTCAGCCTGTGCTAACTGACTTAGCTCAAGATCCTAGACAAAAATAATGCAGACAAAGAAAAATGGGCAAGAAATTTTAGAAAATCATATCATACTAGATATTTTTAGAAAGAAATAAGCCATAACCTAATTAAATTGGTCTAGTTGTCAATTAGTTGGGTTGATTACAAATTTCTGTAGAATTTTCATCATATTAGGTACGATAAAATGAACAATCAACTATTCCCAACTAGTAGGATCAAATACAATTTTCCAAGGTGACAAAATTGCATATGCAGATGTATGTATGTATGTATGTATGTATGTGTGTGTGTGTGTATATATATATATATATATATATATATATATATATATATATATATATATATATATATATATATATATATATATATATATATATATATATATATATATATATAAAGAGAGAGATAGAGAGAGATCTTGTGGATTATGGAGATCAATGAAGATCTAGCATTTTGTTTTCGTGCCCTTGTGATCACTACATTTCATTGTTGTGCCCTTGTGATCTCTGCATCTCATTGTTGTGCCCTTGTGATCTCTATATATGTATCTATGTATGTATATATACATATGTATATGTATATATATGTGTATATGTATGTATATAGTAAGTATATAAACAAAGAGATCTTGGCACAATAGAAAAACAATAAAACTCACTCAACAAGTAGCATGACCACAAGTATTGTCACAAGCTTGTAAACATTACTATATAAGGAGTGAGTTAGGATGTATATAGGTTAACCTTATATTAGTTGTAAACTACAACACAAAGGTTGCACTGGGGTATTACACTATTGTAATTATAGAAAACCACCTGAATCGCCTAAGTGGGTGTATGATGGAAAAGAGTTGTATTAGGTGAGTAATGCTCACCAGTGGTTATAGGAATACAACTACATCAAAATAATTAGAAACCATAACTAAATATTTATTAGAGTGAGTAGTTCAAGGGTTTTGATCCCATGGATATGGGTATGTAGACAACCTTGTAGGCAAAGTATGCCTCCAGTGTGCAAACGCTAGTTAGGTAGCACTTAACTATTTTAACAAATTATATGTTAACTCACAAGACTTATATTTATGACATTATATGTACCTAGTGTACATGACTTTTGAAAATAGAAGGCTAAACTCTACATTTCAAAATTAACTTGACTGGTCTATTTAGACCCATTGATTATTGTCACAAGATTTTAAACATAACTATATAAGGAGTGAGTTAGGACGTATATACGTTAAACTTACATTAACTATAAACTACAACACAAAGTTGCACTAGGGTATTACAGTTATGTAATTATAGAAAATTTCTTGATTCCCTTGAGTGGGTGTATGATGGCAAAGAGTTGTATTAGATGAGTAAAGCTCAATAGTGGTTATAGGAATACAACTACATCAAAACAATTAGAAACCAAAACTACAAATTTGTTAGAGTGAGTAGTTAAAAGGTCTTGATCCCATGGATATGAGTCTATAGCCAGCTTGGTAGGTTGAGTATGCCTCTAGTGTGTAGATGCCTTGGACATAGTTAGGTAGCACTTAACCATGTATGTATGTATGTATGGATGGATATAACTATTCTTTACTTAATAGTGCCATCCAAATGGGGGGGGACAATTGAGCTTGCACCTTCTGCAATACTTCATTTCCATTATTTGTGCTCTCTGATAAAATTGTAGATGTAGATACATCACTTGAATGCCAGGCATGAAGCACATTCCTCAACTTATAACGAATGGTTGGATATAAAGGCTCCATACACTAACCCAAAAATGGAAGCCCAATATATAACTGTGCATGTATTGGCACACTCTTCCTGCGAGGATCCCAAGTATCTATTGTCGTTATTAATTTGGGCATCACTATATAATCTAGAATGTAATGAAGTACTAAAGTCGATAGTAAATTCTCTCATGTCTCCAGTAAATGTAGCATAGGTTCAGGGTCCCTTGGCTCCCAAGAATTTGTAGTATCTATTCTCATTGCTAGAAGAATGACTTCAGTTGAGAGTTGAGTGTAAGGAGTTGAAGAAGCAAGTTATGCTTCTATGTAAATGCCATAATCACGAGGCTCATTCCCTTGTAGAAGCCATAACCTAGTTGGATATACGTATATATACAAGCTATAACCTAGTTAAATGGGTCTAGTTGCTGATTACCTAGGTTGATTACAAATTCCTATAGAATTATCATTAGATTAGGTACAATAAAAGGAACAATCAACATTATTTTGTGCAGGATCTTGAGATAACTCACTGTTGGTGTAAATAAGTATTTACTTATTACACTTACTTAAGTTTACATAGGTTAATGCATTATTTAATTATTTTGAATTATTTTATTATTTTTATTTGTGAGACACTTAAGAGTTTTCATACCTTTTGAGTTGTCATGTAGACAACACATGAGTACGCAACTCTATTTAAGCACATGGTGTCTGCAACACTGTTTTGCGTATCCCACCCTTGTAGGCTTATCCTCTCATCACCGCACTTACTTCCCTGCTTAATGGAGGATAATCCGTATCTGGTGGAAATGTCCTTGGTTGTATGACACATCATGATGCTAACTTTTATGCATTCTAGAAGCTCTCCTAAGGCCTTTATATTCAGGCACTCCTAGTGTACTATGGAGAACCAAGTTATTGAATACATTGTTATTCTGATCATACTCTCTCCATTTTTGGTCTACAGTTGTGCTTGTGTTTGAGTTCTTAGTTCTTGGGTGAATTTTTCCCTTAGGCAAATTCTTACACTCACTTAGCAAGGGTTGAGTGATTTTTATTGTTTAATTATTTGGATTATGGTATATGTATGTAGCTTGATCAATTTTTGTTGTTGTGTTAAGATGTAATAAGCACCTTAAAAAAGATTTATCTATATACATACATACATACATACATACATATATGTATATGTATGCATGTATATATGTATGTATTTGTATGTATATATGTATCTATGTATGTATGTATGTATATATCATGTGGAGATCTAGGATTTTGTTGTTGTGCCCTTGTGATCACTACATTTCATTGTTGTCCCCTTGTGATGTCTACATCTCATTTTTGCGCCCTTTTGATCTTTACATCTCATTCGTTTTATAGTACCTAATATGATGACAATTCTATAGGAGCTTGTTGTCATGCCCTTGTGATCTCTGCATCCCAAGTATCTACTATTGTTGTTAATTTGGGCATCACTATATGATCTAGAATGTTATGAAGTATTGAAGCCGATAGTAACTTCTTCGATGTCTCCAAAAAATATAGCCTAGGTTTAGGGTCCCTTGGCTCCCAGGAATTTGTAGTAGCTATTCTCACTGCTGGAAGAATAACCTCAGTAAAGAGTTGAGTGTAAGGAGTTGAAGAAGCAAGTTATTCTTCTATGTAAATACCATAATCAAAAGGCTCATTCCCTTGCAGAAGTCATAACCCAGTTAAATATATGTATATATCAACCCAACTAATCAACAACTAGACCCATTTAACAAGGTTATGACTTGTTTCTTTCTAAAATTATCTACTATGATATATTTTTGTAAAATTTCCTGTGAACTCTGCCCATTTTTCCTAGTCTGCATTATTTTTGTGGAGGAACTTGAGGTAAGTCGCTTAGCACCTTAAAAAAGATCTCTCTATACATACATACATACATGTGTGTGTGTGTGTGTGTGTGTGTGTGTGTATGTATGTATTTATGTATGTGCCCTTATGATTGCTACATTTTGTTGTCGTGCCCTTGTGATCTCAACATCACGTTGCTATGCCCTTGTGATCTTTTTATATGTATGTATTCATGTATAAACATATGCATATGTATGTATGTATGTATATAAACAAAGAGGTCTTTGCACAATAGAAAAACAATAAAACTCACTCAACAGGTAGCATGGCCACATATGCAATGGTAATGCCTATTGGTAAGTAGATTCCTCTTTTTCTCTCTCATTTTTCATGTGTTTATTTCACTTGAACTATTATTTCTTAGGGGGCATTTTCTAATATTGGACAATGAGGACATTCCATGTACTTCAAAGATTGATCATTTCTTGAATATTTCAGATGTTAATAGGGAATTTAGATGTTGGGGTGGGGAGAGGGGGGTGGGGGAATTATTTTTGGTGTTCACATGGTTGGCACTGATTAGTAGAGAATATTAAACTATTCTCAAAACCAAGTGAAGCTCAACAATAACCTATGATTGTATGAATCTCTTGGTTTCAAGCAATGCAGAAGGATGCCATAGTTCAATATGCAATGTCAATTCATATGCATATGACATAAGGCAAAGCTGAAAAACAAAACATGTTTGCATTTTTGTTAGAGGTCTTTAATTATGTATTTTAAGTTATAGACCATCATGAACATTGTTCATGATGATGGCCTATTATTTTAAAAACTTAATAGACCTATTAAGTAAATGTAATTATGTTGTGTTTTATCAGTTCCACCTACTGTCCATGCATTTGAACGTAGCTGCATGTGCATTCTTGATTAAGAGCGGAAAAATCTTATTTTGGATGCAATGAAAAAATAACATGCACCAGAAAATGGGAAAATGATGTCACTTTTGCAAGTCTAGAACCTTTTTTTTTACTTTAAAGATTGATCCTTTCTTAAATATTTTAGATGTTAATGGTAAATCTAGATGTTTGGGGGGAAGAAGGGGGGGGGGGGGGGGGGTTGGGCCAAATGAGGTTGGCCTTGCTTAGTAGATAATATCAAACTATTCTTGAAACCAAGTGAAGTTCAACACTAACCTATGATTGTATGACAACTAGTTGTGTGAATCTATTGGTTTCAGGCAATGCAGAAGGACACCATAGTTTAATATGTAATCTCAATTCAAATGCATACGACATCATGCGGAGCTAAAAAACCCACAATTTTGCACTTTTGTTAGATGTTTGTATAGATCTATTAAATAAATGTAAATGTGTTGGGTTTTTTCAGCTCCTTTTATTGTCCATGCATACAAAATGCAACTACACGTGCATTCTCGATTTAGAGTGGCATAATATTATTTTGGATGCAATAGAAAAATGACATGAACCAAAAGATGGGAAATGATGTCACTTTTGTAGGTCTGGAAACCTTTTTTACAAGTACATTAAACATTGATCATTTCTTAAAGATTTTAGATGTTAATGGGGAATTTAGAGGTTGGGGGGGGGGGGGGGGGGGGAGGGGTGGGGCCAAATGAGCTTCCACCTTCACGTGCTTGGCCCTGATTAGTAGATAATATTAAACTATTCTCAAAACCAAGTGAAGCTCAATATTAACCTATGATTGCATGACAATATTAGCCTACGATTGCATCATAGCTATTCAACATTTGTTGCCAATTTTTTTATTTTATTAATACAACACATCGTCGGTCCCACAACATTCTTGCCACATGCCCATCCCAATTGAGATAGACATTTCTGATTGCTTGTCATGGGGCCCATAACATTTATGTTGCATAGACGTTGCAATTGTGATGGTGTCTTCAACAGATTTTCCTCATAATTATTACGGTGAAAATGAATGGTTTGCCATAATAGGAGCTAAATTAATGACACATGTGGTCATTACAATTGCATTAGTAACCCTTGCCATCACCACTTGTGACAACGAAAGTCCAATGCTCGTCAAACGAGAGCCATTTCTAACTAATGTCGACTGGGTGATGGGTTACTGTCGTAATTGCAACAGCCTATCATCATAATTTAGGCCCAAATGTAGTAGTGACAAAATTAATATTTAATTTTTTTAATGTAAAAGTATAAATTGTTTTTCATAAGAAAAGCATAAAGAGGGTGTTGGCCTATGGTACAACTAAATATAATAAAATTTTTAATGAAGTGTCAAAAATAAACCTTCAATATTAAAATAAACACTACAACAAATAAACAAAAGATAATGGTAATATTAAGACAATAGATAAAATAGATTATGGTTTAAAATAACTCAAAAAAAACTTGAGAACAAAACACTAGAGATATAATTTGAAAATAAAGAAGCTTCCAAGGAAGAGGAGTAGGAAGGCAAGGAGGAGGAAGAGGAAGAAGGGAATGAGGAGGAGGAAGGCAAGGGGGAGGAAGAGGAGGAAGAGGATGAGGAGGTTGAAGAGAAGAAGGATAGGAGGTGGCAGAGGAGGAGGAGACCATGAGGAGGAGGAAGAGGAGGAGTAGATGAAGAAGAATGAGAAGGGAAGTTGGAGATGGAGGATGAGGAAGAGGATGAGAATACAAGGAAGATGAATAAGAGGAAGAGGAAGAGGAAGAGGAAAAGAAATGAAAGAAAATCAAAGAAGACAAAGAAAAGGTGACATTAATAGCTGATTCCACTTCAAATAATTAGTTGAGATCATATCAAAACAATCTTGGAAGCCTCTTCAACAATGTCACTATAAATGATTGAGAGATAATATAGGGCGTAAGCTGAACAAACTATTAGATTCAAACCATGCAAAGTTGAACAAACAATTGGATTCAAACTGTGCAAATGTGTGGACTTATCATCACAATTTAATATGTGAATTAAAATATGATAATATTAAAGAATGCCAAATTTCTCAACATTGAAGTATGTGTTATCAATTTAGCCTACCTCCTAAATTACTATGTTACATTTTCTTATATATTGTGCTATGTGTTTTAAGATGATATATTATGATATTTGTTTTAAGATGTTTAGACAAATTACAAAATGGTTTGAATGCAGAAGTTTAAGTACAAAATGCAAAAAAGAAGAAGAAGAGAAATTTGATCATTTTCATTCAAATTTATACATAAGTACCAAAATAGTATACTTTAATTGAAATATGTTTTAGATTTGTTTTATAAGCTATATAATGTTAAGATTTTAGATAGTACTTGATATAATGCATTTAGATACCACACAAGTCATGACAACTCCTAATACACTATATGAATAAACACATTGCATAAATAGAAAAGTACTGGAGAGATAAGGGGAAAAGCCTCCATTGCCTGAATGGAAGGTCATTGATTTGAATTTTGAAGAAGACTTGGGCCCGCATCTCCATCTTTGAATAGACCTGCAAAATTTAAAGATGGGGTCAGTTCATACAAACTGAGATGGAAACCATTCCAAATATCTCTGCAATACTTAGTGTTCTTACAATATGATCATTGAGATAAATGCATTAAAAGGTGCAAAAGAAAAAGAAATATCTGAAAGCAAAGCATGTTTTATGCTAATCAGTTTGTTTCATGTACAAATACAAGTATGAAGATTTGTGGCTATGGAAGGATTGTGTGTACATTACATGCATGAAGCCTTCTAGCTAAGATTTGTAGAGGCCAAGTCTGAGGGACTGAGGATATTATTGAAGGACATTCATAAAATATAGGCGTAAAACCTTATGGTCAAATCACGTAGAGGAAAAGATTTGTAAGGAAGCAAAGGGGCACAAAATTGCTTCCTACACTAATCTTGAGAGGTGATAATGCAAATTCAATTAACTATTGCAAAGATATCAAGAAATGCATATTAATATAATCAAAATAACAATGAACACATAACAAAATGATTACTATGGGGAAACCCTTTCGGGAGAAAACCCCATCCTCCAAAATTTGCATAATGTATTTTCAAATAAAGAAGATTACAATACACTTGCAATGCAAGTTCTTACAAGAGCGCATCACCACAACTCAAACTCAAACTCAGACTCAGACTCAAAGATACTCCTTCTAGCACCCAGTCTTGCAAAATAACTCGGTGATACAAACACCTCCCCAAGCCCTCCTTTTATAGTGATTTACAACTTGGAAACCATTTGTGGTCTTACAAAACTATGGGCCAAAACCATGGGCAAAACAACTGTGCTTTATGTTATCCACTTGTCATTTGTAACTCCAAGAATAGCATTTTCATCCATAATTTTGTCCTCTAGTTTAGACCCCCATAAAATTCATATAATGAGTTGTTTATACTTTGAAAATAGCCCTCCTATATTTTACTAGGGACAAGACACATTTTTTAACAACTCATACACCTTTTTCCAAATCATAAACATGTGGAAAACTACCACAAATTTTTTTTAGAATTTTCCAGAAAAAGCTTGCAAGGTTGAGACACAATTCTCAATATTCTCCCACTTGTCAAAAACCTTGCAAGAGTCAGGGGATCCAAAGTATTATGGACTTAATTGCTAGGGGACAAGAGGCCCATAGACTTCAAACACCATCTAAACTTCTCTGTGCTCATAGGCTTAGTTAATACATCAACAAAATTTACCAAAGTTTCTACCTTCTCTAGCTTCACCTTGTCATCCTCGATCATATCTCTCACAAAATGATGTTGTACATCAATGTGCTTGGTCTTGATATGAAATGTAGGGTTCTTCACTAGGCAAATTGCACTCTGACTGTCACTATAAATTTTCATTGCACTCTATTTGAACTCTATCTGAACACAATCTCTTAAGCCAGATAGCTTCCTTGTAGGCATGAGTTGTTGCTATATACTCTGCCTCTATAGTAGAAAAAGTGACCACAACTTGTCACTTGCTCATCCAACTGATTGCATCACTGAATAATGTAAACACATGCATTGGTGGATCTTCTTCTATCAACATCGCTAGCCCAATCTAAATCCACATAGCCTTGAATATCAATGGAATGCTCATTTCCTATTCCATGGAAACATATAGAGTACACTAAGGTACCCCACAAGTATCTAAAAACTCTTTTTACTGCATCCCAATGTGCTCTTCCAAGATTAGACATGTAATGGGAAAGTACTCCCACTGCTTGGACAATGTCTAGTCTTGTACAGACCATAGCATACGTCAAACTTCCAACAACACTCTAATATGGTACTTGATTCATCTCTTCCATCTCTAATGGGGATGTAGGACACTATGAGCTAGAAAGCTTTGATCCCATAGTAATAGGAACACCCAATGGTTTGGAATCCTGCATATTGAATCTTCTCAGAATATTACCAACATACTTACTCTGGCCTATCCAAAGCTTTTTGTCTTGTCTATCTCTTATAATCTCGATTCCCAAAATGTGCCTTGCTACACCGAGATCTTTCATTTCAAACTTTTTTGAGAGCTGAGATTTTAATTCTGTAATCAAACTTTTTCCTTTGCCAATAAACAACATGTCATCAACATATAAGGCAATAACCAAGAAATAATCACCATCAGACTTGTAGTATATACAATGATTAGATTTGGATCACATAAATCCCAAATTCAATACATATGTATCAAACTTTTGGTACCACATCCTAGGACTTTGTTCTAAACCATATAAAGATTTCTTCAATTTATAGACCAAATGACTTTTACCTTTCAACACAAAGTGCTCTGGCTGTGTCATACAAATTTCTTCCTCCAAATCTCCATGAAGGAAAGTTGTCTTCACATCCATCTGCTCAACTTCTAGAGCATAAGCTACTGCAATAGAAAGTAAAAATCAAATGGATGTCATTTTTGCTACAAGAGAAATTTTTACACCATAATCAATTCCTGCAACTTGGGAGTAACCTTTTACAAGCAATCACACTTTATACTTCTCAATGCTTCCATCTGAATCCATCTTCCTTTTGAACACCCATTTACAACTAACAAGATTTTATTCTTTAGGCAATGGTATAAGGTCCCATGTGTCATTCCTTTTAAGAGCACCATCTATTCTTCCATGGCTATTTTTTAGGACTCTGAATCATTCATACCAAGAGCCTCTTCTACAGATTTTGGTTCACCAATATTAGCATTCAAAGAAAATATACACTTTCAATCATCAGGAGAATATCCATACCTTTCTAGTGCTTTCCTTTGTCTACTAGACCTTTGAACAACATTTGGTTCAAGTTCATGATCAGGTTCTCCCTCTTCCTTTGATGATTCAAAACTTGTAGAGCTCTCTTCAACATCTTGTCTTTGTAAGGGCCTCTATTCAACTTTCTTAGGTGTAGTATGAAGTTGAATCACATCTTTATTTTCTTCCATTTGTTCTGGCTACATTGTAATAGAAGAAGGCTTAGTTTCTCTAAAAATAACACTTCTAGAATAAAATACCTTTTTTGCAATAGGATCCCAAAGCTTGTATCCTTTCACACCATAACTATATCTGATGAAGATACATTTGATAGCTTTGTTGTCCAATTTTGTCCACTTCTCCTTTGGCACATGAGCATATGCCTCACAACCAAAATCTCTCAGATGTCTAAGCAAAGGCTTGCGACCTGACCATGGTTCCATTGGTGTCTTATCAACAAGAGCTGATGTAGGAAATCTGTTTATCACATAGTAGGCAGTGGTTACAGCTTTAGCCTAGAACTTTTATTCTAGTCTAGCTCCACTTAGCATACTCCTAGCCTTCTCCATCAAGGTCCTATTCATTGTTTCTGCGACTCCATTCTACTATGGAGAATACAGGGTTCTCTCTCTCTCTCTCTCTCTCTCTCTCTCTCTCTCTCAATATTAAAATCTTTATGAAATGTGTCAAAATCATTAGAGAAAAATTCACCACCATTATTAGTTCTCAAACACTTTATCTTCTTTCTAGTTTGCAACTCAACCATTTCTTTAAATTCTTTGAAATGACTGAGAACTTCAACTTTACTCCTAAGGAAATAAACCCATGTTCTTCTACTGAATTCATCAATGAAAGAAACATAATAAACTAATCTATCAATAGAAGTAACATCAACTAGACCAAATGCATCTGAATGGATTAGATCCAGAATACATGGGGATTTATGAGAACTTGAGTAAAACTAAACATGGTTTTGTTTACCATAGATACAATGCTCACAAAAATAAAACTCAAGATTGCAGTCATTGAACTCATCAAAAATGTTTTCATTTTTTAAGGTTCATAGACCCTTCTCACCTATGTGCCCAAGTCTTTGGTGTCATAACATAGTCTTCTTTGTAGGCAACTTTGATTTAGTAGATAGAGCACCCTTAGGTACCCAAAAACCATGACCATCTATTGAAAGAGAAACCCTCTCCTTATCCAACATAGTAGTCGTCTTCACAATCTTATCAGAAGTACTATTACACTCAACCATGCATGCATCAAGCTAGTACAATGTACCCAATCTGCTTCCTCTTGCTATTACCATAGCACCTCTCACCATTTTCACACTTGCTTCATAAAATTGTACATGCACACCCGCATCTATTAGTTTGCTAACAAATAAAAAATTCCTCACTAGTCCCAGGATATGCAAGACACCATCAAATCTTCTAATTATACCATCAGAAAATTTCACACGAATACTTTCATGACCAACAATATCAAGAATTGAGTTATCACCCAAATACACCTTACGACCATCAAAATTTTCATACTTACTAAACTAATTTCTATTAGGAGTCATGTGAAAAGATGCACTTGAGTCTATCAACCATGCATTGTCACCTGTATGAGTGGCCAAGGCTATGATATAACCATCTCCATCTTCCTTCTCAGACTTAGAATCAAAATCTTGCTTCTTGCTTCTTTTTCTTTTCCTCTTTGCAGTCCTTTCGAAAGTGTCTAGGTTTGCCACAATTCCAATAGGTCACCTTGGATTTACTAGGAGATTTTGATTTCCCCTTATTCTTGGACTTAGAATGGCCTTGCTACTTTTCATTCTTGCCTCTTTCTTTTGGTCTTCTTCAAACACTCAGAGCCTCTTTGGCATTCAAAGAAACCTTCCTTCTCATCTCCTTAGCAAGTAGAGAACCAACAACATCCTCCATCTCCAAGCCAATTAAAGTGCTCCCTATGGCCATGACAAGGCTGTCCCATGAGTTTGGCAATGAACATAGCAAGATTTGGAACCTTTCTTCTTCATCCATCAACACCGCAACCGAGGGCAATTGAGTCACCAACATATTAAAAATTTCAAGATTCTCAAAAATATGTCCACCTTCTTCATCAAGAAAATCTTGTCCACAAGTGATTTCGCTTGATAGATCTCACTTAGCTTCTTCCAAAGCTTCTTTGTGGTAGGTTCTCCATGGACATTAATTAGAATTGAGTCTGCAAGACACAATTTGATGAGACCTTTAGCTTTTCTATCTATCAAATCATATTGTGTGACTAAAGTCGGATCTACAGGCCTCAACTTATTCTCATCAATCACATCCCATAGATCCCGGTCAATCAATAGATCTTCCATCTTCAGCTTCCACATCTCAAAGTTTGTGCTAGAAAACTTCTCTACATAAATCCTCCCTGATATGCTTGCCATCTTTGCAATCTTGCAACATAGAAATGAAAACCTTTGCACAAGTTCCTACTCAAACCTTGATTAGCTCAAAAAACTCTGTACCCAACAAATAGAACCAAAATTGGCTAGGCTTTGATACCACTTGTAAGGAAGCAAAGGTGAGTGGAATCACTTCCTACACTAATCTTGAGAGGGTGATTATGAAAATTCAACTAACTATTGTAGAGATCTCACGAAATGCATAATAATATAATCAAAATAACAATGAACACATAACATAATGATTACTGTAGGGAAAACCTTCTAGGAGAAAAACCCCACCCTCCATAATTCACATAATGTATTCTCAAATCAAGAAGATTAAAATACACTTGCAATGCAAGTTCTTATAGGAGCGCATCAACACAACTCAAACTCAAACTCAGACTCAGACTTAGAGATACTCCTTCTAGCACCCAGTCTTGCAAACAGAACTTGGTGATACAAATACCTCCCCAAGCCCCCCTTTTATAGCGATTTACAACTTGGAAACCGTTTTTGGTACCATGGGAAAAACAACCATGCCACATCTTACCCACTTGTCATTTGTAACTCCAAGAATAGCATTTTTGTCCATAATTTTGTCCTCTAGTTTAGACCCACATAAAAGTCATATAATGAGTTATTTATACTCAAAAATAGCCCTCCTATATTGTACTAGGGACAAGATACATTTTTAACAAATCATACACCTTTTTCCAACTCATAAACATGTGGAAAAATACCACAAACAAATTCTAGAATTTTTTAGAAAAAGCTTGCGAGGTTGAGATACAATTCTCAATAAGATCTTGGGGAGACTATTGAGGGGGCATACATAACTTATAGGCATGAGACCTTCTGGTTGAAACATAGTAGAAGATTGAAGACACTGAGGATATCATAGAAGAGACATGCATAAATTATAAGTGCATAACCTTCTCTTCAAATTAAGAAGAGGCAAAGACTAAAGACAATGAGGAGATTATCAAAGGGACATACAAAAGTTTCAGGTACAAAATCTTTCAATTGAATCATAGAGCAGTTGAAGATACATTATTGGATGGGAGGTTAATGAAGGGACGTAGCATTACAAGTGTGAAACCTTTTCGGCATACTATATTTTACATTTCAAAAGAGGCTGAGAAAGATTTCAAATTCAGGCATAAAGAAATTCAATAGGGATAAGGGATATACATTAATCACAATTATTGAAGGGACATGACTCCTTGTCATGAAACCTTCCATCTTTACAAGTTCATCACAAAGTTATATCAAATTTCAGATAGAAGGGTTTCAGATGTCATTCATAAAGGTTCAACTTATTTAAAAAGCTACAAGTGCAGTCATAAAATCCCTACTACATAGAAAGGTACATCCTTGCTAACTTCAAATGATGTTTGTTTTAGGTTTAAATAGAAAAGATTACATGATATTATGAGGTTTCGACATTGTTTCAAGGCTTCATTGTGAAATTATTATCAGAATTAAGCTAGTCTATTATGGTCAACAAAAGTACATAAAATATCAAGGTTTTAGGATGAAGTGTGAAAAGATCAAACACATTTTAAAATCAAAAGTATGCTTTGTGAGCCTAGGTATAAGTTTCAAATCTGGAATGCATATATTCAAAATGAAAATTCAGTTAAAGCCAATAAGGATAGCCAGAAGTATTAATGATTTTTAGTATCATGAAAATTATATGAATTTCATAGGCTATATGTACTACATCAAATTGAAATGATTTCAAATTATTTATTTATCTCAATAAAACTAGAGCATTCATGTTTTGTTTTCATGACAAAGGGTCAATTTTAGGTTGGAGCAATGTTCAAAGTCTGATTATTTAAGTCATTTTGCAAGTTAGTTTTTGCACAAATGAAATAACATCAAGGAAAACACTTTCAAAGTTATGTCCATAATGAGGAAATTCAAGACTCCTAAGAGAAGAATCCTCATAAATTCAACAAGTGAAGAGATAATCTTATTTTTCTAAAGGCATCCTTTTTTGATTTATCATTACAACTGCTACACATAGTTAACATCAAGCTTTACAATGTTTCTGTTCATCTACAAGTAAATTACTACAAATGGTGATAATAGAAGTGTTGATCAACAAACATATTAGTGTATGCAAATTCAGTAACCAATAAGGAAGGAACAAAATGACTATAGGACAAGTCATAGGTATAAGAAAATCTCTAGATTAAAAGTTCATCTTAGTCAAAGTAATAGGAAACAAGAATATTACATCTGCAAAATAATAAGGTGAATGTTTACATTGACTGAATGAAAGGACACTTTATTCATATCTTACATTTCATATCTTCAGCAAAAGAGTGAGGTGCAAATGCGAGGAGAATGTATGTCTCCTACAACTCATGCTAAATATGACTTTCCATCACATTTTAATATCAAGAGTTTCATGAGGATCAACAATAAGAAAGGGAGATGTTTTATATGTAAAAGATATTAGTCATACTCAACATGCTTTGAGTTGAAGCTGATTGTGGAAAATCTTTGGGACTTGGTCATAAAATTTATGAATTTCAAGCTTTAATAAAAACAATTTCAAGTATGAATGGTATCTCTAAAATCAAATAAGCACAACATATAGATAGAAATAAATTATTTTTAAAACAAAATATGCTCAGATTTTTAATGAAATTTGGCATCATGATTGTTCGAAAGCATCTTTGAGCCACATAGGAAAGTGCCTGACAATGATTATTTTAAAGTAAAGCTTTTGACCAACACATTGCAAAATCAACATTTAAAGTTTGAGTGTGAATTAAAAGGTGAATGATAGGGTCACAATTTCTCGAAGAGGAGATATTCATGCACAAATAGAGCATAAAGATAAAAGTTATAAATCTACAGTCGCAACCTTCTAAGGATAAGCTTATTATACATTAAAAAAAAATCTAGTTGGAATGGAAGATAAATTTTTGCAGCCAGTTTTACGAATCCCATCAAACATAATAAGATCTTTCAGTTTGAAAGAAGGCTGTAATATAAAGTCTAATATAATTAGGCATGTTCTTTACAAACAATAGAAAACTATACTATAATGACAGAGGGCTACAATACCAATAGAAAAATAAATGTAATAGTCAAAGATACAAGTGAATATACATGAGTATACATTACAATAATATGTTTCTAATAGTTCAAGTAGAAGTTGGGAGTTATAATAACATGTTTCTAATAGCATATTTAAACCCATGAGCTATAAAGTAGGAAAGGCAAATAACATTCTCAAAATCACAAGCTATGGAGTATTAACAAAAAGATCAAATCTAGTATGGTCAAGTCCATGTACTTCATATCTTAAGGGTCTCCAAAGTGTAAGATGACATCTAATGGTCACTCAAAAAAGTGAAGCCAATTTCTAGAATACATACAAAAGGAGTTCCAAACAACTAAGTTTTGTAACAGGTAGAGTCTCATGGTGATGCAGGAGCATCTTGCATAGGAAAATTTAAATTTTTTTTTAAAAAAAGGAGAGAGAAAGTGAAGAAAATAGAAGGAAAAAAAAATATAAGGGAAAAAGGAGAAAAGAGGAATTTCTATTTTCGAGGTGCAAAGGTGGCATAAATAGAAAAAGAAAAGAAAAATAGTTGTCATTCCATTTATCGAGGTGTGTAGGTGGCATCTTAGAAGCTTGTGGAAAGTTTCTTAAATCTTGCATTTAATATTTGCTGTGATCTATAAAGGTAATGTAATTTTCTAATTGGGCCACATGGTGGTGCTTAGTTGTAATTCTAGAAAGTTGTGGATATTGTAGAAGGTTGTGGATATTATGTAAGTAGAATTCTAGAAGGTTGTGGATAAATTGGTAAGTGCCTATTTAAGCAATGCATATGAACATTCCTAATCAAGCTTGGGAAGGTAAAGCTTTGGAAGGTGAAAGCTTCAAGGTGTAAAAGCTCAAGAAGTAGAAGCTGTGGAAGGAAAAGCTTCAAGGTGTGAAAAAGAAGGAGGAAGTAAAGAGTGAGTTTTTTTGAGTTTGCGGACAAAGCACCAAATGTGAGGCAGTTTACACTTGGATCTTGGATAAAGTTGGAGAAGAGCTAGTGGCTGAGAAACAAGGAGATTTTTTGGTGGCTTGCGAGCACAAGTTGAGATCTTGGAGGTTTCTACCAGAGTGTGGATTGGATCTTGAGAGATCTTGCAGAAATGTTATTGTAATTGCTATTGGATTTTCAAATATAATAAAATTTCTTGGGAAGCATTTTGTCATCTCTTTGTCTTCATATTGTTGCATTTTTGGTTGTGAGTTGGTAGGGTGGTGTAGCCCTTCATCAAGTGGTATCAGAGCGTACCTTCATCAAGTGGTATCAAAGCAGGAGTTTCAAAGTGTACAAGCAAATCGCCAAAGTGTGAGGCAATTTGTACCAGGACCTTGGTTGGGTGAAGTTTATTTGAGCGGAAGTTTCTGAGCGTGTAGATAGATCGCTGAAGCTGAGGCAATTTGCACCAAGGCCTTGGGAGGACATGAAAATTGATCGATGGATGACTGAACTTGTTGAGGCATGATCATAGAGAGCTTGTGGATTGCAGATCCATTGTCCTAGACTTGTGATGTGGTTCCTGATTGTTTGTGCGAGGTGGCAGGTTGCGATCTGACTTGCAAACAATTCAAGGTTGTCACAAGGAGTGTGGGAAGGATTTGTTGCAGAGGGTTTATGAAGATCTTGGGAGATGGCTCCAAGACGATTGGACCCTAAGATGATTGTGAAAATCCATGATATAGTGGAGAGGAATTTTTCTAAGATGTTTGCTCGGTTGGATGCTAGATTGGCTGATCAAGCTAAGAAGGTCAAGGTGGAAGAGGTTGGTTTTGCTGATCAGTTTGTGGAGTCTGATGCAAAACCTGTAGAGCAACTAGAGGTTGTTGCTAAAGATATTCCTAACCTTGTTGATGTTGGGACAGAGGTTGGTTTTCATGATCAATTGGTTGAGTCTGACATGGAGACTACAGAGCATTTGGTCGTGGATGATCTAGTTGATGTTGGTGGTGACTTGTATGTTGCAGAGCACTTGGTCGTGGATGATTCGGTTGTTATTCAAGGTGAGTTATGTATTGCAAAGAATCTTGTTGTGACCAATGAGACTGATGGTGTTAATCGAAATCTACATGTTGCTGCTGATGTAGGGTTTGTTGCTACTAGTGTGGATTCACTAGTTCTGATGTGAATGAGGGTTTGTTGATGAAGTATTATGTTCAGTTTGTTCCTGGGAGTGAGCATGTTGATTGGATGGTTGAGATTTTGGTGTTTGACATATGGATGCAAATGTGGAAGATTTGTACGTTGGTTTTCTTGTCCCTGTTGAGGTGGAAACCTTTGGTGAAGATGAAGATAGTTGTAGATCTTTCTTTTTGGCATCAAAGTGTGGGACACACTTTTCCATCTACCAAGGGAGTCTGATGCAGGAGCATCTTGCATGAGAAAATTTAAAATTAAAAAGAAGAAGAAGAAGAAGAGGAGAGAGAAAGTGATGAAAATAGAAGGAAAAAAAAAATAAGGGAAAAAGGATAAAAGAGGAATTTCTATTTTCGAGGTGCAAAGGTGGCATAAATAGAAAAAAAAAGAAAAATAGTTGTCATTTCATTTATCAAGGTGTGTAGGTGGCATCTTAGACGCTTGTGGAAAGTTTCTTAAATCTTGCATTTAATATTTGTTGTGATCCATAAAGGAAATGTAATTTTCTAATTGGGCTACATGGTGGTGCTTAGTTGTAATTCTAGAAAGTTGTGGATATTGTAGAAGGTTGTGGATATTGTGTAGGTAGAATTCTAGAAGATTGTGGATAAATTGGTAAGTGCCTATTTAAGCAATGCATATGAGCATTCCTAATCAAGCTTGGGAAGGTAAAGCTTTGGAAGGTGAAAGCTTTAAGGTGTGAAAGCTCGAGAAGTAGAAGCTATGGAAGGTAAAGCTTTGGAAGGAAAAGCTTCAAGGTGTGAAAGAGAAGGAGGAAGTGAAGAGTGAGTTTTCCTGAGTCTGTGGATAGAGCGCCGAATGTGAGGCAGTTTACAGCAGGATTGTGATGGAGTCATGAGTGTGTAGATAGAGCACCGAATGTGAGGCAGTTTACACTTGGATCTTGGATAAAGTTGGAGAAGAGCTAGTGGCTGCGGTTTAGAAACAAGGAGATTGCTTGGTGGCTTGCGAGCACAAGTTAAGATCTTGGAGGTTTCTACCAGAGTGTGGATCTGGACTAGCTTGGGTTGGATTGGATCTTGAGAGATCTTGCAAAAATGTTATTGTAATTGCTATTGGATTTTCAAATATAATAAAATTTTTTGGGAAGCATTTTGGCATCTCTTTGTCTTCATATTATTGCATTTTTGGTTGTGAGTTGGTAGGGTGGTGTGGCCCTTCATCAAGTGGTATTAGAGCGTACCTTCATCACATGGATATTCTAATGTGTAGAACAAAGGAAAGTTTCACAACTTACAACTCCACCATCAAAATCACAAATCTCAATTCTTATTGTATAAAAATGGCAAGCTAATACATAGTGAAGTAAAACATTACTTGAATCTAGAAATGAGATCTAATGGGATATATTAAACAATGGTCTTGTATTAAGCTTACCACCAATTGAAGAGGGTGAATGTGGATATACCAAGACGATTTTGTAGGCGTGTTGAGTTTCCTGAAATCTTCTCAAGATTTTTCATAGTTTTCTCTGAGCAAACAAGTTCTTCAAACTCTAAGCTAGCCACAGTCTCCAGAAAAAGTCTCAAAAGGCCAAATGAAAAAATATTTTAAGGTTTTTGTATTTTACATATTCAAAGCCCTTCTTTTATCAAATACAACACAAATGACATTTCGGGTCTAGAATATGAAGTTTGTTTTTCTTCAAATATATCTTTTAAATTATTTTATTCTCACTTATTAGATTAATTAATTTTTTAGTAAAAATAAAATAAAATTCATATATCATTTAATATGTATAAGTGAGAATGAAATTATATTATTTTTTAATTTTCATATTCATTTGATTTTTGATATTCATTAAATAATCATTTTGATTAGTTAATAAATATTTAAATACTCATTTTTGTTGACAAAATAATGTAGATATTTGCATAAATATATTGTACATTAATATACCTAAAGGCTAAAATTAGAAAGCCTTCGATTATAATACCTTGAAAGACCCCAATTAAAGAATTTATCTTTGACCCTGTTAAGAAAATTCTAATAATCTTTAATTAAATCCTCATATCCTTTGTTGGAAGGCATCCAACTAGATGAATAGTAAACATGAGTGGCTAGGAAAAATTTGTTAGCAACCTGAATTCTTCCAACCGAGGATAGGAATTTATTACCCCAATTAAAGAGTTTATCTTTGGCCTTGTTAAGATACTAGTTCTACATGTCAGAGAGAGAAACTCCCAGACAAAAGAGTATCCTGAGATACCTCATAATTTCTCTATGCTTAATCTTCTTCCATTCTTGTCGTATCCAATGAGGAACAAGCCCATCATGAACCAATAGAAATTATGTTTTCTCATGAGCAATCTTAGAACCGTAAACAACACAATATAATTGGGGTAATAAATTCCTATCCTTGGTTGGAATAATTTAGGTTGCTAACAAATTTTTCCTAGCCACTCATGTTTACTATTCGTCTAGTTGGAAGCCTTCCAACAAAGGATATGAGGGTTTAATTAAGATTATTAGAATTTTGTTATGGTCTAAATGGGATGTCAATCAAGGGTTCCTATCCACTTCTTCGTCTCATTGTATACAACCTAAACATAAAGGTGATTTGGAGTTATTTGATTTAAAGACTCAAGGAGTTTTCTTAGCAACTAAGTGGATTGTCAGAGCTCTTAAAGGGAAAGCACCTTCGAAAATTCTTGTTTGACACAAGATTGAACTTGCCACTATTAAAGGAAAATGACAAACTGTGGGGTGGTTAGACAAGATTCTTCATGCTTCCTTCTTCTCTATTAAGGCCTCACCTTCTCTTCAACCCATTTGGAAAGCATGAAAAAAGGTTTGCCATTTTTTTAGCTTGGAGAGATGCTTCTCTCCAGCATGGTTTCAACTTTTCCACCTCTTCTCTTTGGTGGAGTAAACACATCTTGTATCATGAGCAACCTTTACATCCCTTATCTTTCCTAAATTATCTTATTTGTTGTTCAAAAAAGGCATCAATAAGATGAGTGATCTTTGGGATTACAACACTCTTACCGAACTGTCATGGGACATCATTAGATCCATATATAATTTGAACAACAAGTATAAACCTTTTCTTATCTTTGTTGAATCTTTGGTGCCATTGGAGTTATGTATGAAGATTAATACCCTAATTCAGTACAACTTTTTCAAGGATTGGTTATGGCTCTTTACATATCCTTTCTTGGTTTTTCCTTTAAAAAAAGATATATTTGCAATTGCTTCGTTATCCGCCCATAAAAACTCGTTTGAATAGCAAATGGAAGTGCAAAGCTAGTAAGAAATTTTAGACCAAACTCTTTGCTCATATCTAGATTCTAAGATTAATGCTGAAGCACAATTGAGGGCGTGGAAAATACTACATCACAAGTTGCCAATTGGTCGCAAGTTGAAATGTATTATGGTTCAACCCATCAATTGTCCATTTTGTCATAAACACAAAGATATGAGACACATCTTTTGGAGTTGCTAGAATGTCAAGAAGCTATGGAATTCTGCTTTCCACTATTTGCATGCTATTTTTTGTCACAATCTTAACTGCAAAGAAGCCTTACTTGGAGTTGGGCTTCAAAACAATGTTATTGTTGAAGGAGTTTGTCAAATAATCTTATTGCATTGTTGGAAAGCCCAATGTAAAGCAATCTTTAATAATTCTGATGATCCTCAAGAATTTGCATTTCTTAAACTTTTCTCTAATATATTTTATTATTTTACGTCTCTTTTCTCTCAACTGTAGCCGAACTCCAGGAAGAGTTTAAAGATGGCATATCAAATCCAATGTATCCAACGTCAAGTTTCTCAGCTCATTAGCAATCAACCTTTTGGTGTCTTTCAAGGTCTTCAACCTCTTATCCAGATTTTGTACAAAAATAGTTCTAGATTGTAATTTGTCTTTCATATGTGTGTTCAACTCTTGTCTGTAAAATCCCTTGTATCTCTAGCTTTGGTTCACGACTCAGTTGATGATGTCATTCTATAAGATTGTTTGTTTTATGTATTATAAATTCGTCATCTTCTCTCTTGCAAATTCTTTCTTATTGTAATTTGCATTTGAAACAAAAAAATAAAAAAACTGCTAGTAATGAAAGTTCTCATAAGATTTAAATTAATTATCCTCTTATATGAAATTAAAATAATTTGAACTTTTATCGTGACAATTCAATATATTATAGTTGCATACTTTCTTATCAGCGTAACCATTACACCGTGGCAGTAAATAATTGTTCTAGATTTGTTTTTTTCATCTTATTTCCGCTGAAGTTAACAAATTCAGGGATCGGTTCAGCTCCCAAATGATTACAAAACTATTCAGGTAGCTTTTACTCATGGTTGCGGTGCGAGATGAGACTACTTCTTGCCTGTTCGCAGCCTGGGATTCAGCACTGCCTCCAAACAAACAAGTACTAAAGCAAGAGAAAGAGAAAGAGAAAGAGCAAGGCATGGAAACAGAACACCATAATGCATTCGTACTTCAAACTGTTTCAAGCGTGCACCAATATCAAACAGTTGCAGCAAATCCATGCTCACATTGTTGCGAGGGGCCTCGCTCAAAATGAATTATTGGGTTCTGGGCTTATAAGTACGTATGGAAAGTGGCACTGTGTGGATTATGCACGTCTGGTTTTCGATAGAATTGCCAAAGATAGCGTGTTTATATGGAATTCGATGATTACTGGGTATTCCAAGAATGGGTTCTGGAATAAAACCCTCGATCTTTTTTGCCAGATGCAGAATGAACAAGAAGCAGACCATTTTACATTCCCCTGCGTTCTCAAAGCATGCGCTGCAATATCTACACTCCAGATAGGTAGGGAAGTTCACGTTCGTGTAATAACATGTGGATTGGAATCCCATATATTTACAGCGAATGCTCTTATTACCATGTATGCCAAATGCATGCGTGTGAAAGATGCGCGCAAAGTGTTTGACAAAATGTGTCCGTCGGAAAGAGATATAGTGTCCTGGAACTCTATGGTTGGAGCTTATGTGCAGAATGGGGAAGGGGTCAAGGCTTTAGAATTATACATAGAAATGAAGGCGACGATGGAACCGGATGCAGTGACATTCATAAGCCTTCTTCCGGTTTTATCAGATGTCAATAAGGGTAAGGAGATTCATGCTTGCATTATTTGTAGTGGACTCCATTTGGATTTGCAAGTGGGGAATGCGCTTGTTGCAATGTATGCCAGATGCAGCGTTATTGAGAGCGCTGTCAAAGGTTTTGACGGAATGCTGAGAAAAGATGTTGTCTCATGGACCGCCATGATCACAGGTTATGTTCAGAATGGACAGAGTGGGGAAGCCCTGAATCTGTTTCACAAAATGCAGCTGGCAGGTGTCAAGCCAAACACTGTTACTATCATAAGTGTTCTTCCAGCTTGCACCCGCCTAGTGGCTCTCAAACAAGGTAAGGAGGTACACAGTTCTGTTCTAAGAAATGGACTTGAATTAGATGTTTTCGTTGTCAGTGCCCTTATAGACATGTACGCCAAATGTGGGAGTTTAAAGATTGCAGTTCGCTTGTTCAACACAATGGCACGTAAAGATCCTGCCTTGTGGACTGCAATGATTTCTAGTTATAGTATAAATGGATGTGCCGATGAGGCAATTGGGCTTTTCGATCGAATGCTTGAATTAGGATATAAGCCGGACAGTGTGACCTTTGTCGCTGTTCTATCTGCTTGCAGTCGTGCAGGCATGGTAGTGAAAGGCCGGCGTTACTTTGATACGATGAATCGAGATTATTGCATTATACCTAGATTGGAACACTATGCATGCATGGTAGATCTCCTTGGTCGAGCAGGGCAATTGGACGAGGCATATGATTTCATCGGCAAGATACCATTAAAACCAAACGATGATGTGTGGGGTTCCTTGCTTGGTGCATGCAGAATCCACCAAAATATACAGTTGGGAGAGCTTGTAGCAGAACATCTTTATGACCTGAAACCCAAGAAGGCTGGATATTACGTTCTTATGTCAAATATTTATGCTGCAGCTGGAAGATGGGACAGTGTAGAAAAGGTAAGAGCAATAATGAAAGAGAAAGGGGTGACAAAGATGCCAGGATACGCCTGGATTGAGATCAAGAACAAGGTTCATTCATTCCTTGTAGAGGACAGAGCACATCCGCAATCAGCAGAAATTTATAAAACGTTAGAGAAATTCACCAAGAAAATGAAGGAGGCAGGATATGTGCCCAACACAAACTTTGTGTTGCAAGATGTGGAGGAGGAAGAAAAGGAGCATATCCTATGCAGTCATAGTGAGAAGCTGGCCATTGCTTTTGGGCTTATGAGTATTGAATGCCCCGGTACATCTATCCGAATCATTAAGAATCTTCGCATTTGTGGTGATTGCCATCATTTCACCAAGTTTATCTCCAAAATTGTTGAACGAGAAATAATTATAAGAGACTTAACTCGCTTCCATCATTTCAAGAATGGGGAATGTTCTTGTGGAGATTACTGGTGATATCAGTGGAAGGGATTCAACAATTGGCAGGAACAGTAAGTAATACCGTATGGTGATTTCCACACTGTCAACACTTTCAGCTCCAAATCTTTGAGCAGAAACTCATTGTTAGATATCTTATGGGCTTCCATTGTTTCGAGAAGAGAATGGGTAATGTTATTAGGTGTTACACAATGTTCACTTTAAGAGGATTAAAACCAAAAAAATTGAACCATAAGCAATATGGTGATTTTCAAAACAAAACCGTTTTAAAATTTGTTGAGCAAAACTCTAAGTCACAGGATACCTTGAATTTCATTCGTGAGATTCAAATTTCAGTGAATTTTTACACTTTCTGAATCTCATCGGAATTTTATAATATTTAATTAATATTTTTATTTAATAAATATTATTTTATCTTAAAAAGATATTGAGTTATTTTGTCAAATTATTTAGATAATTTTATGGATATATTACAATATTTCAACATACATAAATATATATAACTTAAATTCTATGTCAAATTATTTTTTTTTCAAATTTTTTACCTTTATCGAATTCCATTCAAATTTTATGATCAAGGAACTTGAATTCGAATTTGAACCTTGTGACTTTGGCAAAAACGACGAGAGATTCAAATGTTAAGTCTTCCATCATTTAAGGATGGGAAACAATCTTATGGATGTCGGACTGTGTTCTTGCGAAAACGTTGTGGAGGTATTACTTGAAGGAGGTCAACTATCATAAAGGGCTTATTGACGAACATTACGAACATTATCAATCACTCAAAATAAAGGGAGTAATTTAAGTTAAAGAAACATGTAATCTACGTGATTAGGAGTTCAATCAAATACATATCACAAGAAATAGGTGATCCATTGTATTCCAATTCGTGGTTGTCTTCAATGAATTGTTTTAAAAAATTGCAAACATAAAATTAGATGCTTTCATACTTCAATTCTTCTCAAGAAAATGATTTACTTCCAATATCTTTGACATGTATTGTATCATTCTGTTGTCTATATATGGTCTAGACTTCACATTCTATTCTGTTTATGGCAATTTTTTTTTGACCATTTGTTGGATAATTTATGAGCAAGTGCATCTCTTATCTATAACGCCATGCCAGGAAACCCACAATAAAATAACCTATAATGTCACTAAAATTACTAAACATTTAAAAAGAAGAAGATTAAAACAATCAAGAGATAACATAGTGGAAGCAATAAATCATATACATACATAAGCAGTATAATAACAGTTACATCTCATAAGGGTTCCATAATGTTGAATCACACACATAAGTTTTCATAAGATTAAATCTGATAAGTAAACCAAGTCCATGTCACAAAATAACCATAAGTACGAAATCACATGAAATAATAGACAAGTACATAAGATGTCACATGGCATAACCAAAATGCATAGGCATCCTCTATACAAGTCACAGGGGTATGAAATGCTAAAAGCATATACATCATGATAAGATACAACATCTCATAAGATCTCAAATCATCAAAGTAAAATATGCCGGAATACAACCATAGAGCATAATCACAAGATGAAAAGAATAGAACTACACAAGGTACATCTAGCATCGACATCCAGCTGTTGGATCTCAATGGTATAAGAAACACTGCCACTTGACTTCGTGGATGGCCCACTCCCATTGTGTTGAGGAGATAAGCTCAAGCCCCAAATGGATAACAATCCAAAAGTCATAATAAGAATCTAGGTCAAGGAATCTTGATAACAATCTATCTCAAAGGTACCAAGTACACAAGTAACATCTAATCCTAGAGGCAACAAAGAACACGTAAAAATCTTGGTTATAGATTCTTTTGTTTTATATCCCTAAGCCTTTTAATAGTTCTTCATATTGTATGACAATGTCTTATGAGTGTTCAAGTTGCAATGATGTGAATCCCTTCATCGTCTTGTCACTCTAAATTAGGATCTAATTGTCAAATGGGCTGCAATGATGCGAAATGGTCTTCATAATAGTCATTGTGCCCTCGTAAAGGTTAATGATAACATTCAAGTTCAAGTTGTGAAGCGGCGAAAGCCACTAATCGCATAATTGCACACAGTATCAAGCTTAAGTGATCTTAAGTTGGGAAGTTGCGATGGAGAGCTTGTAGTCAAGTTTAATGGTTTTCACATCTTTACACACAGTCAAGGTTAACCTGAAGTTAAGGTGACAAAATCTTACGGTCACAGTGTCGTAGGGCTAAAGGTGTGGTTAAAGTTCAGGGTTGCAAGGCTGTGAAATGAAACAAAAGGTTAGAATCAGACGATTTTCGCATCATTGCCTACAATCAAATGAACCCTAAGATTTAGGTCTCAAAGGTGCAAGAGTTGGCAACAACAGTTAACTTTCAAGGATATTGCATTGTTACACATGGTTAAGAGTAAACCAAGGTTATGGTCATGAGATGGCGAAGGTTTGTAATTGCACTCTCACAAGGTTAAGATATGAGTTAAAAGCTTAAGTTGCAAAGTTATGAAATGAATTAAAATACTAAAGTTAGCGGCTAGCGCAACATCGCAAGGTCTGATCTACAGTTAAAATTTTTAGCTGCGAAGCCATAAAACAATAATAGCAGTCATCTAGGGACGTGATTGTGGCATCGCATGTTTCAAGCAGGCTTGTGTTTGGCGGTTGCAAGGAGGCGGCACAGTTAAAGATAGTGGTTATCAAAGCATTAGACAGTTGAAGAAATGTTAACTCCCAACAGTTACGAGGATGTGAAGTATTAAGTTTCATGGTCATTGCAAGGTCGTTGTAGTTAGTGAATCGGAGTGATAGATAGTTGTGAAGCAGTGATAAGGCTTAAATGAAGAGGTCACGGTTTCACAAGACCATGCAGTTAACAAAGATTTTAAGTTGCGAAGCCGCGAACAAGAGTAGGTGTAGGCTTGATGGGTCAATTAGAAAAGTTGGATGATCTAGCAGAATGTTTAAAGGATATAGGGCCACATGGAAAAGGTTGACTATTGAATGATGACACGACTGACCTGGCGTTGTTATGAACACTAAATCAAGCAGCTCTTTGATGGCGAACAGGTTCTTTGATTGCCTGCAACCACTTTTTGGTATTCTCCATACCTGATAAATGTAGAAGACATTCCACTACTGCCATGGTAATCCATCTACCCAACCAGAGTAGTTATGGTCGTCGTTTCTGTCTCTTTAGAGCCAGTTTTACACGTAAAGATTATATTTTCTGCATATGGAGGTGCACTCGATCAAATCTTCCAGGGATTAACTGTTATTGATTCTCTATAAACTTGAAGGCAGTGGTTGAATTTTAGGTTTTCAGTTGAAGTCTTCTCAGTTATGCCTGAGCTATAAAGGTAATTTTGTAACTCTTTCAAGGGTCGGTATTTTTTTTAAAATTTCGTACTAGTTGTATTGCATACTCTACCATTGTGATTTCCTTTTCCTTTGAATGAATATACTTCTTTGTTGTAACTCTTCCATCCATTAATGTATTGTGCAATATCTTCTTGCCTTATGTTAATGTGTTACTTTCATTCTCCAACTTGTATGTTTTATCTATTTTGCCATTGAATGATATAGAGTGAAGCTCCTCCCTTATAACATTTAGTTGGTTTATGATCTACATGTAATTGTTGAGTTAAAGCAAAGATCGAATCTATGTATTTTAGGAATATATTGATGAACTATGCATTTCTAGGTAGAAATTAGACTGAACAAACTATTTGGTGTATTTACTTTACCCCTCTAGATTAAATTAAGTAGTTTGATTTTCATGCATTTCCTTCTCCCTTTTCCTCTCAAGAAGTAGTTAAGTGCATCCTGATAGTAAGGAAGCCAACCTTCTCTGGAGACTCAATCTTATTGTTCAAGTCCCACAACTTGGAGATTATTTCCATGTTTCACAAGGTTGCCTCTAGGTCAAACTTTAGGCAAGGGTGCAAACTTTTGTGACAATAGGTTACTCAGGCATCCTCTTTAGGGCTCTGACTTCCATTGCAAGCCACTTCCCAACATACACAAAGATAACCTACCCTAAGTTGATAACAAAATATCTTATAAAATCATAATAACCACATCAGTCCTATATGAACAACTGGAAAACACAATAGATAATTGATCAATCCTCAAAGTTATATCAATAAAATTCATAACACATGAACTTACATAACAGAACTGGTTTTCGCCACATAACACGTGAATGCATTACAATAGTTGGGACATAAATAATTGTGACTAAACATCACAGAACAACATCTTTAACTAATTTCTTCCCAAGCCTATGGTAAACATTCCTAACTGGTCAAAATACTAGGTTTCCCCAAATCCATCACAAGATAAAACACAAAACTCTTTAAGGTATATAAAACAAGTGTAGTTAATCAACCATTTTAGTTTTTGATATAATCTTATAAAATTGGTTCGAAATAAGGTTTCAAGTTTTCATTTTTGAAATTATCTCAGTTGATAAAGGTTTCCAAGTTGGATCGATCAAAATATCTTAATCATTTATGTTTTCAAAACAACTAGCTGTTCATTACAGTCCAATGATAATCTACATGGAAAATTAAATAGTTTATTAGAACTTTTCATAAGACTTCCATTTAACAATATCTTTACAGATTTAATTATAGAAGTTGGGTAGTAATTACATTTAATAAATATTAAATCTAGTCTAATAATAACTAAATTCAATATAATTAAAATCAAAATTTAAATTTAATTTCAATAACAAAAACTAATATATTAATTTAAATATTTTTATAATTAATATGTTTAAAATAAAACAAATTTATAAATAACAAAATAACCTTGTTTTTTTAAAGAAAAAAAACTTTTTAAAAATTATATATTTTTAACAACCCTAATTTTAAGGGTTGGTTACTTGCAATAGCCTTTGGACTGTTGCGATAGTACATGGTGTTGTTCGCATCAGCCCTTGGGCATGCTTGTGTCAACCCTTGTGTTGCATGCAGTAGCTCAAAGCCGTCAAAAAAATGGAGGAAGGGGGGGGGGGGAGGTGAGGGGGTGGGTGGTCATGGCCCTGCCGCCCCATTTTTTAAATTATTATTTTTATTATATAAAACCCCCTCTAAAATAGGAAGAACACCCAACCCCTCAAAAATAATAATAATAAGAATTAAATAGTTATCACAGTAAATTCTATTTACTATGGTAATATTTAATCAAATTTATTTACCCTATTTTTAAAAATAGATTCTGATTAGCATTGGTCTGATAGGGAGATTAATTTCTAGAAATCAAATTTGCATATACAAATTTGGTTTCCATTATCAGATCCTAGTTTTTTTTCCTCCAATTTTTTAGTTTTCTACAAATGTTTATTTGATACCAACACAATCAAATTTTTGACAAGATTTTTCAGATTGGTCTATACGCTTCATGGAAATAAAATAATTCAAAAACTTCATAGATTTGATGCAAACAATCTCTTATTTTTTAGGCACAAAGAAGACAAAGGATTCTTGGAGGAATATACAAAAGAATTGTATAGAGTCCTACCTCGGTTTGATGCTAACGAAATTTAGTGAAGCCTTGAGCCCACAAATTTTCTGTCTTCAAAAGCCCACAAGAAAATCCTCTTGCCAAAGCTTTGGTTGCTCCTCGAAAACCTATGTGTAGAAATGAGCTACAATCTCTTAATAAAGAATTTAACTCCTCCTAGGGTTTCCAATTTTCGAACATGCAAAGACCTCTCATTAAAATAAACTTTTATTATTTTAATTTATTTTAATCTCTTGTGCATGCTTTTTATTTTAATTAGAATAACCTTTATTTAAATTATTCCCACTTTTTTTTTTATTATAAGAAGACATTTTTTTATAGATACCTCCTCAGAGATGATACCTTGCCTCCTAAAGTTCATGGCTTTAAGCTACTTGATGACTCTAAATTACTTAATATTCTATTTGCTAATGATGCTCTTCCTTGAGCTTTCTAGACACAACATTCTTTTCCTTACTTAAAAGTTGGATATCTTTGAAAAAGCCTCAGGCACCTGTATCTCCAGCTTCAAATCCATTCTTCTTGGGTGGAAAGAGGAATCCCCATACCGACTTCACCACTTTGGTTTCTCCTAGGAGGGCCTAATAAAATTGTTAGGTATCTTGGCATACCCTTCTTTGTCTCTCCCTCCCTTATGGATATGTGGATATGGGTTAAAGAAAAAATTGACAAGAAACTCAATAAATGGAACAATACGGTGCTTTCCCTTGCTAAAAGGGTCCAAGTCTGCCAAAAGATCCTCTCCTCATATAACATATATTATTCCTCTGCCTAGATGTTTAGTAATTACCAAGTGTTTGAAGTCTAGAAATCTATTAGACGCTTCTTGTGGTCTGATGGGAAGGGTAAAAGAAAGGTAGACACAGTCAAATGGAGCTAGTACCATATTGAAAAAAGGCTTGGAGGGCTAGGCCTAAAGGATCTCAAGATGCAAGGGATGTCCCTTGCTGCCAAATCCATCTTCCAAGCCCTCAAAGGGCAAGAGACCTGGAAGGTGTTGATAAGGAACAATATTCAAAATGGTGTTCCTAAAAATGCCAAATCTTGGAAGGCGCTCCCTATTTGTGATCTTGTGGCTAGTTCCTTCCCTATCTCTGTCCAAGGCACCTGGGTCTTTAAGTCTATATGGAAAGCTTGGAAGCATGTTTGTGGGTTTATTCACAACTCCAATTTTGATTATAATAATACCTTACATGGGGAATGCTCGATATGGTGGAATCTCTTCCACAATGACAAGCCTCTTGCCTTAACCCAAGGATGTTCTGCTAGACACTAGCATAATAAAGTATAATGTATTATGGACATTTTGGAGAACAACAACCTTATTAGTTGGGAAAATCTTAGGAACAACTTCGACCTTCCTGATTCTCACAAAAGAACCTACAACATGAGTAAGAATTCCTATGCTCCCCTCAATCTTCCCTACAATACTGATGTGGACTCCCATAGATACCTTTCTTTCTGCTGGAATGATGGATCCCTCCTTCCAAAAGTTAAAGCTAAGGACATTTACAAACTTCTCAACAATGACTCTTCAATCTTTGATCACATAAGCTCCATCTGGTATGCTAGTATTAATCCCCTCGACATGCAGAAAACCTTTGAAATTTTTTGGAAATCCCCTATCCCCCCTAAAATTAAATGTTTCAAATGACAACTCATGCTTGATATATTGCCTATTAGAAGTCATCCTATTGACTCTGACACCTGCCTTGTTTGTAGGATGCCTGAGACTATGAGACATGTCTTTTTTGACTATTCTTTTTCTAGAGAAGTGTGGCTGATGTTTGGAATATCTATTATTGAGCATGCTTGTACTCTTGATATTATTGCTGGATTTATACATGGTCTAAAAAAAGATGCTAACTTGTTCTGTCAAATCCTTTCTTCTCCCATCCATTGGTTTATATGGAAGTTTAGAAATGAGGATAAATTTCAAGGCAATAGAAGAGTTCTTATTGGTTTTCTTAGAAAACTCATACATTTTAAAATTATTTCACAAGTTTGATGTGTGATGAGGCTAGAAAAGGAAAAGCTGCTGAGATTCCTCTAAGATGGTCACGCCACTATGTTCATCTGTGAAAAAAAAGATGGCTTTGAATGTGCCAATATTGTGGAGAATCAGTTGACCTTTGATGATGCGCTCAAAAAGCTGATTAAGGATCTATCAAGGATACTAGGGGTCCTTATTTTAAAAAGCTTGAGATGTTCACCCATATTCTAGAAAGAAAGAAAGTGGTTTGGATGGAGGGTGCTCAAGGGTGAATCTCCTGGGTTGAAGTTTATGATGACATTCTGGTATAAGATTACTTGGATCTTTTTTTGTGTCCATACTCACGAAAATTATTATATACTTCGATGATCTTTACTATGTTGTAATGTCTTGATTAGCTGTGCTACTTTGGTGGGTTGAGGCCCCGCCTCCCATTCCTCGCTTTTTAACTCTTTTTTGATCAATTGATTATTAATAAAAAAAACATATTTATTAATTTAACTAATAATAATATTTAAAGTTCATTATTTAAATGTAATTCTAAAATTACTATTATTATTAAATCAAATGAATATAATTACACCAAGTTTAGTCATATAATTAAATCTTTAAATTAATTTTTTTCATTTAATTAATTTCTCAATAATTAAATATAATTAAAATTGATTTTTTCTTTCTATTTTTTTGTTTAATTAAACCATAAAATAATCTTCCCTTTGGTTTGACCCATGAGGGTCAAATCCCGCTGCTGAAGAATGCACACCAGCTCTAAAGCCAACTGCTCGTCCTCTACCTATAACACATTCCAACCAAGAACATGTATCACATCAGGAATATACTATCTAAGAACAAAAACTTGGAAAACATCATGTACACGAGCTAAGCTGGGGGACAATGTAAGATGGTAGGCAAATGGATTTATCCTCTCAAGAATCTCAAATGATCCCACAAACTAAGGTGCTAGCTTCGAACCTTTTCCATAATGAATTGGACTCTTTCACATATGCACTCTCAAGAATACTTTCTCTCCAACTGCAAACTACTTATCTGTCCTATGAGTATTTGTATACTTCTTCTATCTATCTTGTGTTGAAGACATATGCCCAAAGATGCACACTACCTATTGCTCCATATCTCGAGGCATCTCTAGACTCAATAGTAAGCAATCCTCTAAACCATCCCAACTCAACAGTGTACGACAAGGGTGACCATACAAGGCCTAAAATGGTGTCATTCCAATTGAACTGTGACAAATATTATTCTATGCAAACTCAACAAGATATAGATAATCCTCACAATGAGCTTGTCAGTTAATAACATACACCCTCAACATATCTTCTAGAACTTGATTCACTCTCTCTATCTAACCATCTATCTCAAGGTGATATGTTGAGTTGAAGTTTAGTTGCACTCCAAGATCATACTGTAATGATGTCCAAAATGAAAATGTGAATACATGATCCCTATCCAAAATGATCTTTCAGGGAATACCATGCAATCTCACAATGTCACACATAAAGACAATGGCTACAAAAGTTGCCGTGTAGGATGACCTCATCAGTGAAAAGTGTGCCACCTTAATCAATCGGTTAACAGTGACCATGATAGAATCATGTCGATGAGTAGTCATGGGTAATCCCATAATGAAGTCCATAAAGATTGTTGGGAATATAGATGGAGTAATTGAGAGGAGGGGGGGGGGGGGTGAATTAGTTACCACAAAAAAAAATCCATAGAGCCCTTAGATGTCTGATAAAACTATTTACTATTGTCACTCGATAAACATACTTAAAATGCTGTAACTTGGTAAATGCAGTGTATCTTAACTTTAATAGATCTTAAAAATTCATAGTGATTAACATGCAAGCATAAAGGAAATAACATGAACACATGAGACACTAGATTTAATGTGGAAACCTAATATGAGAAAAACCACCAAGTAACTAGCTATTGATTTTCACTCTTCTGAAGTGAGCCCTGTTAGGAGCCAACCTAGTTAAAGGTTACAAAACACACTATTAGGTGTGACCTTGTTAAAGGATCTAATCACTCTATTAGGAGTAGCCTTGCAAGAGGTCTTTAGAACAATTCAATAGAACTGTCACCCTGTTAGAGGATTTACAAATGTCTGTTAGATCAACTCTACTAAGAGATTTTGGAATCACTGCTACAATGATAAGAAAGTAACAATGAAATGACTTGAATGAGATGCAACTGAATTGTTGATTATAGATCTCTGTTCTGCTTCACTAGATCCTTCCTGATCAAATATAACTTTGTTGCTCCTCAAGGATATCTAACCATCCTTCAAAGTTTGTTCACACTTTTCTTCTCAAACAATCAATACACTTGCATACTTGCTCATAACCTTTTAGAATTCTCAACTTGACCTTTCATATATACCATTCAAATTATCAAGTCAGCTCATTTACAAGTTACAATCACCAATAACCATTACCTTAGTTGGCTGGAATTAATACTTGAAACAATTAAGCTTTATTTCTCAAATCAACAAAATCCTTCATTGGTCGACCCTACTCAGTAGACATTGATCCTGAAAAGATTTCTTGTGTTAACCAACAAAAGCTTGGTTAACATTGCGAACCCTACAAAATCCTTTGGAGACCGAGTGAACTCAGTAAGCATTAACTTTCCTTTGTTAACCATGAAAGCTTGGTTAACACTACTTTCTATCACATTTTCTTTCGACACCCAAGTGAGCTCAGTAGACACTATCTACACAGAGTAATGTCTAGGAATGCTTGGTAGACACTGGAAACCATCTTGCTGACCAACTGAGCTCGGTAGAAACTAACTGATAACTAATATGACATTTGTGTGACATCAAAGACAACACACAATTAGACAATAGTATCCAACAATCTACCTCTTTGGCATTGATGGCAACACAACATGTCATAGCACGATGAAATTTGAAAACAAGTTTTTCTCTGATAGAAAATTTTCTCCTTCTTAGATTTTATGCCTCAAAATTCTCTAATGTACTAATCTCCCTCTATGAAGGAATTACATAGCTTCTTCTTCAAACAACAAACTCTCCCTCAAATAAATTTCAAAAAGATATGACAGTAAACTCTCCGTCTTTGACAACACATGCCAAAGACAACACATACCAAATGAGTATCAATGTACCTTGAATACTGATTCATATGCAATGTTTCTTTGAGTATGTTGCATCAACTGATAGATCTTCAACTTGGTTCCTATTGATGCATCACAAAAACTTTATTTTAGTGAGTTTCAGATAGGGGAATGACCCCTAACTTACCTCTTAGATACAAGAATGCATCCTTAGGTAATGGCTTGGTGAATATGTCTGCAATTTGTTCTTTTGTGTGGACATATTCCAATCTGATTTCCTTGTCCTACTCCAATTTTCTGACAAAGTGATATTTTATAGCAATATGCTTGGTTTTGGAATGCATCACTGGATTCTTTGAAATGTTAATTGCACTTGTATTATCACAAAACATGACAACTGGTTCTTTGATCTCAACCTTCATGCCTTCCAACAACTGTTTAAACCAAACAATATTAGAATAGTTCACTGCTGCAACAACATACTCTGCTTCTGTTGTAGATTGGGACGTGCAATTTTGCTTTTTACTTTTCCAAGATACCAACCTTTTTCCAAGAAAGAATGCTCCAGTACTTGTACTCTTTCTGTCATCAATATTTCTTGCCTAATTAACATCAGTAAACACTTAAGTTCAGATTTCTTCCAACTTTATACCACAAGCCATAATCTTCAGTTCCTTTCAGTTATCTCAAGATTCTTTTGATTTCCATTACATGATTTTCTCTAAATTTTGTCGAGAATATTGCTAATATACCAACTACAAGAGCAATATCAAGCCTTGTACGGACTACATACTGCAATTTTCTAATCATTGATCTATATAAGGTCTACTCTACCTCTTTTGAATCATCATCTTTGGTAAGATTTAGTCCAATACACATAGGGGTTCCAACTGGTTTTGAATATTTCATACCAAACTTCTTGAGTATCTCTTTGATATACTTAGACTGAGTGATGTAGATACCATTCTTGCTCTGCTGAATTGAAGACCAACAAAGAACTTAATCTCACCAAACATAGACATTTCAAATTCTTTGTTCATTTGCTTTGATTTTTTTTTGCATTGATCATCATTCCCTGTAAACAAAATATCATCCAAAAATATTTATGCCAAAACAATCTTGTTATTTGGTCCTCCTTCATGTACAAACTACTGTCTCCAATAATCTCTTTTGTCTGGATCAATAGAACCTCCAGGTTGCTCAATGTAGACTTCTTCATCAAGAATACCATTGAAAAATGCAGATTTGACATCCATCTGATATACCTTAAATCCTTTATGTGCTACATATGCAAGTAAGGTCCTAACACCTTCCAATCTTGCAACAGGAGCAAAAGTCTTACCATAATCTATGCCTTCTTCTTGAGAATATCCTTTACATACCAATCTAGCTTTGTTTCTTGATACCTTACCATCTTCATTTAACTTATTCCTAAATACCCATTTTGTTCCAATTACATTTTTATCTTTAGGCCTAGGTACAAGAGTCCAGGTTTTGTTCTTCTCTATTTGTTCTATTTTTTCACTCATAGCCCGAATCCAAATTTCATTTTGCAATGCATTTTTGGCATTTCTAGGTTCAAAATCAGTAAGCAAACATGTACCTTTTAGCTTACTTCTTGTCATAGTACCTTATGATTTGTCTCCAATAATCTGATCTGGTGCGTGATGCCTCCTGACATACTTGGCCAATATAGGTTCCTTGCCTCTTGAATGAATTGCATTGTCATCCTCTTGAACTTCAACTTCAGGTTCTATTTCCTCAGACTCAGTAGGCATTGGCTCGGTAGCTTCAAATTGAGACTCAAGTCCTTGTGACTCGGTTTGAACTTCTTGCAACTCGATGACTAAGGAAGACTTCGGATTAGAAGTCTCTTGATTGACATATGTGTCTCGTAATGTATTAGGTTCAATAAAAAAAAATCTCCTATAATCTTCTGGTTCCTTTTTGCTTTCTTCTTCAGTTGTTTCTACAAACTTATCAACTTTCATATGTGCACTTTCTATGATTTTGTGAGTAGAAAAATTCAAACATCTATATGCCTTACTCTTGCAAGGGTATCCTAAGAATATACCTTCATCACCTTTCACATCAAATTTTCCTTTTCTAGATTCTTTCAAGATGTAACATTTACTTCCAAATACTTTTAGGTAACTTACACTGGGTTTATAACCATACCATAACTCATAGGGGGTTTTAAATGAGTCCTTCTTCAACTGTACTTGGTTTAAGGTATGAAATCTAGTGCTGATAACTTCCTTCCAATATTTGATAGCAATGTTCTTTTCAATCATTAGAGTTCTTGCACAATCCATGATAGATCTATTCCTCTTTTCAGCCCATTATTCTCGGGAGTTCCAGGAGTTGATACCTGCCTTTTGATTCTTCTTTCAATGCAAACATTATTGAATTCATGGGAGATGAATTCACCACCTCTGTCTGATATCTAGAATTTCAATCTTTTCCCTATTTCCTTTTCTACTCTTGCCAAATACCATTTGAACTTCTCAAATTCTTTTGACTTCTCTCTTAGATACATAACAATCATCATTCTAGTGTAGTCATCAACAAAAAGAATAAATATTTTTTCTCTAATATAGCTCTCAATTCCAATAGGTTTACACAAATTAGTATGCACAATTTTAAAAATATCTTCAGACTAATAGTTTTTACTTTTAAAGCTAGTCTTTCCCATTTTACCAATCTGACAATTCTTGCATAGACCAACATCAGGTTTCTTCAAACTATGAATGCCTCTTACTTTCCTAAATTTTCTTATTTTCACCATGTTACCAAAATTTGCATGACATAACCTTCTGTGCTATAACCAACTTTCTTCAACTTGAGCAATAAAACATGAGCACTCACCAAGATCAAGATAAAACAAGTTACCTTTTGTTTGTTTGCCTGATCCAATCAGTCTTCCTTTGTCATCCAATAGTCTTGCTTTGCCATGAATGAATTCCAGCTTGAATCCAATATTGATTAGTTGTACCACACTCAATAGATTATGTTTTAGTCCTTCAACCCAATATGAATTATCACATAAAAGTTCTTTGATTAATGAGATTCATCCCTTCCTTTTATGTAACAAGGTTCATTGTTCCAAACCTTACACTACCACCATCATAGTCTTCAAAGTGTTCAAACTTTATTTTGCCACCAGTCATATGATGTAAACATCCACTATCTAGGATCCATGTAGCATTTTTGTTCACATGAGATATTTTTCTTCATATGATGTGAACATCCACTGTTTATGATCCATGTATCATTTTTTCTATAGTATAGCTCTCATTTAAGATTGGATGCATGATAGTTTGTTTGGTCTCACTATACTTAGTGAAAAAGTTTGATTAGTCAATTTTGGACCTTGAATAACTGATTCACCCCCCCTCTCAGTTATTCTAAAACATTTCTAATAGATATATTGTAAATTGCGATGGTCATTGTGAAGCTCAAAATGATGCCCCAAAAAGAAGTATCTCCATCTCACTAAGGCACAAATAATTGTAACTAGCTCAAGATCATGTGTGGGATAGTTCAAATCATGATCCTTAGGTTTGCAAGACTCATAGGAAATCACATGTCCATCCTACATTAGAACTACTCCAATCCCTTCTGGGGAAACATCAGTACACACCTTAAAATTACTTGCTGAATCAAGTACTACTAGAATCAATGTGCCAGTCAGAAGCTCCTTGAGCTTTTGGAATGCTTCCTTGCACTTCTATGTTCAAATGAACTTCTTCCCCTTTCTCTAGAAGGAAGTGATGGGATATGCAATTGTAGAGAACATCTAAACAAATTTGCAGTAATATTCGACCAAACCATGAAGCTATGAATCTCAAATACAATAGTGGGTGCAAGACAATCTACCATCCTTTGGATCTTTGCAGGATCCACTAAGATACCATCTCCTAAAATGACATGTCCTAAGTAGCGTACCTCAGACTAAAAGAAGTCACACTTCACTACATGGCATATAAACAATTGTCTCTAAGGCACTGAAGGACTAACCGTAGGTGTTCTTCATGTTCTTTCTGAGATCTAGAATATATCAATATATCGTCCAAGAACACAAGTACAAAATGGTCTAGGTAAGAATGAAATACTCCATTCATCAAGCACATGAATATTGATGGAGCATTCGTTAAGCCAAATGGAACCACTGTAAACTCATAGTGTCCATAATGAGTGCATAAGGTTGTCTTATGTATATCAACATCATGAATGCATAGCTGATGGTACCCTAACTTTAGATCTATCTTAGAGAACACTTTGGCTCCCTTGATTTGGTCAAACAAGTCATCGATCCTCGGTAAAGGGTACCTATTCTTAATTGTTACCTTGTTTAGCTGTCTGTAGTCGATGCACAAGCGTAATTATCCATCCTTCTTCTTCTTCTTCTTCAAAAAGAGAATAGGTGCTCCCCATGGAGAAACACTCGGTCTAATACAATCTTTAGAAAAAAGGTCCTCTAGCTACAGATGCAATTCACTCAACTCTTGAGTGGTCATTTGGTAACAAGCTCTAGATATGGGCTCTTCTCTTGGGATGAGGTCAATGTGAAAGTTAATTTCCCTCTTAGGTGGCATACCTGGGATCTCACTAGGACAAACATCAATATAATCATGTTGGATAAGGTGATATAGGATCTTCCCTTCAGGGTCCTCCTCCTCAAGTTCACTCACAATAATGGTGAACACCTAACAACCCTTTTAGATGCTCCGCTTCAATTGCATAGCTGAGATCATATGGTGGGATATGGGTCTCTAGATGCGTACGATCTTAGAGTCCTTACCCTGGTCATCCTTGCACTAAATAGTCTTCCTCCTATAGTCAATGCTAGCCCTATGTGATCCTAGCCAATCTATGCCCTACACTATGTCATATGAACCAAGGGGAATAACTCAAAGGTCTACTGAAGTGATGAATCCTCCTAGGTTCAACTCACACTATTGCATTAGAGAGTTTTTGGGTATCCTAGCTCTTGAAACTAGTTCCACCTACCAATCTATGCCTTTCTTAACTTCGTCAAGCTCACACTTTATAACTATTGAGGGTGATATGAAAAAATTTGTAGCACCTAAATCAAATACATAGAAAGGGGTGTACCTTTGCTCTCTCCCATAGTCTCAACTACAGTACCCTAGTGATTTGCCTGGTGGTGATCTACCACTGCAAAAGCTCTATATGATTTCCCAATGTCACCAACTATAGGCCCAGATGTTTTTGGCCTCTATCCCGAATACTGAGAAGTACATTGTGGGTAGTTAGCTGCAATATGCCCAAACTGTCCACATGAGAAACACCCTATACCTCTACCAGAACCTCTCCTTGCTAGGGGTCCACTAGATTGTCGATGACTGTCTCTACTAGCAAAGGAGTGGTCACTCTGCGCAAGCTAACTATATTGATTACACCTATTGCGTTGAGAGTTCTAGAAGTCTCGAGAGTTGGAACCACCACCATTGCTCTGTGTTGGAGGATAAGATCCCTTCTATTGTTGTTGCTATTGACCCTGATTGTCTTTGGAGAAAGGAGGTTTCCTATTACTGCCTGTGCCTTGGTTTTGTGTGTCCCAAGACCTTGATTATGCATGTCCACTAGTAGGTGCACCCACAAAACCACCATGTCTTGAAGTGACATTTTTATCAACAAGTTTGGCCTGACGAACTGCTTCCTTAAGGGTCTTAGGATGGAATATCTTCACACCCCCAATGAAACAATTATCTAGTCTTTGTATAAAGTGTTGTACCATAAGTGGTGAACTGTCACTGATCCCTGTGTACCTAGCATGAGATCAAAAAACTTCCACTCATACTCTACCACAGTCAGGGTATACTATCTTAGATTATGAAACTCATCTGCTCTCTATTGACTCCAATCCTTAGGTAAGAACCACTCAAAGAAGTGCTCCAGAAATAACTCCCATGTGATCTTCTTCATATCTAGACCCAACTTCTTCTCCATAATTTTCCACCAAATTGTTGCAAAGATCTCTAGGTGGGTAATTTCATACCTTTCTTGGAAATTTGTGTTAAAGTCTTGCATCACAAAACATCTTTCTAGTGCAATCAACCAATTATCCGAATTGTACTTGATATCAACTCTTGTAAAAACCTTAAGCTTGACTCTCAGGAGGTCCTTTATCTGATTGGCTTTGATATCCTGTAGCCCGTCCCTTGTATGACCTTTCGTAGGACTTCTAGATCTTTGTTTCTCATCATTCCCTAAATGATGTAACTCTTCTCACTTAACTCTCTCCTGGTTAGGTAGGCACTCTAGAATAATCTTCAATAGCTGCATAGTACCAAGTTCCCTAGAGTTCACATCCTACTCTCCATTGTTCTCCTCCATGTTCTCTTCCTGAACATGATTCTCATGACAAATCACACATAGCTAATATCTTTACCTCGCCCACGGCTTCCACCTCGACCTGAGCTACAACCCCTCATAGTCAATCGAGTACCAAACACAATCCTCCTACAACATCCAAGAAAGAACAACAAAATGCCAAAAAAAAAAACAAATTCTACTACTTTAAAGCATGACCATAAGAAAACATGTTTTGAAATCCAAATCAAGAGTTATTCAAGTTTTTCTTTGTCTATTTTTAAGTATTCAAGTCTGAAATACAATTTGTAATAAATAAGTATAGTTGCTCAAGTTGTTATAAGTTGAATAGTTGTCATCTAGTGGCCTTCCAATATACCCAGAGCTCTTAATGTAGAAACTCAAGCTCTGATACCAAATGTAATGCCCCGCTAGGGAACCCATGAGAAAATAACCTATAATGTCACTAAGTTTACTAATTTTCTTTTATTAATATATAAAACCCCCTCTGAAATAGGTCAAACGCCCAACCCAAAAGAAGAAGAATGACAATTAAGTAGTTATCATACTAAATTCTATTTATTGTGGTAATATTTAATTAAATATATATATATTTACCCTTTAAATAAAATAAAATATGATTAGCAATAGTGTAATAGGGAAATTAATTTTCAGAAATCAAATTTGCATATAAAAATCTGGTTTCCATTACCAGACCTTAGTTTCTTTTCCTCCAATTTTTTAGTTTTCTATAGATGTTTGTTCAATACCAACACAATCAAAATTTCAACAAGAGTTTTCAAATTCATCTACACATTTTATGGAAATAAAATAATTCAAAAACTTCATATAGATCTAGCAGAAACAATCTCCTATTTTCAGGCATGAAGAAGACAAAGGATTCTTGGAGGAATTTTCAAAAGAATTCTATAGATTCCTACCTCGGTCTAATGCTAATGAAATTTGGTGAAGCCTTGAGCCCACAAATTTCCTCTCCAAAAGCCCACAAGAAAATCTTCCCACCAAAGCTTTGTTTGCTCCTCCAAAACCCGTGTGTGTAGAAATGAGCTCCAATATCTTAATAAAACTCTTAATAAAGAGTTTAACTCCTCCTAGTTGAACATGCCAATGCCTCTCATTAAAATAAACTTTTATTATTTTAATTTATTTTATTCTCTTGTGCATGCTTTTTGCTTTTAATTAGAATAATCTATATTTAATGATTCCCAATTCATTTTTATTTATAAGAAGGCATTTTTTTATAGAAAATATATTTATTAATTTAATTAATAATAATATTTAAAGTTCATTATTTAAATGAAACTTCTAAAATTATTATTATTAAATTAAATAAATATAATTATCCCAAATTTAGACTTATAATTACACCTTTAAATTTATTTCTTCTATTTAATTAATTTCTCAATTAATTAAATATAATTAAATATTGATTTTGCTTTATAAAGTTTTTCATTTAATTAAATCATTTAATAATATTTTTGGTTGATCTAATTATATTCGAAAATAACAACAGACCAACAAACTTCATAAGAAACTCATCTAAACGACAAAGTATGAATCAAAACTCAAAGGTTAAAAATCTCAAATTCACATCACTTTGAGGAACCCAAGAAGGTAAATAAATCATATACTTGTCCTATATTTTAGGACAATCAACTCAAGTTTAGGATTTGGACTTGAAAACTATCTACTATCTTTTACCATTTAGATAATGCGATAGTGCACGCTCATCTTGACCATTTAGGGAAGTCGATGTCATGTACTTGCAATTTGCATAAAAGTCGAACATGTACAAATGCATATATAAATGTTTAAACTAAACAACAATGGCTGAGAGTGGTATATTGTGTAGATTCCGACTAGCAGGTGACTACGACTCCCTCCCTTAAAACATACATGTACACTATACACATGCAAGTATGAAGTAAGTAATCATAAAACCATATATAAATAATTCATATAGCTGTCATTATGAAAGCAACTGAACTCACTTTATGGAATATATAAAACATCATCATCAAAAGAATAACTATGAATACATGAAATATCCGGTTATAAAGTAGCTCATCAAATATATAATCTAAATATATAAATGACATCAACCAAAATAGATAACCAAGTACCACTAAATCATATTAGATAACCATAAAAGCTGGCCAAAAAAAGGAACAATATAAGATTAAAAATAAACTATGGATAGCCGCTACATTATTAGCCTACTCTACAAAGATTTTGAAATCAATGTGAAATTCTAGAGTACACCTGGCATCTTGATTGGATTTTTGGTATGTTTGATTTTATGCGTTAACTTTCTTCTGACGAGTTTTCTTCAAAACAAGTCTTGTCCATATAGAAATAAATCAACTATCATCTAGTAAACTGTTGCAGGAGCATCTCAGTGAATCAACAATCGGCATTAACCAAACATATTTTCCATTTTGTTTGTTTAAAATTGATATTGTAGTTGCAACTGTTCTATAGCCGGCTACGCAAATATGAAGCTTTGGAACAGAGTATAGCCACCCATCAAAAAGAAATTTGGCAGATGTTGTAATTGCCAGTGCCATGTTGACATGTACGCAAAATTTGGAAGCATGGGCTGGGCACTCAGTGTTTGACATCTCAAAGATATATAGTCTTGCGGACTGCAGTGATTTCATGATATGCAAAATTGGATTTTTCGAAAGAGCTGTAGATACTCTCAAGCTACTGAAATTGGGAGATGTAGATATAATTCTGCAACCGTTGCCTGCATCATGCAGGTGCATCACAATAGTTTGATAATAAATGATTATTATATATTGAGTCATTTCATTTTGATGTAATTAGGTTTAGAAGGGTAAATCATAATAGTCTTCGTAGTTATAATAAATAGAGGGTTTATATTAGTTTCTTTTAGTTTATTATTATAGTGGTTATAGAGTTGGTTGCGGGAAGTTATTAGGTCTATTCAGTCTTTGCAAAGTTATATATACAATGCAATAAAATCTGATAGGAGTAGAATAGAGGAGAGAAGGGAAAAGAAATCGATAGAAAGAGGGATGTCATTGTAATACAAAGAGATGAATAATAATACATTCGATATTTTTATATGATATTCCCTCTGTGATTATTAGATTTCTCATTGACAAATTATAATGAAGAAATTTATCAGTTTAATAAAATCGGCCCCATAACAGTCGTGAATGGAATTGTGGAAACCGGTAGAGGAAATTCTATTTTATTTTAATGTTTTAATGTATTTGAAGTTCACTGTGTTTGTAGTTCGTGATTGTTAATTGGTGTCTCAAACTTCCAAGTTGTGGGATTTTCCTTTATGTAATTCAAGATCCATTCGGTAATGGAAAAAGGATCAGGCCTTATGTTTCGATGTGAAGCCATTTGGCAAGGGTTCAGTTGAAAGTTTTTGAACATATAATCAATATTTACAAAGAATAACTTTGAGATATGCAGATGTGAATCTCTGTTTGAATCTCTCCATATCACTGCATCATCCTAACCTGGGAAAAATGGGAGCTTTGAAAACCAGCACGAACATCCATCACACCACAGAAAGGAATTTTTTCAGATGTTGTAATTGCAATCACCATAGTTGACATTTATGCAAATGTTGAAGTATGGATAGTGTTGATGAATTGTTTGACAGATTGCCTCAACAGAATGCGGTCCCATGGAATCTAAAGATAGTAAGATATGTGAAAAAAAAAAGGATGAGCCGAGAGAGAGTGAGAGAGAGACACACAAAGCCAATGTCTACATTTTTGAGTCTGTAGCTTTTCAAAAGAATGCAATCTAAGTAGAAGTTGAATGTGGAGAGTCTTTGCGATTGTTTGTGTCCGTGTTTGCAGCAGGAGAGGAGTATTCGCCTCCATCAATTGGTATGGTAAGAAGAAAATAAAATGCATACATGCATTGATTTTTAAATTTTATATAAGCTAAGTTTGAAATAGATTAATTGGGAAATTTCAAAACAAATGATTCAAAGCTAACGAGTATATCATGAGATCTATATCTAATATATGGAAATATATATTTATGTGGGATACCAACTGAAGGGTGTTAGTATGACAGAATATGTAGGATAGGAGCCCATTTTTTGTTGTACTTTATGTCATAATTCACTTAATTCCTTTGAAAACAAATCACAGCAAATCAATGTATTTACAAATAGAGTGCCTTCACGATTATAAAAATAAACTTTTATAATTGTTATTAATTGATAGTTCTTCTCATCACACATAATTGAGTTGAAGGTTACATAATATATGTTAAAATTCTTTGATCAATAAATTTTTGAAGGATTACTTTTTCAATTTTTTGAAAACTTTGAATGTTTAGTTTAAATATTCACTTTGAGTAAGAAAAATCTTAGCATATAATTGTTAAAATCAAATTCAACAACTAATACTAATTTAATTATGCTGTAATTCTTATTATTATAATATAAATAGTAATATAAACATAAATTTTAAAGTAAGAACTTAGAACACAATGGCAACTTGTGAATCTCATGTGGGAGGTCTTGGGTTTGAGCCTATTCAAGCTTAACACATAATAATAATAAATTAGTCTTAGGTTTGAGTCTACTTGAACTTAACACATAATAAAGAGGAGAGAGTTTGAATATGGACAAAAATTTTCACTTGAGGTTATTCCCTCAATTTCATATTTAATTATTCTTTTTACGAACTTTGGTTTTTGAATTCATGGTATATGTTCAGCCGTGTTGATGGGATAAGATAGTGTACAAATTTTTTACCATCAACGTTTCATATCATACTCCATGATCCTTCATTAGGATGAGAGTGTAAGAATGCAAAATAGAATAGATTGTAGACGAAAAACCTATAAAAAGAAAAGGGAGAAGGTGGGCAAAAGGGGGGGACACACAAATCAAGAGGAAGTCGAGAAAAAAGAGAGAGGAAGGCCAAGCACATGAATAAAAGAAAGAAATAATCTAAGAAGAGAAGAAGAGACAACGAAAATAAAATGAAATAAGCAATAAAATAAAAGACCACTTAACAACCAAGGAAATAAATAATTATGATGCAAAAGAAAAAAGTCCCAAAAATGATAATAAAAATAAATATATAATAATAATAATAAAAATGATGGTAAAAACAAAATTAGAGCTAAAAGAAAAGAAATAAAATCAACAAAGAAAGAGGGGGAGAGGGAGAGAGAGAGATAGAGAGAGACAGACAGAGAGAGAGAGTAGGGGATGGGAGAGAGAGAGTAAGAGAGAGTAGGGAATGAGAGAGAGAGAGAGTAAGAGAGAGTAGGGAATGAGAGAGAGAGAGAGTAGGCCATGGGAGAGGGAGAGTGAGAGAGAGGGGATGAGAGAGAGAGTGAGAGAGAGAGAAGGGGGTGGGAGAGAGAGGAGGGGATGGAGGAGAGAGAGTGAGAGAGAGTAGGGGGTGGGAGAATGTGTGAGAGAGAGAGAGAGGGAGAGAGGGATGGGAGTGTGAGTGTGAGTGTGTGTGTGTGTGTGTGTGAGAGAGAGAGAGAGAGAGAGAGAGAGAGAGAGAGAGAGAGAAGGGGATGGAAGAGAAAGAGTGAGAGAGAGTCGGCAGTAGGAGAGAGAGAATAGGGGTGAGAGAGAGAGAGTAGGTGGTGGGAGAGAGAGAGTGAGATAGAGAGAGAGGGAGAGAGAGGGCGGGGCGGATGGAAGTGTGTGTGTGTGAGAGAGACTAGGGGGTGGGAGAAGGAGAGAGGAAGAGAGAGGGAGAGAGGGAGGGGGAGAGAGAGAGAGTAGGGGGTGGGAGAGAGAGTGAGAGAGAGTAGGGGTGGGAGAAAGAAAGATTAGGGGATGAGAGAGAGAGTGTGAGTGTGAGAGAGAGTAGGCGGTGGGAGAGGGAGAGGGAGAGGGAGAAGAGAGAGAGAGAGAGGGAGGGAGAGAGAGAGCAAGGGGATGGGAGTGTGTGTGTGTGTGTGTGTGTGTGAGAGAGAGAGAGAGAGAGAGAGAGAGAGAGAGTAGGAGATGGGAGAGAGAGAGAGTGAGAGAGAGAGTAGGGGGTGGGAGAAAGAGAGAGAGAGAGAGAGAGAGAGAGAGAGTAGGCGATGGGAGAGGGAGAGAGAGAGAGAGGGGGATGATAGTGTGTGTGTGTGAGAGAGAGTAGCTTGAGAGAGAGAGAGAGAGTAGGGGTGGGAGAGGGAGTGGAAGAGGGAGAGGGAGAGGGAGAGAGAGAGGGGATGAGAGTGTGTGTAAGAGAGAGAGTAGGAGATGGGAGAGGAGAGAGAGTAGGGGATGAGAGAGAGAGTAGGGGGTGGGAGAACAAGAGAGAGTAGGTGGTGGGAGAGGGAGTGGTAGAGGGAGAGCAAGAGAGAGAGAGAGAGAGCGAGAGAGAGAGAGAGAGAGAGAGTGGGGATGGGAGTGTGTGTGTGTGTGTGTGTGTGTGAGAGAGAGAGAGAGAGAGAGAGAGAGAGAGAGAGAGAGAGAGGATGGGATGGGAGAGAAATATAGTGAGAGAGAGAGAGTAGGTGATGGGAGAGGGAGTGGGGGAGATAGAGAGGGATGGGAGTATGTGTCTGAGAGAAAGAGAGTAGGGGATGGGAGAGGAGAGAGAGAGAGCAAGAGAGAGTAGGGGATGGGAGAGAGAGAGTGAGAGAGAGTAGGCAGTGGGAGAGGGAGTGGGAGAGGGAGAGAGAGGGGAAATGGGAGTGTATGTAAGAGAGAGAGAGAGAGCAGGGGATATGAGAGGGGAGAGATAGAGCGAGAGAGAGAGTAGGGAGAAAGAGAGAGTGAGAAAGATAGTAGGCAGTGGGAGAGAGAGAGAGAGAGAGAGAGAGAGAGAGAGAGAGAGTGTAAGTGAGAGAGTAGGCGGTGGGAGGAGAGGGAGAGTGAGATAGAGTAGGGGGATAGGAGTGTGTGTGTGAGAAAGTGAATAGGGGGAGAGAGAGAGAGAGTAGGGGATGGGGGGAGAGAGAGTAGGGGATGAGAGAGACAGAGAGTGAGAGAGAGTAGGCGGTGGGAGAGGGAGTGGGAGAGGGAGAGCGAGAGAGAGTGAGAGAGAGAGAGTAGGGGATGGGAGAGGAGAGAAAGAGTGAGAGAGAGTAGGGAATGTGTGTGTGTGTGTGTGTGTGTGTGTGTGTGAGAGAGAGAGAGAGAGAGAGAGAGAGAGAGAGAGAGAGAGAGAGAGAGAGAGAGGATGCGAGTATGTGTGAGAGAGAGAGTAGGGGTGGGGGAGAGAGAGAGAGAGGAGGGGGGATGGGAGTGTGTGTGTGTGCGAGAGAGTAGGGGTGGGAGGGTGGGAGGGAGGGAGAGAGGGAAGGGGACGTGAGAGAGAGAGAGTAGGGGGTGGGAGAATGAGAGAGAGAGAAGGTTGTGGGAGAGGCAGAGAAAGAGAGAGTGAGAGAGAGTAGGGAGAGAGAGTGAGTAAGGGATGGGAGAGAGAGTAAGAGAGAGAGAGAGAGAGAGAGTAGGCAGTGGGAGAGAGAGAGTGTGAGAGAAAGAGTAGGGGGAGAGGGGGAGAGAGAGTAGGCGATGGGAGAGGGAGAGTGAGATAGAGAGAGGGAGAGAGAGAGAGAGCGGGTGATGAGTGTGTGTGTGTGTGAGAGAGTAGAGAGAGATAGTAGGGGATGTGAGAGAGAGTGAGAGAGAGAGTAGGGGGTGGGAGAATGAGAGAGAGAGTAGGGGATGGGAGAGAAAGTGAGAGAGAGAGTAGGCTGTGGGAGAGGGAGTGGAAGAGGGAGAGTGCGAGAGAGTGAGATAGAGAGAGTAGGGGATGTGAGATGAGAAAGAGAGTGAGAGAGAGATTAGGGAGAGAGAGTGAGAGAGAGTAGGCAGTGGGAGAGGGAGGGAGGGAGGGAGGGAGGGAGAGAGAGAGAGAGAGAGAGAGAGAGAGAGAGAGAGAGAGAGAGAGAGAGAGAGAGAGAGAGAGAGAGATTGGCATGGAAGAAAGAGAGTGTGTGTGTGAGAGAGAGGGAGAGTAGGGGATGGGAAAGAGAGAGTAGGGGGTGGGAGAATGGGGAGAGAGAGAGAGTAGGGGATGGGAGAGGATGGGATATGGAGAGAGAATTTTTCACATAGTGCGTACGCAATATATCAAAACACCAAAAAATGGTTATAACAAAATTTTGGGTCCCTACTGATCCATATTCTATGTTTTTGTTTGTTGTGTGTTCTGTTGTTCCGATAGAAAACACGAGTTTCATGTTGTTGGAAGTTAGCAAACACCATATTCAATCATTGGATACACTATTTGAAAGCTTTTTGAACATTCTTTCATTCTATTTGAAGCTAGCAAACACTAAATTCAATCATTGGATACACTATTTGGAGGCTTTCTGGATATTCTTTTTATAGAAAAGGTTAGTGCAATCCCTTTAACTATTCTTTGTTAATATATAGAGACAAATTTGATTATAATTTGACAACTTGTTTAATATATAGTGAATTCATTGAAATTTCTATGTTCGAATGAATTGTTATTTGGAAATGGTTAGAAATTTGACAAATTTTTTAATATATATTGTGTATTCATTGAAATAACTGTAATTTGTATATGTATTTGAATGATTTGTAATTTTTAAATTGTAAGTGATTCAAATGTTTGAATAATTTGACACATAGAAATCATCATCGTACTAAGGAAGAAATCAAAAACTCAAACAACGAAAGAGAGGGAGAGAGATTTGACAATTAAATGAGATAAAATGAAACTACTACGTGAACGGAGAAAATTGCAAAACAATAATGAAGAATTGTCTTTCCACGAGGAACAAGAACCACTGATATAAAGAAACAAAGAGGAAGAATTGGAAAGACAAAGAGAACGAATGAGACTGTTATGTTCAAGAAGATAGTTGATTTGTGAAGCTACACCATCTTCCAATGTTGGAGTCATATCATCATCTCATGTTGAAGAGATGCTAATTTGTACATCTGACGATGTACACACTACATCATGTCATGTTTAAGGCACAACATCAACATATCAAGTAGTTGATATTCCATATTTTGCATCTTATTGCCAAGGCACATCATCTTCAGTTCAAGGTATGCAAAACAATCAACTTTATGTTGATATTCAAAATGTTGAGGGAATGGAAGAGATTATACCACCTTCTAGAATTCATTTTAGAAGACCAAAAATATTTGATTGATATTGATACTAACATTTTGAAATCAATACCTGACAAGATTAGCAAGCGTACTTGTCAAAGAAAATAAATCGTATGTGGAGATTATTCTTTGAAGAATTAAATATTATAGGTCAATGCCTATTATTTGTTCAAATGACGAGGAATTCAAAATTTAGGCCTATCATGAAGATTCTTGGGCTAAGAACGATGGACGATTCAAATGAAAAAAACATTGTAAAGAATCTGATGAGTACTTATGACAAAGTGGAAAGGGAGAGCACGATGGTGCAGGTGCATGCATCAAAAGAGCCTTAGCTTGTGAAGAACTAAAGTACAAAGATGGAGCAATATTCACAGATGCAAAATCTATTGTCCAGTGGTGTAACACTACAATAGGTCCAGGTAATTTTTTTGGTTGATAGATAATACTAGCATTGAACCATATGAGGATTGATGCATAGTACTAGGATCAAGTGAGTTGCACTCTTTTAGAAGCTCTGATGGAGGTTCATGGAGTATCCACACACAAAAAATGGCATGCTATTGTCCATCACATGCAGAGAAAAATTGGGATGAGTGTGAGTCGACTAAATGGGTGGACAAATGGGATATATGAGTTTTGGACCCAATTGACACCTATCGTGCCCCACAAGCATTGAAAATTCTAGAGATAGATTCATCCATTGACTTTGACCGCTTGTCTGATCTAGTACAACTTGGTAATATATATCTTTGTAATTTCAAAATGTAACTTTATAACTTTTACCTAATTATTTTTTGAATTAATGACTACATTTTGTACATTTATCACTGCAGGCCATGTTTTTTCTGTTATTGCACCTGAAGACAATGAAGAAGGGAAATATTATTATTTGTGTCATTTTGTCCAAGCCAAACAAAAATTGGATCACTCACTTATAGATGGTGAAGGTTTAGATTACCATATTGGCGCGGTGGTTGTAACTAGCACATGGCTTAGACGATATTCTATGAAGAACCCTAACTTGTGGTTATTCAAGGATTGGCAAACAAACAGGAAGATTCTTCATTATTTGAACCTTGTTGTCGAATCAAATGTCCACTTGATAAAATATGATGGAAAACCGCATAATAAGACTCTTTGGAAAGTTCAGAGTCAGACCATGAGGCAATACTTGAGACATTAAAATGTAGAGCAGATCCAGTTGGTTCATTAGAGAGAGAGAGAATAGGGGATGCATGGAAGAGACAATACTCTTGACAAGACGCCAAAGAGATACAACCTGCCACTAAATAATAAACAATCATTCTAAGAATCTGAAGCAAGTGCATCCAATAAAGAAAACAAACACCATTGAAGGATATATATATGCATATATGAACATTAACCAATAAAAAATATTAAGGAATACCAATATTGAGTATTGTATACAACATAAATTTTTCCAAACTAAAAGCAATAAGTCATTCATAATAGTCAGACAATTAAGAACTGAACCAAATTATTCTTACATATGTATACAATATTATTGACCAAATCAGAATTAGCAAAATGATATTGCACATAATCTCCATTATAACAACATGGAAGCTTTGCGATTTTAATAGATATATTCTATAGTCCCAAAAATGGGCATTACAGATATTGTTCACTAATCCTTTGCAATAGAAAATGTCTACAAAAAATGGCATGTACTTGTATAAGGATTATTATATGTTACAAAAATTTCACACCAAAGTAGCTGGCTAGCCGCTCAAAAAATAGTAATTGAATGCAAGTGGGATGATAAAGATACCTTAATAAACTAGTATCCCCTTTAATCAATCAACATCTTGGTCATCTACTTGACTGAGACATGTTTGGGAACTGACAGTCTCCATTTAAAGGTGGCAATAAGCTTTTTGTTGTTTTGTTAAGATCATTAATATTTTTTGATGAGAACTTTGAGGGATCATGCCTAGCTTGAGTATCCTGGCTTCCCAAGTCTTTCAAATGCAAGGCCATTGATGAATATGCATTTCTAATTGAAACATCTATAGTTCTGGAATGAAGAGCATCACTAGATTCTTTGCCTACTAATGAGCCAATTTGAGGCTTCACTTCACATTGCTCAGTGGATAATTCTATAGCACTTGTTACTTCTCTATCTGAAATTTTTTTTGCGTACATGTGCACTCTTTCTCGATAGTTGTAGGTGTTGTCTCTTCATCCTAAGTAATTGGCATACCCTAGATGGCACCAAGGTAATCATTTTCTTCTAAAATGTCCTTTTCTCTCAGATTAATCTCTCTATTAAGAAGGTTTTCTATATCTTCCTCTATATATTTAATAGATGTGGCTGCAACCCTCTGTATATATTCCTCTATATATTGAGCTTTCCTCCATAGGAATGAAAAGGCATGGGGAGTGAGGCCAACTTTTGGTCATTATATTAAAAAGGTAGTTCTTAGCCATGCCACTAATGGGATACCTCATTTTTCTTGAAAAAATAATATATATCATTTTCAATGTCTTTGAAATATTTGTAGTTGGTAGCCAATTGCTTATTCATCGCCTTTGAATATTCATGGGAAACTACAGTATTTGGTTACCTAATAGGTCCTAGGAATCTTAAATAGGGTCCTAGAATAGTCCTAGATGGACCCATTTGACCTAAATATGTAAAGAAGAAAAATTGCTCAAACGTTGCAATGTTGCTCAAAAAGTTGCTTGAGCAACTTTTGCGATTTTTGTAAAAGTTACAAATGGAAGTTGGGAAGTTGTAACTATCCATGCTCAGGTATATGATTATGGGAAACATATTTTCAAAGGTTAGAAGGTTTCTAGTCAGATTTGTATTTTTAAGCAACTTTTACAACTTTTGCAATTTTGCATAAAAGGTGCAACTTTTGCGAAGTTCACTAGATTTCACTTCTAGGACTTGGAAAAGGTTCTAAACTATTAAAAAATAACTAAAAACACCTAATCCTAAGCTATCTTGACCTGAAACTCAAAAAGACCCAATTTTACCTAATTAGCAATTTTTTCTAATATCTCATACAAAGTGGCCTAGGCATACATATCTTCCTCATATCTCTCTCAACGTTCATCGTGAGATCAAACTGTCTATTCCATTAGCTTTGGGTTGCTAGGTAAACCATAATCCAAAGCTCCTCCTGTCCCATTGGGCGCTCAAACATTCTGGGGCACACCAAACCAAATCAACCCTAAGAGTCACTAAATGCTATAGGACAACGATTTTTGACGGGGCATATCTCAGAGCTCGTGTGAAGTATGGATGTGATTCTAGGTGCTATAGGATTGTGTTGTGGAGACCTACAATAATCTCTCTCTCTCTTTTTGGAGATCTAATTCTGTTTAGACTTTGCAGCCCCATCTCGGGTGATGCTGAAACTTATAGTGTTGGCCAGTACAAAGTTGCCAACTGCTGAATCTCTCTCACCATTCATCGTGGGATTAAACTATCTATTCTGTTCATTTTGGGTGGTTAGGTAAATCCTAGCCCCAAGCTCCTCCCATCCCATTGAGGGCTCGAACATTCTCAGGCACACCGAACTGAATCATCCCTAAGAGTCAGTAAATTCTACAGGGCAACGATCTTTGATGGGGCATATCTCAGAGATCGTGCAAGGTATGGATGCAATTATAAGTGCTACAAGACTGTGTTGTGAAGACCTACAATAGCCTCTCTCACTTTTTGGAGATTCGATTCCATTTAGATTTTGTGGCCCCGTCTTAGGTGATGTTGAAACTTGTAGTGTTGGCTAGTACAAAGTTGCCAACTACCGAATGTCTCTCACCATTCATCATGGGATCAAACTATTTATTTCGTTAGCTTTGAGTGGCCGGGTAAACCCTATCCCCAAGCTCCTCCCATCCCATTGAGCTCTTGAATGTTCTCGGGCACACCAAACTGAATCTTCCCTAAGAATCACTAAATACCATAGGGAAACAATCTTTAACGAGACATATCTTGGAGCTCGTGTGAGGTATGGATGCAATTATAGATGCTACAAGACCGTGTTGTGGAGACTTATAATAACCTCTCTCACTTTTTGGAGATCTGATTCTATTTAGATTTTGCGGCCCCATCTCGAGTGATGCTGAAACTTGTAGTGTTGGCTAGTACAAAGTTGTCAACTGTCAAATATCTCTCACCATTCATCGTGGGATCGAATTGTCTATTTTGTTGGCTTTGGGTGGCTGGGTAAATCCTAGCCCCAAGATCCTCCCATCCTGTTGAGTGCTTGAACATTCTTGGGCACGTTGAACCAAATCGTCCTTAAGAGTCACTAAATGCCATAGGACAATGATCTTTGACGAGGCATATCTCAGAGATTGTGTGAGGTATGGATACAATTCTGGGTGCTACAGGACTATGTTGCAGAGACCTACAATAACCTCTCTCACTTTTTGGAGATCTTATTCCATTTAGATTTTGTGACCTCATCTCGGGTGATGTTGAAACTTGTAGTGTTGGCTAGTGCAAAGTTGCCAGCTGCCAAATCTCTCTCACCATTAGTTGCGGGATCGAACTGTCTATTCTGTTAGCTTTGGGTCGCAAGGTAAACCTTAGCCCCAAGCTCCTCTTATCTCATTGAGCAGTTGAACATTCTTGGGCATGCCAAACTGAATTGTCCCTAAGAATCACTAAATGCCATAGGGCAACAACCTTTGACGGGGCATATCTTAGAGCTCGTGTGAAGAATGGATGTGATTCTGGGTGCTACAGGACTGTGTTGTGAAGATCTAAAATAATATCTCTTGCTTTTAAGAGATTTGATTCTGTTTAGATTTTGCCACCCCATCTCGGGTGATGCTGAAACTTGTAGTGTTGGCCAGTACAAAGTTGCCAACTGTCGAATCTCTCTCACCGTTCGTCATGGGATCAAACTGTCTATTCTATTAGCTCTGAGTGCCCAGATAAACCTTATCCCTAAGATCCTCCCATCCTATTGAGTGCTCGAACATTCTCGGGCACGCTGAACCGAATTGTCCCTAAGAGTCTCTAAATGTCATAGGGCAATGATATTTGATGGAGCATATCTCAGAGCTTGTACGAGGTATGAATGTGATTCTAGGTGCTACAAGACCGTGTTGTGGGGACCTACAATAACCTCTCTCACTTTTTGGAGATCTTATTCCATTTAAATTTTGCGGCCCCATCTCAGGTGATGCTGAAACTTGTAGTGTTGGCCAGTATAAAGTTGCCAACTGTTGAATCTCTCTCACCATTCTTCGTAGGATCAAACTGTCTATTTCGTTAGCTCTAGGTGGCTAGGTAAACACTAGCTCTAAGCTCCTCCCATCCCATTGAGTGCTTGAACATTCTCGAGCACGCCAAACCAAATCGTCCCTAATAGTCACTAAATGCCATAGGATAGTGATCTTTGACGGGGCATATCTTAGAGCTCGTGCAAGGTATGGATGCAATTCTACTGCTACAAGACTGTGTTGTGGAGACCTACAATAATCTCTCTCACTTATTGAAGATCTAATTTCATTTAATTTTACGGCCCCATCTCAGGTGATGTTGAAACTTGTAGTGTTGGTCAGTATAAAGTTGCCAACTGTTGAATCTCTCTCACTGTTCATCATGGGATCAAAGTGTCTATTTTGTTAGCTCTAGGTGGCCAAGTAAACCCTATCCCAAGCTTCTCCCATCTTGTTGAGTGCTCGAATGTTCTCAAGCACGCCAAACCGAATCGTCTCTAAGAGTCACTAAATGCCATAAGGCAGTGATCTTTGATGAGACATATCTTAGAGCTCGTGTGAGGTATGGATGCGATTTTGGGTGCTACAAGACCATGTTAGGGAGACCTAAAATAACCGCTTTCTCTTTTTGGAGATTAGATTATGTTTTAATTTTGCGACCCCATCTCGAATGATACTGAAACTTGTGGTGCAGGGCACCTAGATGGCAACTAGATATGTCATCTCATCCAATGATGGAGAATCATGATAGAAGGTAAAGGGATGATCATACACCTCATTTTGAACATGTTATTGTTTTATGGTAATAAGGTAATCCTTGTTTGTAAGGTCAAAGAACTTGAGGTCACCTATAAACCCAAGTTGCCTTAGTCCAAAATATTTTTCTTTTTGTTGTTGTTTTTATTAATAATTTGACTCAATAAGTGTTTTGAGAGTTATTACACCTTATATAGGTCCTATATGTTACCAAAAACTACTTGGTGAAGTTCTAGGAAGAGTTATTGCAAAAAATACATTTTGCAATGAAAGTTTCTAACAACTTTTTGGCAATTTTAGCAAATTTTGGAAAAATGTTGAAATTAACCTTGTAACCAATCAAACCAACTGGTAATCGGTTAGAATGGATGTCAAATAATGAAAATAACCTCTATGAATTTAGAGGAGGCATAAAGTATTGGTGATTATTAAGTTATTTTTATATGGCAAGGAATCACTGCTGATGTTAAACTTGTATATAGGATCATTGAGTTATTGTCAAATAACATTACTTCTTGTTTAGAACAACAAAATCATACTTTTTTAGAATGAAGCACCACTTTAGCTGGATGTTGTCATGAAAAGGAGTTAGTGGAAGATGTTAAGGATCTTTTTGGTTGTCTTAATAGCCATTTCATGGGTTAGAAACATAATCAATTCCCTTTGTGAAGAGTTGTCCAAAAATTAGCAAATTACATATTGTTGCAAAGAGAATACAATCATATGATGTTGGAAGATTGTTTTCACTCATAAGATGTTGAAGAATCTCTTGGAAGGATGGAATAGATGACATACTAAAGTTTGTGAGATAGTTATTAGGTGTTCATTGAAGTGTCTAAGGTGTTAGTTTGAAGCAAGAAGTTGATTATGATCCATTTCTCAAATTTGCTCTTTTTTTCTTATTCCTCCCCAAGCCTTAAATAGGGAAAGTGATCAAGTAGTTTTGTGAAGTTGGGTAGAAGTTTATTCAACATTGTAACCAAGTTGGAAAGTGTCTTTGAAGACACTTAGGAAGGTGAGAAAGGTAGTTTTTCTTAAAAGTGTTCTTGTTGGGGATCCACTGCCTTTTTGTGTGAGCACTCTACATCATTTTGGATGAAAATTACATTAAAATGAAATATATGAAATGTACTTAAAATGTAAACAAGAAAAATAAGATATACATATTATGATAATGAATAATGTCATACATAAACAAACATATAATATATTTTGATAATCAATAATGTCATACATGAACTAACATGTAATATATTATGATAACCAATAATGTTATACATTAACAAAAATATAATATATTATGACAACCAATAATGTCATACATGAACAAACCTATCATATATTAACCAATAATGTCATAAGTCTAATAATGTCATGCATCAAATATATGTCATACATCAAATGTATATCGAATATGTCCACTAACATAAAATTCAACATATATGTCCACTAATGCCTATACATGTGTGTCTATCCCTATATATTCTTCTCATGAGAGGAAGGAAACAAATTCCTAGAGGTCTTTGGTCATTGTGTGGAGGGAGATAATGAGGATGATGGGGTCTTCCTCACACACTAGCTCGTCCTCTTGTTTAGGCTTTTCTCTAACTAGAGCTCATACAAATAAAGTAGATATGAATCAATAATAATTATAAATTAAAATCAAATATATGTACACACAAAATTAATTATTTTCTTACTACCATCAAATAGTCACTCTGTACATCTACCTCAAAGGCTCATAGACGATCGGGTGTAATAAGGCCCTACAACAATTCAATCACTATAATCACTTAAAAATAACATTTGAAATTTCAATACTAACTATTATAAACAAATAAAACTAAAAAAAATTCTTTAATGCCTTAGTCAATGGCTTTGAAGTAGCCATCACTATAACAACTCCATAATTGATGGACTGGTGAAGATGAGGAGGAGTCTCAGATGTCAAAAACTACATGTCATATAATACAATTTACATGTAACATGAAACATGAAACAAATATAATAAAATAAAATAAATTAACATGAAACAAATGTACCTCTACGAAGCTTGTATCATGCCTAGGCTCAGAGTCCCTTGTGAATGTCGATGGTCCAATATAGAACTGATGCACATGGATAATTTTTTTTTTTCAATCCTTCATATGATTACTTAATAAATATATGTATTAATTTAAATGATTAAATTCATACATACCTCTTAACTCATCGATGGGACGTAAAATGGGGCTAAAAAAATTGTATTAGAGGCATCAACACTCTTACCCTGAATTTTGAACAATGTCAATACATGCTAATTAATTAGTCATTCATTATACATACAAAATGTGATCAAATTAATTTATTATAATTGTAATTTATCTATGTGTCAATGCCAAATGTGTCACTCAAGAACTCATCAGTGACTAGCCCATCATCTATACTGTCTACAACATGATTGCTAAATGTACATAAAGATCCACATGATGTGCACATGTGATCGCTACACACAGAAGGCTCCTCTCAACTAATAGACTGACACAATGAATGAGGGTCTTTGTCAAAGCATTGATAGTCCCTAGAGTGCTGGTCTCTACATGTTCCTTCACAATTGAAGGAATAATTACATACTCACCCTATGGCTTGACACTAGGCACCCTAACTACATTAGGGTCACGACGTTCCCCCGACCTCTCAAATGATGACCCCCACCTCTACCCTGAGATTCTAATATATCAAAATAACTGGGGATCTCCCCAAGGAAAAATTTACAATACAATTTTTTAAAGAAATACATTGGAACCTCGTGATTATTGCAAAGAGGGGCATCAAAGATCATCCACAATCTATCCCAAAAGTTATTTCTAATATCATCATGTATACACCAATGGATGGGGAACCTTTTAGTTGTACGTTTAACCGTGTCTTGTTCTCTAGGCTTTTTAAACAATGCATAAATTCTACCTTTTGCTATTTTGTTTCTTCTTACATCTTTATAGGATTATTTGTTTGCATAATATCTTCTTTCTTCATCCCTATTAACATGCCAAATATCCAATTGACCACTAAAAAAAGCTACATGAGTCATAAAGGACTTAAGGGAGGATGCCAATTGTGCTCTCATAAGATTGGTTTTTTCACAAACTTTCAACCTACCAATGAGTGCTTCTAATTCATTTTTGCCTCTTTCTATTTCATTCATTATATTGTCTTGGGTGCCAGGAGGAGGTCTTTCAATCGATGGAGTTTGCAAAATTTCTGACTCTTATTGTGGAGGGTTTTGATTTTCATCTTGTAGAGGGTTTTGATTTGGATCTTGTGGAGGGTTTTCATTTTGATTTTGTTGATCTGAATGGGGATTTGGTTGTTCATTATTCACATTTCCTGATAAGAAACCAATTGCATTCTAAATAAATAAACAAATTTAAAGAAAAATTGAAAAAACCTACAAAACAATGTAAAAACTTACAAAACAATGCAAAAACATATAAAACAATGCAAAAACATATGTAGAAAACATACTACATGATCCCGATCTTGATCATCGACGAGGAGGAGGCATTTTTGAGGAGGCGGTGAGAATTTTTTTCAAGCTTTGCAACCCGTGTGTGTGCAGCTGAGGAGAAAGAATGCAACAACAAAAACAAATGAAATGAGTCATGGGTTTGTAACTCATATATAAAAAAATTGAGATTTTAAAAAGCGCGTGCATACTTTTAGAATTAAAAAAAATCATTTTGTGTGTCATGTTTTTGGCACCACAACTTGGTGCACTTACCCATCTATCATTTTGATATCATGGGTATTGGTCTTCTAGAATATCAATAAATGATATTCACCAAATACTCTAAGTAATAGCCTCAAAAACATCAACATATGATACTCACCATGCACTCAAATAAGATAATGGTCTATAGGATATCAACATATGATATTCACCAAATACTTAATAAGGTTTGATATCACATTTGAAATCATGAGTATTGGTTTTCCAAAATATTGACACATGATATTCACCAATTACTCAAAAATGTTTATATGGTATGTATACACACACTCTCATAATGTGTACCCTATAAACATCCACCATGCAAAGAATAATATATCATGATCTCCATAGACATCATAAGCTATCCATCATAATAGAAAATTAAGTTATTGTAAGATCATCACCTTCCAATAACTTCTGCAAATACAAGTGATAACCATTTGGAAGTTGTCACTTCCTTATGATGAACATAGGGGGTAGGCCCATTAAATCATGCAATCAAATGCATAATACCAAAAGTTTACACGAAGTCAATACTCCCTTTGATTTGTATATGACCAAGATCTTCAAAGATTAACTGAAACATATCCTCTATCCGCTCCTTTAGACAAATGTGTCAGACTCCCTTTGAATCTGATATCAGTTCTCCCTTTTCCTACAAGAACATTCTCAGAGGAAAAGATCAATGAAAATAGAAAAATAGGAGAGGGACTAATGTAATACTCAAGGATAGTTATGCATAATGATATAAGATCATTCCAATGTAATATAGATAGAGATCTAATTTAAATATATGCTTTGAAAACATACACACACATATTCAATCTTCTAAATATATATCTTTAATCTATATTTTCACATATTACGACTTTATATTCATATATATAATCACCATACATTTTCGATTATACTATATCATATAATATAACTAAGAAATAATTATTAACGATAACACATTCCCTTAAATAATATTCTAAAGATCCAATAATGAAAGGAACAAACATTTACTTATCTCCAATATCACTTTTAACTATCAATAAATGAGTAGCTTTCGATCAATACTCTTGTTTGACCACATGCCATCTTTCATATATATTACTCATCTTCGATATGTATCCATGTAGGATACATGATTAGTATCCACTCCGTTTATTGCCAGTTTGGTCAAGTTAATAAGTGGGGACACCAAATTTTTTTTGGACTCTCTGTTGTATACCACGTATCTCATCGAGTTTTCTGCTATGAGTTGTGGGCTGATTCTGCATTAAGGGGTCGAGTTGTTTGTGCCCTTTTATCATTTCTATTTAGCATTGGGTAGTCATCTCCTTTTGTCTGGTCTATCACAAACATTTTGTATCCTATATTTTTCCTGGAAACTCTTCTATCTCCATGATTTGCTAGTTGTGAGAAGGCATGGTGTGCTGCTCTATTTGTCTTCCTCTGACCGCATATGATCTTTGTTCTTGCCGACGATTTTCCTGTCCAATCAAGTATGTCAACATGTAAACACCATGTGACTATGTGTCTTCCTTTTGTAAGATGATTTTTGTTTAGTCCATGTCATAACGATTCGATCCTTATTTCTATTATCCCTAGAGTATCGTGCAACTCTCGCTATTTGATATTCAATTTACATGGAGGGTCCACCCTTCATATATGACGTCTGACATCACCAGAGATGGCTTCATCTATTTATACTATTTGGCCCTTGCTTTAGATTGTTTTCTTACTCGCTGGTGGCTTTGTAAAGGCTCTCTTTCTTTCTTATTCCCCAAACTATCCCCAAAGAGCCTATCTACATTTATTTACGCACTTTGCTTGAAGTCATTAATAAAAATTCATCTTCAATTTGGTCAAACACGAATTCCATATTTTGTGCACTTTTGAGAATTCAAATTGGAGTGTAGTTGGGTAAAAGCACAAACTCATGTCACCCTTTTATAAAGGAAAAGACTAACAAAGTATAAGTGTTCATCTTCAATGACATAAAACTAGTAGTATTATGTAGAATTTGATCATGAAGTAAAATAAAAAAAGGTGTGGAAATGGATAAAGTTTAGGATAATAATTTTTAATAATTATTTGGAATAAGAATTGATATATTTTCCTAATTTTTAAAGATCAATTTTTACATGTTGAAAAATGCTAAAAATTAGGGGCTTAGATTCCATCACAAAACTATATAGAAATAAATTTATTTCCCTTCAATCTTAGATTATGTTATAGATAACATATATAGGTAGAATAATCAAAAGTAAAAATTGGTTTTAGACCTATGTTTTATCTTTTATAATGATTCAAATTTCAACTTAGCTGAAATCGATAATTTCATCTCCCACCACATTTTTCAAAACTATTAACCAAAAGAAAAATTATACATTCTTGAAGATGACTCTCTCCTCTAGAACATAATGCAAATTTTAAATTTTTTTGATATGATTTAATATTTTTTCCTTTCTCAAAATTGATGTCTTCTTGAGTGTTAAAATATGTACTTGTAGAATTTTTAAATTATAATATAGTATATCTAATTAAAACACTATAAAATCTATATAAGAATATTCTTGACTCTAAGATCTATAAAATGGTGTTTATATGTTATTTAAAAAATATCATAAAAAATAGTAAGAGTCATTGAAACGTCAGTTTTTTGAAATAATTTTATTCTTTTAGTAATTGGATACAAACTAGTATAAAACATGCATTTAATAGACATTTCTAGTTGGAAAAGTGTGACATCATAGATAACTTAGCAAGAATGAATTTGCATAGATCATATGTTTGAATAAAATTGATTTTTAGATAGAAATACTCAAATTTAGTCATTTTGATAAGTTAGCTTGAAAGGTGACACAACTGTGTACTTTTACCCAATTTCAAAGATCAATGATCTAAAAAATCATCAATATTTTTAGCAATCTCACTTCATGATGTAGGAGCATCTTGGGTTTGCTTGGAGGGTGCTTGGACTAGTGCTCGGCATGGTTTATGGAGCTCAGCATGGTCTTGGAGCTCGGCATGGTCTAGGAACTTAGCATGGTCTTTGGTTTCTCGACATGGTCTATGGTTTCTTGGCATGGTCTTTGGTTGCTTGGCATGGTCTAGTTACCTTGCTTTCAGAGCTAGGAGATATTGCAATTTTACTCGGATATCAATTTTGGGCATTTAATTGTTGTGACAGGTTGACTTGTGGCATTTAGTTTATGTATTTGTATTTAATTTGTGTTTTGGGCCAGCTTGTGGCTTAGATTGGTATAAGTAAGGGTTATGGGGAAGTCTTTAGTCATTTTTTTCATCCATCTTGGAGAAGAGGAGGAGCTAGAAGAGCAAATTTTGGGAAGAGAGCTAGTAGCCGAGGCTAGTGAAATAAGGAGATTTCTTGGAGGCTTACGAGCAGAAGTTGAGATCTTGGAGGTTTCTACCAAAAGGTGGATCTGGACTAGCTAGGGTTTGGATTGAATCTTGAGGGATCTTGTAGAACTATTACTTGCTTTGTATTTGGCCGTTATTAGGAAGGCTTTATAGTTTGACACATTGCATATAATAAGTTATGTTTTATGAATATATTATTGTAATTTGGTATCAGATTTTTCATTGTTGCTTCTTGCTATTGTGTTTCCACTATGTGGTTATATAGCTAGGGGCTAGGACATCTCCTTTGGAGATTCTTCTGCCTCACATTGCATTAGGTGGTATCATAGCCAAGGTTGTTCCTGAGTGTGTAGACAGATTGCCAAAGTTGTGGCAGTTTGTACGAGGACTTGGGTTGGAGAAGTAGATCTGAGTTAATCTTGATCTAATTGGTCGATTTTCTTTTTGGAGTCCTAAATCTCTTGGTTGTGAGATGGAAGATCATGGTTTTGACTTGCAATTATAGAGGGCTTGTAGATGGATCGATGGATGCGAAGATGGAAGACTAATCTTATTGAGACATGATCCTAGAGACTTTGTGGATTGCAGATCCGTGGTCCTGAACTTGTGATATGGTTCTTGATTGTTCATGCAAGGTGGTAAGTTGCAATCTGACTTGCAAATAATTCAAGGTTGTCACAAGGAGCATGGGAAGGATTTTTTGTAGGGGTTTACGAAGATCTTGGGAGATGGCTCCAAAAGGATTAGACCCTGGGATGATTGAAAATCTCCATTATGTGCTAGAAAGGAGGCTTCTGTGATATCTTCTCACGTTGAAGCTAGTTTGGTTGATCGAGCTAAGGAGATGGTTGCTCAATTTGAAACTAGTTTGGCTAATCAAGATAAGGACAGGATGTGGAAGGCATTCCGTAGATGTTTGTGGAGCTAGAGTCTACCAATCTGGAAGAGAGTTGTTTGGCTAGTTAAGAGACTTGTTTATGAGAGAAGATGGCATAGCAAGGTCAAGGTGGAAGAGGTTGGTTTTGCTGATCAGTTTGTTGATTCTGATACAGAACCTACAGAGCAACTGGAGGTTGTTGCTAAAGATATTCCTAACCTTGTTGATGTTGGGATGGAGATTGGTTTTCATGATCAGTCAATTGGGTATTACATGGAAATTACAGGGCACTTGGTCGTGGATGATCCAGTTGTTGTTGGTGGTGACTTGTATGTTGCAGAGCATGTTGTTGTGAGTAATGATATTGCTAGTGTTGTGAGTCTGACATGTGTTGATGGAGATCTACATATTGCCAGTGATGTGGAGTTTGTTGTTGCTGGTATGGATTCAATAGTTTCTGATGTGGATAAGGATTTGTTGATAAAGCATTATGTTTAGTTTGTTCTTGGGAGTGAGCACACTGATTAGATGGTTGAGATTCTGGTGTTTGACAGAATGATGCAGATGTGGATGATGGGCAAGTTGGTTTTCTTGTCCCTGTTGGAGTGGAAGCCTTTAGTGAAGATGAAGATGGTTGTTGATCTTTCTTTGGGCATCAAAGTGTGGGACACACTTTTCTATTTACCTGGGGAGTCTGATGAAGGAGTATCTTGGGTTTGCTTGGAGGGTGCTTGGACTAGTGCTCGACATGCTCTAGGAGCTCAGCATGGTCTTGGAGCTTGGCATGGTCTTTGGTTGCTCGACATGGTCTGGGAACTTGACATGGTCTGGGAACTCGACATGGTCTTTGGTTGCTTGGCATGGTCTATGGTTACTCGGCATGGTCTGGGAACTCGGTATGGTCTTTGGTTGCTAGACATGGTCTGGTTACCTTGCTTCTAGAGATATGTTTTTAGGTTCCTGTTGCATGTCATGTAACTAATTTTCCACAATAAGTTAGGGGATGAAAATTTCAGGGATTGAAGAAGGCCTAGAGTAATATCTATGGTTTGACACCTGAGTTCTAATTCAATCAAAGCTAGGAGATATCACACTTTTACTTAGATATCAAATTTGGACATTTAATTGTTGTTGTAGGCCGACTTGTGGCATTTAATTTATGTATTTGTATTTAATTTGTGTTTTGGGCTAACTTGTGGCTTATATTGGTATAAGTAGGGATTGTGGGGAAGTATTTAGTCATTTTTTCATCTTTCTTGTAGAAGAGAGGAGCTAGAAAAACAAATTCTGGGAATAGAGCTAGTAGCTAAGGGTTGTGAAACAAGGATATTGCTTGGAGCCTTGTGAGCACAAGTTGAGATCTTGGAGGTTTCTACTAGAACATGGATTTGGATTAGTGAAGGTTTGGATTAGATCTTGAGGGATCTTGAAGAACTATCACTTGCTTTGTATTTGGTTGTAACTGGGAAGGCCTTACAGCTCGACACATTGCATGTAATCAGTTATATTTTTATGAATATATTATTTTAATTTGGTATCAAATCTTGCATTGTTGCTTCTTGCTATTGTGTTTCTATTGTGTGGTTATATAGCTGGGAGCTAGGACATCTCTTTTGGGGATTCTCCTGCCTTGCATTGTGTCACTTCATGATTGGTTCAACTTGCAAATTTACAATTATATCTTAGAGTTACAATTGGGTATCACACATATTATACCACCCATGACACTATCCTGGGGCTAACATTTAGTAGGACTACCTAGAGATCATAACATTAAGTTTGTTGGATATAATAAGATATAGCAACCATCTACGACTTGCATGAGTCTTTGTTTATAATGAATCATATTATCCATCAACAAGATTATATCATTACAAGGAGTGGTGGTAGTACCTACACTGCATACAAAGTCATGAGCATCTGATCTCAAATGTTTTGCAATGGTAGGTTGGCAATGAAGTATTTAGTTTGAGACATAAATACATCTCATATTTTGACGACAATAATAGTAATTTAAATATCCTCTGAATGACAATAATCCACAACAATCGACGTAAGAGAAAAATGATGTTGAAACTCCCTTGTGTTGCGTTAAATGCTGAAACTTTTATTTCAAACCTCCAGTATAAATCTCAGATGCACAAACCGTCAACTAACTTTCTTCAGCTATTTGTCACTTCAGATGTTTAATAGAGTGTCATTTTCAAACTCTCAATCCAACTCAATATCACCTGACTAGCACAATCTCATCTTCCCCCTCTCAGCAATGTGGATGACAAATTATATACAAACTGCAATATAAAATATCAAGAAGCCAAATGTAAAAACTTAAATTTTATCCGCTTGCTCCATTTAACGTATACACATCCCTCTTACTTGTTCCTTCAATACATTTGCAACCTGACTCTGATACCATGTTAGATTTTTGGATCGTTGCAAATGTAATAGCACTACCATTTCATTTTGGTATGTGTTTTTTTAAAATGACAACAATCTCTTTGTATTTGTATGAGGAATAAACCAAGAGGAGACATGTCCCTTCATGGGACATGTCTATTCATTAATATAATTAATATAATGATAATCTTAATTGTGTGTGTGTGTGTGAGAGTACATATATGTATATATGAATCATCATTACTATATTAGGATAAAAGTAGGTGCCAAGAAAGGCTGAGAGCCTGTTAGTGTAGTTTTTTATTTTTCCTATTTTGCTAGGTTTTTCCTACACTTTTAATAATCTCGCTCAGGTTAATAAAGCATGTCTTATTAGGTGAATGGTTGTGAGGTGTCACCTTCCTACATGTGAGCATCCATTAGCTATCTTGGGAAGATACTTTGCTATCTTTAGTCCGATAGATGGTTGCTCCTCATTGGTTGGTGTTGCCACCTCCTCCCTCTTCCTAGCTTATATAAGCATGCTACCTGGCTTGTATTTGCATATCTTGTTTTTGCTTCCTCTTAATGCTATTTTGTTTCTAGCATTTGCATTACTCTCTTGGAGACTAACTCTATGATGCTATTTTGATTTTGTATCATTTGCATTCATAGTTTAGATATTTACTCTTTGCACTAGTTTTCTAAGTTATTAATCTTTCCAGATTCTAACATGGTATCAGAGCTTTTCTATGTGCAAGAGTAGATTTTAGTTTCCTTATTTGAGAGATTCGGGGGGGGGGGGGGGGGGGGCAAATAAACTTTATTGTAGTTTTTTGAAAAATGAAGTATGCTTTTCTCTTGCATCTTTGGATGATCCTGAGAATCAGAAAAGTTTTGACAAAAACAGTTTTTCTTTGGGGTCTCAATCTCAAATCTAACAACCAACTTGCATATTTGGAGTTTTCAATCAGTTTTGCAGGTTCCAGCATGCCATTGATGGACTTAAGAAGCTGATCCAGCATTTGCATGTCATATTTTGGTTGCTGGGGTCGTTTTCTGATTTTTGGAGTCGTTTTTTACTATTAAAGGCATCTGATTTACACTACAGCAACATCTTCTGTTCATCAGCAAGAAAAACGCTTTCTGGGTTTTGTTTGCAGCCCCGAAAAAGCATCTGGGTATCTTTTAGATCTTGCATGCAAACTGTATATTTTTTAGAATCGAGCATACAAAGCTAAAGCCATACCCCTCTCCGTTGGCAGTCGCAGATTTGAATGCAGTTTTCAAATGTCTCGTTCTTGCTCATACAGACTCTGATTTTGATGATTCTTGTTATGAACTTGACTATTTTTTTGTGCTCTATCCACTAGTGGAGTTATTTTTTGATTTTAATGCATGAATTCTTCAGAAATTGCAGATTCTCAGCTGTGACTGTGCACAGTCTCCTTTTGGAAACTTCGAAGGATCATAAATTTCTCATACGACCTCGTATCGAGGCGATTCTTTTTTTGAAAGTGCATGATTTTTTGAGTAGATCGCAGTGGTGCTGTTTGTTTCCTTGATTATTGTGCCCAAGTTTCACTTTTAGCATATGCTCTTCATGAGGGTTTGTAATGCATTGAAATCAAGACCACTAAGTATCTCTTTCTAGTGGTAATTGTAAATGCACTAAAATAAAGTGCCAAATCATATTTCTTTGGGTGGGGGTTCTTTGATTGAGTAAAAAAGGGGGGGGGGGGGGGCATTGTCGTGGCTAGGTTCTCTTCTTTTTAGCATTTCTTCTCTGCATTTCTTCATCATGGATCAAACAAATATGCCCATCCTAACTCCATACAATTACTTTGAGTGGAAATCACGCATGACAATTCACTTAAGGAAAGCTGGATTAAATAGGATAACTATGGGACTTGAAACTGAACCTGCTAAAGATGAAGATAAGCCTGAATGGTTTAACAAATGTGATGAGGCATTTGGAACATTCTGTTTGTCTGTTTCTCCTGACTTGCTATTTCACATTGAGTCTTTGGATACACCAAATGAAGTATGGACAAAGCTAGAAACACTATTTGGCACACAAGATTCAATGAGGGGTCATATGTTGGAAAATGAATTAATTAGTTTGAGTCCAGGCAATTTCAACACAATCCAAGATTTCTTCACCAAATTGAAATCACTAAGGTTGTAGTTAAAACAATGTGGAATTGAAAAAAAAGATGAACAACTGATTCTTAGTATTCTCTCTAAGCTAAGTTCAAAATATTCTGTGTTTGTCTCTACCTTCTATGCTACTAAGGGTGCACTTGGTACTCAATTCACCATGCCATCTTTAGATGATTTTTCTGTCAATCTCACTCGAGAACAAGACAAGCTAATCCAGATGGGCATTCTTAAGTCCTCTAAGTCACATGCCTTGGCTGCCAACCAAGGCACAAAAGAACAACAAGGACAAAGTAGTAACAACAATAGTAAGGACAAGAAACAAAAGAATAGCGAGGAGAAGAAGGATCAGATGCCAGTTTTTTCAAAAGCAACTATTGATACACTATCTTCCAAGGGTGATAAGCCTAAGAAAGAAAACGTCAAATGTGTCTATTGTAAAAGACCTGGTCATGATGAACATAAATGTTTGCAGAAACAACTTGATCACTTGACATACATTCTTGAGAAGAATAATATCAGTGTTCCTGAGTCTATCAAACAAAGTTTTAATGAAGGGTCTAACAAAGAAAAAGAAAATAACAAGGGGAAAGGAAAGGGCAAGGCTCTTTTTGCAGTTGCTTCCTCACCATCCACTTGGGTTCTTGATTCGGGTACTTCACACCACATGGCTTCATCTAAGGAAGAAATTGCATCCTTGGAGCCATGTACTATGCCTTCTATGTTTATGGGTGATAACACTCCTGTTGAGGTGTGTGGGAGAGGGTCTGTTGATGTGGGGGATGGGACATTCCATGATGTTCCTTGTGTACCCCCATTGTCAACTAATCTCCTATCGGTATACCAGATCACTCACACAAGTTTAGGCAAGCGGGTTGAGTTCACTCCTGATTCAGTGGAGATATGTGAGTTGCACAATGATTCTACAATTGCAGTTGGGAGAGAAGATCATCATTCACGACTCTATATGTTTTCTCACTTTGTTCCTGATCCTCCTTTGACTATTTCACTCACTCACTCTAATAATGTGAGCAAATTATGGCATGAGCAGTTTGGCCATCTTAACTTCCACTACTTGCATCAGCTTAACCATCAGAGCATGGTCACAGGGTTGCCTTCTACTTTGACATTGGAGTCACTTGGAATACATGATAGATCTTCTAATGGGTCAGATTCACTTGAGCAGTCTTCTACCTCCACTTTTGATGCAGAGAGTGATTCAGAGGACTCACCTCCTTCCTCTCCTAGTCATCATTTACAAGTTGATGATTCTCCTCTAGATTCTCCATCTTTTGGTCCACTTTGGGCTAGAAAGACCTTGCAGTTTGCAGGTGATTGGGTTGGGGATCCATCAGACACCAAGCAGATTTGCTCACAATTCCAGGATGCTCTACATATCTTCATTGCTACTGCCTCAAATCCACAGTCCTTTCATGAGGCTTCTGGTATTTCTGAGTGGGATACAGCTATGCAGGAAGAGTATAGTTCCTTGATGAGGAACCACACTTGGGATCTTGTCCCTTTTCCTAAGGGAAGAGAACTTGTTCGATGTAAGTGGATCAACCGGACAAAATTTGCAAGCTTTGCTGGAGGTGCGAGATGCTTCATCTTTTGGGGGGGCCTCTTCCTCTCACTTGGAGTCTTAATTTTCTTTGGGGAGTCTCTTTTCTCTCTCTTTTGGGGAAATTTTATGTACATGGGTACCTCATCAAGCTTGACTTGTCGGGACCCATTTCTACATCCACCTAAGCTTTGCTTATGGGGGGGTGTTAGTGTAGTTTTTTATTTTTCCTATTTTGCTAGGTTTTTCCTACACTTTTAATAATCTCGCTTAGGTTAATAAAGCATGTCTTATTAGGTGAATGGTTGTGAGGTGTCACCTTCCTACATGTGAGCATCCATTAGCTATCTTGGGAAGATACTTTGCTATCTTTAGTCCGATAGATGGTTGCTCCTCATTGGTTGGTGTTGCCACCTCCTCCTTCTTCCTAGCCTATATAAGCATGCTACCTGGCTTGTATTTGCATCTCTTGTTTTTGCTTCTTCTTAATGCTATTTTGCTTCTAGCATTTGCATTACTCTCTTGGAGACTAACTCTATGATGCTATTTTGATTTTGTATCATTTGCATTCATAGTTTAGATATTTACTCTTTGCACTAGTTTTCTGGGTTATTAATCTTTTCAGATTCTAACAGAGCCCACCCCTCATTGTAGTTGAGATTAGACGGGTGATTAAAGATTGCGACCGCCTCTTTCACCTTCCTCTTAAAGACATTATCCTCTTTGACTAGAATTTGAGTGTTTCCCAAACAAATGTGATGTTTGGTGGAAGATGAATGTTCAACCAAAGCGGATTTGAGAACTCACTAATGTTTGATGTCGATATTATGATCTTTAATACCTATAACAAAAGACCTGTAAGTTTCACCAATTGTTACACCTTGCCATGTGATCCAACAAAAATTAACCTATAGTTTCACTAAGTTTGTCAAACATTAAAAAAAAAAGATAAAGATACAACAACAGTTATAAAATAGCATAAGCAATTAACACACACTCATACATCAACACATAAACATGTTACAACTCTTAAGGGTCCCATGATGATGAATCACATTTAATTTTAATTAACATTAATCTAATATATAATAGCCACATCAAATAATAATACACAAGTATGAATCCATTTAAATAATATACATTCATCTCAAATGCCACTTGGCGATAATCATAATGCACCATCATCCATTGTTCAAGTCATAGGGTATGAAGGGCTGAAAGAATATACAACATAAAAATAGATTACAATATCTCGTAAGATTCATGAAATCAAGTACAATACAAAATGTATAACCATCCATCATAGTACACAAGAATAGATAGAAAAGAACACCTGCACAAACACAAACAATAACGGCATCCAACACTCATATCTCAATGGTATAAGAAAAAGTACTACCACCCGACCTTGTGAAACCCAAAAAGGTCCACTCCCACCGTGCTGAGGAGATGGTCTCAAGTCCCAAACATGATAACAAACTCAAAAGTCAAAACCAACATCTAGGTTCAAGGAATCACCTAAAAGAAAACTATCTCAACAGGTACCAAGACACAAGTATCAACTAATCCTAGAGGTAACACACACACGTAGGAAATCTATTATGCATGTGGGCAAGTGTCATTGCATGAACCAGCTCTAGGGTTACCAGGTTAGTCTTTTTAATCCTCTGCCCCCCTAATGACTCTATGCAACACTAGTACCTTTCATACTGACAAGGCGTACTAATGAAGCATGGTCATGACGAAGCATCCTCTCTACTCCCATCCTAGCCTATATTAGCACTTGAGGCATGGGCGATGAAAACAATGACTCTTATTAATTTATTTTAAACCCATTTAATGAAATGTTATCACTTATTAAATAACATTCAATGGGTTACCCGTTAGCCTCTTTAGGGCCTCAACCTCCATTGCAAGCCACTTCCCAACATGACATATAAATAACTTAACCTAAGCTTAGTAAAATTAAAAAGATTTCAAAAGACCACATACCATACATCAGTTCTTAAATAAGTAACTAACAAGTACTGAAAATCACTAATCATAATCATAGATTCCACCAATATGATCATCCTAACATGACTGATCCCAAAATCAAGTATACATAAACCAATCCACATCATAACATGACATCACCAAGAACAAATCATACAAACACCTCAGTCCTATACAAATGACTGAAAGGCAATCCAAATACAACTGATCCAAGACTCAAAGGTTATATTAGATAGGTCACACCATTTACCTCAGTTTCACACAAGAACACTTGAAAGCAATAACAATCAATATATCGAAACACCTCATAGAGCATACCAGACACATTACCATGGTTGAGTATATAAGATCGAGATCAAAATATCATCATGACATCAAAAAACCAAATTCCTGATCCTCTGGTAAAACAACTTGACTAGTCAAAACTAAGTCAAACTTGGAAAACCCAATACAAGTAAATTACATGTCACAAAGAGTACATATAAAAGTCATTTTCATAATTCGTAAAGTTTTGAAAACACATAATTTGAATGTTCACTATACGTTTTCAAGTTTTCATTTTCATTTTCAAATATTACAGTTCATAATGCTTTCGATCTCAATCAGAGTTTCAATTTCCAATTCTTTAGTTCCCAAATTTACTATGGTTTCTGAGTTCACTAGAATTTCAGACGATTCAACAAATGGTATAAAGTTGTTTAAACATTGTTTCATAGTTCAATTCGTTATCAAAACATAAGAGTTCAATGAACATACACATCACAGTTTTTGTCTTTTTAAAGTATGTTAATTATTAAGGTTTTTTGTATTATAAAAACCTCCAAGTGTTATAGATCATTTTCATATAAAATTGAATCATCAAGCACAATCCAAGTTTACTAAAGATACCATTAATTCTCCCACTTAATTTATTTGATTTTAATTTACTTTAGAATTCTATTTAAAATAATAAAGTAATAAATCAAATTTTCAAAAAATTAAATTAATTTTTTTAAATAATACTTATTAAAATTAATAATAATAATAATTATCAATTATTACCATAATAATTTTAAATTTATTAAACTTTGGAAATACTTTCCCAAAAATGAATCTTACTAAAAATAGAAACTTTCAAAAATAAAAACCTAAGAAAAATAGAAGCTTTTCAAAAATGGAAACATACTAAAAATAAAAAACTTTCCAAAAATAGAAACTTGCTAAAAATAGAAACCTGTTCAAAAGAGAAACTTTTCAAAAATAAAAATTTGCTAAAATAAAAACTTTCCAAAAATGGAAACCTACTAAAATAAAAATTTTCCAAAAATGAAAACTTACTAAAAATGGGAACTTTCCAAAAATGGAAACTTTCCGATAAGAATTTGGTAGAGAAACCCATATCAAATTTAATATCTATAAAATAAAATTTATTTTCTTTCCAAAACCAAAATCCCGATTTCAATATCCAATTACGAAATACCGAAATAATCAAACAAGGATTTTCAATTTAATTCTTTCTCATATGTATTCAAGAGTAGAGAACAATAAATTTTAACAACAGGGTTTCAAATCTCTATTTCTCATATACAGATAATCAAACGAAGAACAATTGAAATATATGACAAGGGTTTTCAATTTCATTAATTCGTTCACAGATGTAATCAAGAATATAAAATAATAAATTTCAATCACAAGAGTTTCAAACAATTCTAAAAGTTCTGAAAATAGATTTAACCAGACAAGAAGATAGGAAAATTAAAGAATGTAAATCTACTGCGCAAATTAACTACAAGATTCTACTCGAATCTGATGCTAATTCAACAACACACAAAACACGCAAGAATTTTCCTTTCTTTCTGAAAACCTCATTTTCTAAAATTGCTCCTCCAAAACCTATGTAATTGCATAATGAGCTCTAGATCTCTGATAAAGAGTTCTCCCTGAATTTGAGGCTCTGATTGTGCAATCAACTGATCTCTAATAAAGAGTTCTCCCTTAGTTTGGGACTGTAATTGTGCAATCATGCGAGTGAACTCACTAATCAATTATTGTTTATTACTTGTTATCTTTTACCTTTCCATGCACAACTCTTAACAATTTTAAAATATCTTTATTAAATTAATTTTCTTTCTCCCTTTGATTAATTTATTAAATTTTAATTTTAAATTTTACTTTCATGCATAAGCTTTATGTAATTTAATTAAAATAAACTTTATTAAATAATTACTTACTCTCTCTTATTAATTTTCAAAGTGTTTTTATTATAATTTGATTAACTTAAGTAACAATAATATTTAACATTTATTTAAAAATGAACTCCTAAATATATTATTATTAAATTAAATAAATATTATCATGCCCAAAATTAAACTATTACTTTATCTTTAAATGAACTCTTTTATTTAATAAATTCACGAGACATTTCAATAATATATTTATTAATTCAACTAATAATATTATTTAGAGTTTATTATTTAAAATAAAACTCCTAAATAATTGCTATTAAATTAAATAAATATAATTATGCCTAAATTAGAACCATAAATTTATCTTTAAGTTTCATTCTTTTATTTAAATAAATTCAAGAGACATTTTAATAATATATTTATTAATTCAACTAATAATATTATTTAGAGTTTATTGTTAAAATAAAAATCCTAAATAATTATCATTAAATTAAATAAATATAAATACGTCAAAAATAAAACTTAACTATTTTATTTTAAATTTAATTATTTTACTTAATTGATTCACGAGACATTTTTAATAATATATTTATTAACTTAATTAATAATATTATTTAGAATTTATTATTAAAATAAAACTCCTAAATAATTATCATTAAATTAAATAAATATAAATATGCCAAAAATAGAACTTTAATAAAATCCTTTAAATATAAATATTTTATTTATTTAATTTCTCAATCAATTAATATAATAAATATCAAATTTCTTTATAATTTTTTTAATAAATTAAATCATTAAATTATTTTTTAATTCGATTTAATTATGACTGAAAATCACCATATGCCCACAAGATTGAATACAAAAACTCATCATACAGAACATAAAACTAAATCAAACACCAGGGTCAAAATCATGAATTCATGTCTCTTGATGCATTCTAACGGATAAACTAACTCAGATACTTGTCCTATCTTTTAGGATGATTAGCTTAGGTTAGGATTTGGACTCAAGAGTTATCTCCCCACTTATACCATTGAATTACTGCGATAGGGTACACTCAACCTGACAATTTAGGGAAGTCGATACCCGGTACCTGCAATCTGCATAAAATCCATGCATGTACAAACACAATATTCTAAACTAAACAGAAAATGGCAGGAAGTGATACATCATGTAGACCCTGATTAGCAGGTGACTATGACTCCCTTCCTCAACCACATCAGAAACATCAAACATAAAGAAAACACACACGCACGCACGCACAGACGCGCGCGCGCACACACACACATGCAAGTATGAGGTAAGTACCCATAGAAATCACAGATAACTAATCCATCTATCTAACCATCAAAAGATAATTGAAATCACTAACTGAACATACATCTATTATTATCGAAAATAATCATGAAATAACTAAGTAATTCATCACATATATCAACTGAATATGAAATACATTTAATCTGGTAACCAAGTACTGACAATTATAAAACAAAATCAGAAAATTGGCCTAAAAGAATCAAACAATACAATAGAAAGGTCAAGTCAGGGTATGCATTACACCAATGTAGGGTGAACCACAAGAACAAGAAACCTTGTAGACACCAGATTCAGAAAAAAGCATCTCTTGAGTCTTTGAGGGGGTAAATGGGTTCCAAGAGTAGATATGGGTTTGAAGGCACATGAAACACCTTTTTTAAGGATAAATTTTGAGATTTGTGGGAGATTCCTTCGATGAAAGGAAGGCAGTTGGGCGAGTCAACAACTGAGAAGTGTTGGGTCTAGGGGTAGAAAGGAAAGACTTGGCTTGCTGAAAGGATTTGGATATTTTCTTATTGGAATCCTCATTGAGCCTGAAGACATGATGAAGGTGGACCAATTCTTGGTTGAAATTGTCATCATCACAAATGTGAAGGGTTCTCAAAGCCAAGGTTTTAAGAATCCCAACTTTTTGGCTTGGCTGGTAATGAGAAGAAGTGTGAAGATATAAGTCGAGATGCGTGGCCTTGCGAAAAACCCTACAACCAAGAGAACCATCATATTTCTTGAGGAGACATACATCAAGGAATGACAAACAACCATCAGATTCAAGTTACTTGGTAAAGGTGATGGAAGGGAACAAGCTATTAAGGTAAGCATGGAACTCCTCTAGCTTGTCAAGGCCATGAGGCCAACACACATTGGTGTCGTCAACATAGTGTTTCAACCATTTTGACTTGACATGGAAGGAGTGCAAAGTCATGACTTGAAAGTGGTCCATCTAAAGATTGGTAATGATAGAGGAGAGAGGGGAGTCCATTGCCACACCATCTACTTGCTTATATATAACACTTTGGAAAGAAAAAAAGGTAGACCTTAAGCATAGCCTCCACCAAAGAGGCAATCTCATAATTGACTTTGTGTCTAACAATCTCAATGGAGTCATGAATCAACACCTTAGTGAAAATAGAAACAACATCAAAGCTGACAAAAATGTCCTCACTTTCCAATTTGGCATCTTTGATGAAAGAATCACAATTACCCACTAGAGGAAAAATCACCTTTGCAAGTAAAAAAAACTAATGAGTAAGTGGGTGAGCCAATGGTGTTACCGATGGGTCTAAGAGGAACATTGGCTTTGTGAATCTTAGGGACCCCATAGATGTGAGGAGTAACCTCTTTAGAGGGAAGGAGACGTCTCTTAGTGGCCTCATCAAATGAGGAGCCATATATTGCTGCTTTGATATGCTAAGGATCTCCAAACATGGATTGCAAACGACAAATATGTAGTAACTAGTGTCCAAAAGAAGTCACACATCCTAGATAAATAATCTTGTCCATTCTGACCATGACATTGCTTTTATTAGCTTTGGAAATAATTACGTCCTTATTATTATTATTATTTTTTTTAAAGGCAAGAAATTCAGCCTTGGGAATGTTGTTCCAAGGAGTCTTCACATGTCTAAGGGTGACCACACAATCTTGTCTAACCTTCTCACTTACCTCTAAAGGAAGAGCATTAACAACATTTTCAATTTTTGTGAGGAACTCAATGACAAGAATGGTATGGGGAGTGGGAGAAAAGTTGATTGATGCCCCTCTGGAGGAAATTAAAAGCAAGAGGGTCAAAGATGACACCAGAGAGGTTGACCACCAATCTCGATTCCCACTTCCGAAAGACAATACACACACATACACATATTTATATAGGTTTACATATTTATTTTTTGTGTTCATCTTTTTTCTAGTATGTGTTCCTTTGCTTATTTGTTTTTTAAAATTTTTATTGTTGCCAACTCCCCTCAAATTTATTACCTCACCATCTTTATATATATATATATATATATATATATATATATATATATATATATATATATATATATATATATATATATATATATATATATATATATATATATATATATATATATATAAAATTGTGTTTTTAGTATGTTATTTTTAGTTTTTGAGGCATGCTTTATTTTATATATATTAAAGCAACTAAAAACTAGGGGGGCTAGCCCTTAGTACAGAACAATGGTTTAATCATTCACAACAAAAGACCATAAACTAAAATACCAACACATTCACAACCATCGCCCTTAATATCAATAAACAAATTCCCCAAACCAATACTATCTATCATAAAGGTAGCTAACATAGTATCACAATTACTAGTAATCAAAGAAAAATTACTAGCAACCAACATGTGGTTCTTCCTTTTAAAATAATTATAAAAATACGTACCATATGTACTATAACTACTTAACAAAATAATAAAGTCTGTAAGGCCCATTGGCCAATCCAAATAGTTTAAAGTTGGAGTATACGAGCAACAACTCCAAAAATAGAACATAAAACATAACAAAACAAAGGCTTAAACTATAGCCTTTTCCTTTCCTTTTTTCACCAACAAAACTTTGACCTAACCATCAACAAGGAAACCATATAATTTCTTTGAACCCTTTGTGCCAAGACCTTCTTCACTTTCTTGGTGAACTAGGTGAAGTGTGGTGGCAACAACATGGGTCACCTTAAAAGAAGATTTAGAGTCCTAAAACTCTTGTCCAAAGTAGTGAATTGGGAATGGAGGGCCCTCATCTCACGTATAGTGTTTCCAAATGAATCACTCAACTCCTAGCAGCCAACATATTTTCCTATAGGCATCTCCAACCCCTATACCTGCATCTCATTAGGGTTAGTAGAAAATATTTCTTGATCTTTTTTCTTCATCCTCATATGGGAGGTAGCTATCATTGAAAAAGTGTCTTTGACATCTAGGTAAGAGGGGTGCCCACAAAAGTGAAGTCGACATTGTTCATTGCGAAATTGGTGGACACATGAGTGGTGCCTTAGCTGACCTTCTTCCTCTTCTTAATTTTATCATCATCTGAGTTAGAGGTATTTTCTTCTGTCTCCACCTCAGTGTCACAATTTTCTCTCCCAATATTCATCTTTTCACCCACCTCCTTCTCACTAGCCCCAAAACCTGACTCCTCTTTAGCATCCAAATTTATGTAAGCCTTCTATTTATGTCCAACCCTACCCTTAGCCAGCCTACCATACCTCCTACAACCACCATCATTTCCTTCATAATCAGCAAGGTCAATTTCTACCAATTTTTCCATTTTAGGTTTCTTAGTAATTTGGGACCCATCCAAAATCTTCTTGTGTTTTTTGGAATTACCCGAAGGGGTAGAAGAAGGGGTGCCTGAGGAGTGGGGGCTACAGAACATCACCCACCATCACTTCTAATAGGATTTTGTGGGCCCTAGTTGTCAATTAAGGCAATGCATAGAGATGGAGGATAAGACCTTGGTAAAGGATAGTGAATCTTTTACCTTTCTTCCTTCTATTCCTAACCTCCATTACAATGACTTCCAATCATGTAAAAAGAAAAATGAAATAGAGACTTTTTCATGATGCCTATAATGATTCAAAAGTGGGAATGGCTATATTAACACATACCAAATCTACCTTCAAGGGTAAGGTACTTCATAAGAACAAGACATACCTCTTAGGGCTTTGGGAGGTCTTCACGATTGAACCCACCCCTAAATCTCACAGGCTCTTCATCATTTTTTGAAAAATGTGTTTAGTCTCGTATCATCAGACAACTTCGTAACTTTCTGCCACTTTCTTTCTTCCATGGATAATCTTGATGCAATAGCAATAAATTCTTAATTCACTGAAAGTAGATACCATTGATTGTGACCCGTCTATTTGTCCAAGAATCAACAATCTAAGAAGAAACATTGTCTACATGACTTGCCATGGCTCCCATGAACAAAACCAAAGCCCCATCTCATACAAAGCAATCCAGATGTATAGTTTTCTATACAATCGTCAATCTTACATGGTTCAATTCACACCATATCACCACCCATGTTAGAATCCTGACTAAAGTTCTCTAAAAGCTTGAGATCGACAATGTTGGTCATACCCTTGCTCTTGCCTCTCTTCCATAGAAAAAAATTGCTCGTAGAAAGCTTATTAATGCAGTTAAAGAAATGATTAAAGATGCCATAATTATAACAAAGAGTGGTAATAAAAAATGTCCCTTCGGCAAAAGGTTAACATGTTTGTAAAACATGCATCCTGGTTGAGGTTGACATCTCCATGGGCTCCCTAGAAAGATTAAGTTGGACTCACTGCTTGGATCTTGGATCTAGCTTCTTGACTATGAGGGTATCCCCTTCTGATGCAGGATATGCCACAAGACCAGCCAGCTTATTGCACGATGCACTCCTCCAAAAAATCTCGACCGAAGAAGTCTCCTTCTTCGTGGAAGGGTGTTTCAGATGATCATTGCACTATTCATAAAGCCCCCTCTACTAGGGATGGTGACTCTTCGTAGGACACTTTGGTGGCGAGCACGACTGCTATCTCGGATGACACTTCTGCTGCCATGACTGCTGTCTCAGATGACACTTCTGCTGCCCCTACGTTGGTGACCTCCTCTGTTCACCCTCTTTTAGATTCTATCTCTAGCGCTACTGCCCATCCTGTAGCTCTGTTTCTAGATGTTACTGCCCCGTCTAAGGATGTTGCTGTCCCTACTTCTATCGTGATTCGTTCCTTGCCTACTAGTTGTGATGCTGGTTGTGGCGATGCTAGTTGTGGTGATGTTGTCATTGCACGACAGAAGGTTGCTGATTTGGTGGAGTATGGATGGACCACAATAAAAGGTAAAAAGGTCAAGCCCTCCACTCCTTTTGATATGGCATTATGTTCTCAAAAAAATGGGATCGAAAGGGAAAGTGTGAGTCCCTTTTGTGGCTGTCCCATTTTTATTTTTCCTGGCTCTTTTGGCCTGTTGTTCTTTGTTGTCTGTCATGGTATGTCTTACCATGGAGTTTCAAGAGCCCGTTATAAACCTATTTTTGGGCTGAAGAATAATGTGTTATTTGTGATGCCACCCTGGTCACATGTTCTTGGTTGTTGACCTGTTTCACCTTGGGGCTGTTGTTTTGATTGGTTTGGGCCTCTTTGAAGATTTTATGTTATGTATAGGGTTTCAAGGCCCTTCAATTCTTGTTTTCCTTAATCGAAAAACATTTTTGTAAAACCTTTCGTGTAATCAATCAAACAACTAGTAGATGTCCAAAGATTGTGCTTGTTATGACAAGTTGAAAGAATAATGAAAGGTAGTAAATGTAATTGTCAATTTATTTTTTTTGACAAGATCACTAATAATTTCCTCCATCATCCACTCATTAATTCTCATAATGACAATATAACATGGATTCCAATTCACCATATCATTATTTAAATTGCTCCAATCCTTCTTCATGTAATTTAAATTTGATTTCGAAGCCATATCCCGCTTAAAAATAAGCACTGCTAAAATTATCCAATAATAGAATTCCATTCTAAAGTTGTTCATCATTCCCTTTGTATGATAATTTGTTCCCCTTTGATAAGGTCTCAAACCTTTGCTGGTAGAGTGTCCATCTGTTGCCAACACCTTAATCCTTGGACATGCACCCCAAGCTTGTCACAAAATTGGCAACAACATTGCCTTCTCTATAGATGTGTTGCAGATCACAGCTTTTCAATTTGGCAAGGAGGTTCCATGTCTCCCATAATGCCATCTATTGACCAACTCGGGTCCCTACCACCTTTCACCATATTCACAATCGCCTTAGACGATCCTTCAATGATGATGTATTTCCATCCTAAGCTGACAGCTAGCTTTAATCCCCAAAAGAGCACCATGACCTCCACTACATTGTTAGAGGCATTACCCAAACTTCTCGCATAAGCCATCAACTGGTGACTAACTGAGTCCCTCACTATACCTTCTTCCACAACACATTTATTCCTCGTAGCTCCATCAAAGTTGAGTGGGAGGCATTCATTTAGTGTTCCTCCTTGCCAAGGACTTTGAACTATCATACATATGAAAGGACTCTAGGAGTTTCCAACTCATAACTATCTTATATTCACTAATTGACAAAGGCATCTAGGGTGTCTTCCACCTACTGTACTCTAAATTCTCCTTCAAAAAATTATATTTTGCACTGGCCACCACTTCCTCCAGGTTCTCAACTTCTCTAAAAATCCAAATTTTTTACTCCTAGATTCCCCAACAAACATGAGGGGGGTTCATTTTCCATAGCAGCTTGATCAATAGATGCTTAAAAGGGCAATTTGAATTTAAAATAAACTGTTATAAATTATTTTGGAAGACCCACTCCAAAGGAAACTTTTGAATGGTTAAGAGCCAGATTCTTAAACCAAAGGGGCATTGAAGGAAGATATATTGTATACTATCCTCCTATACCTTACAAAGATAGTATCTATTTGGAATTTGAAAGCATCTTCTCCTTAGATTATCAATTGTGAGTATTCTTCCATGTAATGAAGTCCACAAAAAAAAAAAAACTTTAGGGATAAGTTGGTTGTTCCAAACTTTCTTCTAGTAGGGGTCTTAATCTCTCTCAAACATGATGAGATAAGCAATCTTGATTGAGAAGTTTCCGCTAGTCATTTTGTTCCAAATAAACTTATCTTCCCCCAGGAACTTAATTCTATAGGAATCCAGGATCTCCACTGGTTCCCTAGCCAGAGCCTTAGGTAAATAGGGATTACCTCCTTCAAAATTCATTTCCTTTTCCTTTTCCTAGTGATATAATAACTAACCTTTTCCCCACAAGCTTGCCTAAAGATTTTCCTCTAGTTGGCCAAATTTACTTTAGGAAAAAGGTTTTCCTCCCAACCAGTTATCCTCCCAAAATCTTTTAGTAGTTCCTTTCTGAACCATCCAACACAACCGTTGTCTATGCTTTTTAAAAATTTATAATTAAGTTTTTCCATATTTTTGAACTTGTCGGCCAATTATTATCCTTAAGATAATAAATAAAGGGGGCATTGCTGAGGTACTTAGCTTTCATAATTCCACACCAACTCACTTGATTCTCAGCCAACCTCCACCCAACCTTAGTAAGAAGAGTTCTTTTGAGATCCAAGATTTTTTGAACTCTGAGCCCCCCCTTTTCCCTAAGTCTGCATACCACATCCTAGTTAACAAGGCTCTGTTCATTCCTCTCTTGATTCCAAGTCTACAAAAAGTTTGTTTGAAGCTTCCCCAGCTTGGGAGATTTTGAAGAGAGAGAGAAAGTACATTGGCACCCCTAAAGAGACAGTTAATAATTGAAGCTTCCCAATACTACATAGTAACTTACCCTTCCACCTTGCTGATATCTTATGCATTCTTTGTAAGACAGTCTTCCAAAATTGGTCGAAAAATTCCTTCACTCTCAAAGGGAGACCAATGTAGGTATATGGAAGACCAATTGACTGACAACCCAACATATTAGTTATATTGTTGGTGTAAATAAGTATTTACTATTTACACTTACTTAAGTTTACTTAGGTTAATGCATTATTTTTCATTTATTTATTAGTCACCTAGGAGATTGTGTACTCTTGTGAGTTGTCATATTGACAACACAGGAGTCCGCACCTCTTTTATGCACATGTTGTCTACAACAAAGGAGTTAGTACACTAATTAAGCACATGGTGTCTACAACCTTCTAATCTTATCCACTCATCTAGAATGTTGCATAAGGTGTGTACTTAGTTGTCAATGCTTGTCTTATCTCCTGGTTGTTTCTAGAGACATTCTAGGTGCTTCCTGAGAGGCCTTTATATATAGGAACTCCTAGTGTGTTTGTATACACTGAACATACTGAACAGAGCAATGTATTAGGACATACTCTGAGTAATTGATCATATCCATTTTTGGTCTACAATTGTGCTTGTGTTGAGTTCTACGATCTTTGGTGAATCTTGCCCTAAGGAAAATTCTTACACCTTTGAATATCTTGGTCTGTGTTGAAAAAATATATCCTACTCTTATTAAAGTCTATTTTTTGCCCTGAGTTAACCGCATAATCATCCAGAAGGTTGCGCCAAGCCTTTGCTTCAACCGTAGATGAGCAAGCATATAAGAATGTATCATCAACAATTGTTGAATAACTTTAGGAGATAAGGAGGTGGAATCTTTAATCCCTGATAAAGCCCTAGAATTGGCCAGTCTACAGAAGGATCTACCCATTACCTTAACAACCATAATATAAACATAAGAGAAGATAGGGTCCCCTTGCCTTAGACCTCTCCTAACCCCAAAGGAACCCTAAGGAGTACCATTTACCAGGTTCAAAAAATTGATAGTTTCAACTATGGTTTTGATCATCCTAATAACTTTGTTATTGAAACCAATCCTCTCATGGACTTCATAGAGGAAAGCCCAATCAACCTTATCATACGCTTCAAAAAATATCTAGCTTAAGGGCCATACTAGGATTTCTACTCTTGTCCATAGAGTGAATAACTTCATGGATGGTTATCACAACACCCAAATTTTGATGGCCCAACACATACCCCTTCTGGGCGAACTAGTGTAGTTTCCCAAGAAGAGTTTTATTCTATTCACAAGAATCTTAGAGAAAACTTTATAGACTGTTTTTGCACAAACTAATCAGTTTAAAATCAATTGGAGCCTTTAGGTCAGGGACCTTGGGCACAAGAACAATATATCCCACATAAAGTTGAGGAACCATAACACCTGCATCAATGGCAGCAATAGCTAGTACACATACCATCCCTGGTCACACCTATCACACAAAAACATCACTTCTTCGTGTTGCGTGCTCTTGCACAACTTGCATATCTGATCTGTCGCATTCTCAATACTGTAAGGCCATTTTCTTCCCTAGGATAGCTAGGATGCAAATAGCTTTTATCAAAATAATTAACATCCATGTGCTCTGATAAATTAGAGCATGCATTTTCAGTGACCAAAGAAACAAAATGAATGCCTTCATAGACACATGGATAAGTCTGCAATGAGGTATCTTTCTTCAAAGAGGTTCCTGTATACTCTATACTATTTCGGGGTGGTATTGATAAGCTTGATTTAATTGGTTTGACTGCAAAATACCAATTTCACTCTCCATGGTTCCTTTACAAAGTGATTCAATTACATTATAAATTTAATAAAACAAATTGGAACTGGTAATTTTGCACTGCTCTCTACAACCTTTGTAAGAGGGTGACTCCGATCATGTCCTTTGCAAAGCTCTCTTGCACAAGTCTCACTTCAGATTTTTTAATGACAAAGAAAAGTATTTACTCACAGGGCTCCATAACCTATGCTATGACCAATATAAGATGGACTACGGACAACATTCTCGGGAAGGATTACTTTGGAATACCTTCACATTCTAAGGCCGTCGCTCCACTGGTCTTTGTATTTCTGTTGGAGGCTTTGACACACCAACCCACTTGTGTTTAGCAGAAAGCGATATCGCTTACTGAATTGGTTGCACATACCGTAGATTCCATGCCTTCTACATATCTCCGTTGTAGACTTGGTTGCTTATAGGAGTTTCCAAACTTATCATCCTTTACTGACCCTTTGTTATCAAAAGCATGATACCTATATCCTCTACACTCTTTTCCCTATGTTTTCAGGATGTCATGAGTGAGATCATCATGGTGGATTGACAGAGCAATTACACATTGGCTACTCTGTCCAGCATGTTTTGAAAATAATACGCACTTCTCATCTGCTCTTCATATGTCATATTCTAGATATTTTGACATCTCCGACATTCCAAATTGGATCGAAGAGGAAACTAAATGGATTTGTTTTTAGAGGTAGATCCCATGCTCATAACAACATTCGATTCTTGTCCCAAAATTGTAGTCCGATCATGCTTTATGTTGAGATAATAGAATAATGCTCTTGATTAAAATGTCTGACCACTTTCGTCCATAGCCACGATACACGATAAAAAAATCATTTGTCTTTGAAGAACTCGAAGCATGATTCAATGAATCCACAGTATTTGAGCTTCATTCAAATTGATTGTAAGTCTAATTTCAGCGATCCCATATGTCTAAATTTTACAAAAACTACCTTTTCAAAGAACAGGAAGAACAATGCTCAAACTTGTTAAATTAAGACCGGAAGAAGCAAATGATACCTGGGCTTTCTGACGCAGGCTATGCAAGATTATAGGGGTGATTTTAACAAATCTTCATATTTTTCCATATATTTTGATCTGTCGTATGAGAGTGCTTGGTCTTAAAAATATCGGGCGGCTTAAACATCACACACTAAGCTTCATTCTAACACTAAAAGTGTTAAATAGTCAAAGTTGACTTATTTTTTCCAAGCTTAATTTTCTCCTTAATGTGTGATGTTTAAGGGTGGCCTTAAAATATGTAATCTGACTATCAAATCATTATAAATGAATGATTGAGAATTTATGCCAATCCAGCAATTCTCTAAGATTTTTTACTATATTTTATAACAATGTGAATGGCTCTTACAATATGAAATCTCCATAAGGATTGGGTACCTTCGATATAAACTAAAAAACCAGGAGTGACGCATGAATCATTCTTTCAAATTTCCTTCATTGACAAGCATGAACTAATGAATCCCCAAATTATTTTGTCCTATGGACCCTAATTCTGCACTTAGCTCCTAATTATTCCTCTAAAGTCCACTCCATGCCACTATAGCCGCTTTCAACAAAACTTAAATGTGGAATATATGGATTCTGCAATTCAAAAAGCTTTGAGGAATAGAAATTATTCAACAACTATCCAATAGTAAATACGAGAATTTGTTTCTACTTCAAACTTTAAAAATAATTAGTGTACTAGAGTGAATTCTGTGAAAGAAAAATTGAATCAATCACAAGTACCGATATATTTTGATGAAGAATTCTCTCTTGGCAAACTAAAATCTAGAACTTCGGCACTTACCCAAATCTAATGTTCCACTATTGTATGAAAACGGGGCAAATTGTGCACAAAAATCAAAACTAAATTTAAGCTACTACAAAAACTTTGAATTCCAAAGCACTTAAATGAAAAATCACCTTAGGGTCTTCCATAGATGTTTTCATTGAGCTCGTGTTTTGTGATTACAGTTTGGTAAGACATGAAAGACAAAAGTCTAGAGATCAAAGGATTAAACTATTAGAACACACAAAAAAGAAAGATTAATGGCATAATAGAAATATGTTTACATTTAAACGTGGGCATTGATTTTCTATTTTTCTGCATTTAAAGTCTTACGCCAACTGCACTGAATTTTTTAAGTCACTAATCCATTTTTCAAAACTTGCATCTAAAATTTAAGATACAAACAAAAGAGAAAGGAAAAAAATAGAAATTTGCTCCATAACGACCTCAGGAACAAGAAAGAAACGATGAGCGGAGTAGAGAGTTGAAAAAGGCATAGTTCTAGCAATGATTTAAGTCACTAATCCATTTTCCAAAATTTGCATCTAAAATTTAAGATACAAACAAAAGAAAAAGGAAAAAAAAAAAATCCGCTCCATAACGACCTCAAGAACAAAAAAGAAACGATGAGCGGAGAAGAGGGTTGAAAAAGACATACTTTTAGCAATGATATAATCGCTTCCCGTGTTGCTGTCGATTTCATAGGGAATGAATTTGAAGCAAATTATTTGAAAATACCCACTAAACAAAGACATTGAAAGACCCAGATTCAAATGCACTCAAACTCAACACTGATATATTTGATAACTTGCAAATAAACCCCCATGTTTAACTGGAAATTGTTACACCGATGCCAACAAATAGATTTCATCAAGATATTAAGGACAATAGGCTCATTCAACAATATTAAATGGTATTAATGATACAATTAAATGCAGTGACACGATGGCAAATTTTTTAATTTTCATGATAACAACGTATTTTTTTATTGTATTTTTAAGTTTAATAATATAAATTTGATACTTTTACCTATATTTTCACTAATGAAGCGATATTTTAAATTTCTATGAAACAATTAAGTTAAATTTAAAGAAAAATGTACAACGATTTGAAAATATGAGATTAGTGATTTTTTTTATATGACTGGATAAGTCTAATAACATGATTAAAATTTTGAATTATAAATAAATTGATAAATATTTGTAGATTTCAAAAGAAAATAATATTTATTATTATTTTTGATTTAATTATGTGATATATGAATAATACAAATAATAATCTATGAACTAAATTTCTAGTACGTAAATTCATATGAGTTCTTCATAAACTATCCTAAATAATAATGTGTTTAAAATAAGAAATATATTTAACTCTATATTTGATTAAAATATCTATATTTGAATAAGATTTTACAAATTACAAAAATAAACATCAATTAAAACTAATTGTCATTTTTAAAAAGTTTATCCACTTGTCACAAATGCGGAAAAGATAAAATTGAAATTAATGTCAAAGGGCCCTTGGTCTACTGGTGAAGTTGAATGGCTCACAAAGAGCCCGCTAGGGATCAAGTCTTGCTGAGTGCAAGGTCCAAAGACATCAAAAAGGGATGAGGTCGGGATCGTGCCTCGGGTGAATTTGGCAGTGTGGATGCTCTTTAGTCCTTGGCTCTTAGCTGAAGAAGTTTCAAGCACACATGGGCCCGTATTGGGTACCTAAAATGTCTTTGTGGATGACCTCCATAAATTTTTTTCTTTTGGAATTAATGCATTCATTAATAGAGGTGTTAGAAAAATGATTTAAAAAAAAAAAGTTTATCCACTTGTCACAAATGTGATTAAGATAAAGTTGCAATTAATGCATGCATTAATAAAGGTGTTGGAAAAAATAGTTGTATTTTTGTTGAAGAAAATTGAATTTTTTCATTGCCTTTTCATCATAAGCCAATACAATTTATTTTTCAATTCCAAAAAAACATGCAAATTAATAAACTTTTTGCAAACATTAATCTATCAATGAAATTTTTAGATTATGTGACTACTAGCAGTCGCATGCTTTTGTACATGCAACAGTGTTCCGATAGGAGAAAAAATCCATCAAAAAATTATTACGAAAAATTAATAAGACAAATAAAATAAAAAATATGAAAAATAGTGACATCTCTAACATTGACTAAATAAATTATAGAAACTTAAAAAACAATATTTAAAAGAAAAACTAAACTAATATAAAAATAATAATTTAAAGTAATTTTAAAACTAAAACCTAAATCAATTAAAAAAATTAAAAGTTTAATAAATAACAATAGTTAAAAGTGAACAAATTAGATTATTAATAATTATTAATTTAAATAACATAATATTTACTAAAATCTTTTAAATAGATTAATAAATATTATTTATTTAAATTAAATTTATCAAATATAAAAATAATAATCATTTAAAAAAATCCATAAAAAATTACTAAGAGACATATTAAAAAAGTAATGTGTAACAAATATTCTATTGACTAAATAAAGTATAAAAACTAAAAAATAATATTTAAAAAATAAATTAAACTAATATTGAAATAATTAAAATAATTGAAAAACTAAAATCTAAATCAATTTTAAAAATCAAAAGTTAAATGAATAGATCACAACATGAGTTTTGAGATCACAACTAATAAATAGAGATCACAATTACTAAAAAGAAAAAGAAAAACAAGAGTTAAAAGTGGAGGGAGATAAAAAAATGGCCGGTAAATAATTAACGTGAAGAATTTTCAATTTTCTGGCCAAACTGACAACTTTCTCGGCCAACTTGCAAATTTTTTGTCAAAAATTTAATTTCCGAGAACAAAATTTCCACAAATAGCCTATCGGCTGAAATATGGAACCTCATGATTCCATTAGTTTCTTGCCAAAGGCATGAACTAATAAATTAACATGCAGTGACTCCCTTCAAAAGACAAGGAAGACTCACAACTGAGGACGTTTTATCTCTTGTTCAAACGGATGGTAGCACATAGGACAAAATCACTATCCACGCCATGCACCCAAAAAAGAGTAAGATTGATACATACTAGCACTTGCACTGGAGGGAGGTGCAAGGGTGCAAGGGATACACTGATAGGTATTATTAGAAAGGTAAATTGAACATATTGTATAATTCAAAGAAATATTTATATTTGATAGCATAGGTTTAAATTTTTATTATTAAAAAGGTAAAATTGTAGAGATTGAGTTGAATAAGAATTACAATGCCATTTATATTAGAGCAAGACAGTCTTCAGTAGCATCGAGCATGTTTTATCACATTCCCTGACAACTCAAGCATAACTTAGAGTTTTATGACAGATACTTCTAACTTTGCAATTTTATGAAAACAATCTAAATTTACATAGAACTTCAAAAAATTAAAAACTGAACCGTTGTTCTATTCACTTAGCATTCAAACAAGCCTTTCTATTACTATAGTGTAAAAAAGTGTCACATTTCACTCTTTGATATTCATCCTATGGTCTAACACTTTTTTATAAATGGAACTCTCCATTGTTAAGACCTAGAAGATAACGATGCAGATGAATCAATCTCAACCAAAAAACTATGATTTAAAATTCAACTTATAGCTAGGATTCTCAATTATTAAAACAAGGTCTATCAGGATGTAGATAGGAAGGCAAAACAAAATAACCAGTAACTCTGTACTTCTAAACCTGGTAAGAAAAAATAAGCAACAAGTAGTTTTTTGGCTAAACTTAAATTACTACATCGAAATCTTCTCGTCAAAACCTGCTCAACAATGGTAACCTTTTAACATCTCAAGGCCATTGAATAGATAAGATATCTTATGTATAGCAAGCAAATTGAATGATCAAATACCAGGTATAGTCGAGCCTGCATATGCAATTCGATCAAAATTTACCATAATTCACTGCTTATAAGAGCCCTTAAAATATCAAAGCCATAGCAAAACAGATACTAGGTCGTTTAGGGTTCATTGATTTGCATCTGATGTTGTAGTTGTAAGCACACTAGAATACATGAATGTCTCCAAGAGCCAAACAGAGGGAGATGACAACTAAACAACCAAAGAAGCTGAAGCGGTGGATAGTTTAACAATTATGAAGTTGAATAACTATTAATTCCTCACCGATGGATGGGAAATTTCCATCTCTAAGAGTTCCCTACACTTTTCTCGAGCTCTACCCAATTCTCTCTCCATGTCGTTTGATTAGTCATCAAATGCAGAGTTGAAAAACGTTTTAAAACATTCCTTGGCATCTCTAGCTGCAGAATTTGTGTTTTCTTCATCTTCCTCAATGAGTGAAGAGAAGAATGGGAAACTGAAGAGGACACAGAGGAAGATGAAGAACACCCAATTACGTGGGTAGAAATGCAAGGGACGTTTAATATGTTTTTTTCCTGTCGTGCATTAGATCACTATTTGCAAGAGATGCAGAGCGAATTGTCAAAAGTTCAAAAAAAGTGTATAAAACTTGTTTTTCATTAGAGGAGCTTAGGAAAACTAGAAACAAGCTGCAGAGTTGGTCTACCACGTTGCAGGCAATAAAGGAGGAATATGATGAAGTTTGTGAAGGAGAAGCATCACAAGTTTTTAGAAAGAGAAGTATGTTAGTATGATTAGTAACAGGAAGAAGTGCCTTCTTTGCAAGAAACCATGGACTACATCTGGTAAGTTTTACATGAAAGGGAAAGATACTTTCATTCCATGTTAGTTTGATATAAAGAGTTCTCATATTCTACTTTGTGGAATCATAGTTCACTTTCATGTAGCCATTTCGTTGGAAAATCATGCATAACACTCTTAATTAAGAAAGATGAAAATTGCTGGGTAAGTTGAATTTATCTCTGATTCTTTTAACCTTTTTTCTTGATTGATTTAATTATATCTAGATATTAATGGTTCCAGTGTCCAAAATGCTCGAGAAAGGCAGCACTAAAAATATAAGAGATCATGACATATCTGAGATGGATGATGGCGAAGACAAGAATAAACCGGTTTTCAAAAAGGCCTAGCATAATAGGGCAGTCAGTAACCCTAAACGACGGGGCGTACCAATTTTGAGGTCAGGCCATGGATAACTTTGTCTATTCAATCCACCCACCATTCATCAACATATTTTCCTCATCTTGTCTTTGTTTCTTCATGTCCCTGCTGCTGCCTCTTCAGTATGTATTTCCAAGCTCGCCCATTCTTTTTTCTCTGAGAAATGCTGCCTTTTTGTCGCGTATCTTCCATGTGAGGATGGGCTTCTTCCATGACGATAAATATATTACAAAAGAATCGATGAAATGGATTTATTACCTAACCTGAATGTAACCAAAGTATGTTTTGCCACTTGTATTCCCCTTTTCTAACCTGAAGTTACTTTATAGAGAACTTTGATCCTTAAGCATGGTTGCAAAGTGGTATGAATGCTAAAATATCTCCCATCAGCTCCCACCAACTCAATCTCTCTTTGAACGGTGTATTCTAAAATGATGAAGTTTCATTAAAAAATCACCGCAAATCCTACCCATATTTATAGCACAATCAAATCAAGTTTTTTCTAACAACACAACTAAATAGCCCGTGGAGCCGTGAATTTAGGATTAGATACGATCTTCATAGACAAGATTTTGATGACATACAGATCAATCACCCCAAACTATGATCTGAAAACCATTTGCAGAAAGTTCATTAAAAAATCACCGCAAATCCTACCCATATTTATAGCACAATCAAATCAAGTTTTTTTTAACAACACAAATAAATAGCGCATGGAGCAATGAATTTAGGATCAGATACAATCTTCGTAGACAAGATTTTGATGACATACAGATCGATCACCCCAAACTATGATCTGAAAACCATTTGCAGAGAGTTGTTTACCGATGTGAGACAACTTCTAGTTACAAGTAACCTCACAAGGAAAGCCTATCAGCTAATAAAAATGAACAACTATTAATAGAAAACTCGATTAGTAGTAAAAATGTACACGACTCAGCTAAGGTAATGGTTCTACGTAGAACATAAAAAAATTGATTCCCCTTTGATACAAGACGCTAGTCCACATTTTGATCTGGAAAGGCCCACAAATGCCATAATAGTTGCATCTTTGCTAGATTTAACCCATCAAACAGATATTGCTTCTTTGAAAAAGCACAAAAAATGACAAGCTAAGAATTCAAACACGTCCAAAACATAAATAAATATAATATTAACAGAATTGAGACCACTATACTTTGAGCAGGAAAATAATCATAGAAGGTAAACATTCAACACTTTCATATTGCTGAAATCTAACTTGTTTCTAACATCATGTTAATGTTTTGCCTGGAAATAGAAAGATAAACAACAAAAGAAGAAGAAAAATGAGAACAAAAGATGCAAGACATTTATCTTGGGAAAACCCTTCTACTTGAAGGGAAAAACCCAACCACACCAAAAAAATCTCTCTTTTATTAATAGTTAAATGTTTGAATGCAATGCTTTCATTATATATATATATATATATGGAATTGAGAGACTCTTCATCTCACAATTATAGGTCTCTTCAATTTCTCAATCAAGTCTTCTCACATTTCCACATGCAACATGCATGCCTCTTTGCATGATACACATCTCTTCATTAAATGTCAAATATTAATATAAACATCTTCTTCAGCTGAAGATGACCTTAATGGTCATATTTCTATTTCATAAAACTAGAGAAAAGATCTCTATCGCAGCTACAATCTTCAACAGGTATAAGTATAATGTTCTGCAGAGTTTGCCTTCAAATGACATATTTAACAAAATTCAGAGGCATATGCATTATATAATAAACCAGATAATTACAAAGGTCCTATTTAGCCTAAACCTCAAATCCATGTAAGGGATAATTTTTATTGTGAGCTCTCAAATTAAGAAGAAAATAATCACTGGAACAACTGGCTTTAAATTCACTTATTTACTTTTTCTGGTTTGTACTATGCATCTTTATAAGATGAATAAATCCTATGGTGTGATTTAGCTTCAATAGCTAATTATTCTAAAGAGTGCGTATGTTTTCAACAGCAGAGTGTTTAGAGTGAATCATATGTAATGAAAATGCATGCGTAAGTAGCTCTCTCTGATCATGAATACCAATTGATCCCAATCCCTTATCTTTAAATGGTTTCTTCTTTAAGCCTAGCCTCAATCAAGAGGTCCTTTAAGTTGAGGATTCTTCACAATCCAAAGCCATTGACTTACTATTGGAGCCTAGATGGGTACAGCCAGGTGGGTAGGTACAAATAACTGGATCTGACGTTACTTTCATCATCTGCACACGTGATTTTTACTTCTAGCTATGCTCAAAGTAGCATGGAACTAATTTCAAGGCTACTAAATTTAGGGAAGTTTCACCAAAAATAACGATTTAGGAGATTGGCCGCCCTCAAAGATGGGAATAGCCTTAAGAAAAAAAGCTGAGATCAATTTTGTCCAATGAAATGTGTATGTTTAATTTATTGGCTAACACATACACAACACAAAAATCTAACGAAAGAAACTTTGTGTTCAGTGATTGAATAGCTTGCACAACAACCACAAGCTACATAGGACCTTTAAGGCATGGTTTGGGCAACTTGCACACAAAGCTTACTTTTGGATTGGAACAAAGAATAACATTGCAAGCAGAAACTAATCCCTACCACTTATTGAGCTCACTTTTGATGAAATACCAGTAAACAGGCAAGAGTCATGTTCATCAAATCACAATTGCAATCCAAACACATAGATTATAAACCTTTGCAATAGATGCAAGGCTTTAAGTTTATTAGCCTCTGCAATAGATTATGAATCCATGTTCAACTGTTGAAGAAACAGAAATGCCAAAGGAGCCTACTCTGCTTAGCATCCAATTTGTCTTTGTCGAATTTATTTTCCTTATTCTAATCTCTGCATGTTGACTTGAAAACATCTAATACCTGTTTGTTGGTAAACAGTTTTAGTATTATTTATGATCCTAGGACATATGATCAATATACACCTCAGAACATGGGAGAAGTTTAAAATTCCTATGTTTGTTAGCATGCTCTGTAATCTTTGTTTTTGATGAAATGATAGCTAAATTGTAGCTTTAATCTCAGAATTGTTAAAGAAATAGTAGCTACTCCACTTTTTTGAAAGTTTTCTTCAAGTATGGCATAGTAAAAAATGTTGTTAGAACTACTATACAAATGCAATAGTTTTCTATGAACATCTGCTGTGCGGATTGAAAAAAGAGTGAAATACAGGGCTATATACTTTGGCAGAAAAATGTGACTTTTGATGTAGTTCATTTTTTCCTCCATTGTCAGGAAAATAGAAGAAGAAAGAAAGAGCAGAAGGTTCTGTCAGTAGCTGTGAACCAAGGAGATGTACTCCTGGGACAGGGGAGCTTAATTCTGTGTGCATGATGTTGGGAGTAGGATATGGCCTAAATTGTAATGAGGATAAAAGACTGCGACTGTCAACAACAATTGAAATGGGGAGAAAATACTCTGTAATTAGAGCCCCTTATGTTTTAACTTGAATGTTCTGGAGTTAATCTTTGTTTGTTCTTACAATGACAAACAATTAAGGGCTTGAGTTGCTGCTTGGATTAGAGACCTGTTCACCTCAAGGACTTCTTACTCCATTGTCAGGAAAATAGAAGAAAGAAAGAGCAGAAGGTTCTGTCAGTAGCTGTGAACCAAGGAGATGTACTCCTGGGACAGGGGAACTTAATTCTGTGTGCATGATGTTGGGAGTAGGATATGGCATAAATTGTAATGAGGATAAAAGATTGCGACCGTCAACAGCAATTGTAATGGGGAGAAAATACAATGTAATTAGAGCCCCTTATGTCTTAATTTAAATGTTTTGGAGTTAATTTTTGTTTGTTCTTACAATGAAAAACAATAAGGGCTTGAGTTACTGGCTGCTTGGATTAGAGACCTCTTCATCTCAAGGACTTCTTACTCTATTATTATTCCATCTTTATTGTTGTAACAGCTGCAAAAGGGAAGACAACTGATGATTACAAATAGTACCACTAATTTCAGATGGGCAACATGAGCTGTAATTTGAATTTTATGTAAATTATATAAGAAGAAGAATGCAGTGTAGAGTGGGGTTGCCGTTGCACCAAAAGACCGATCTGTCAATGCCCGATACAACCACTCACCATATAGTACACAAGAGGTGGGTAAGCCCTTGTCACGAATCCTGAGGGGAGCGCTGAACAAATTTCCAGCAATCTCCCCCTCAGTGTTACCTGAGGGTCCGAGGATTCAAATCTATGACCAAGCTCTGATACCACTTGTTAGAGTGGGATTGCCGTTGCACCAAAAGACCAATCTGTCAATGTCCGATACATCCACTCAACTTATAGTACACAGGAGGCGGTTAAGCCCTTGTCACGAATCCCGTGGGGAGCGCTGGACAAATTTCCAACATACAGGTCAAAGAATATGTGCATGAAGCTTCTATCTGTTATCTATAAACAACAAATCTTGAGCTTCTCCACTATTATCTGTTCAAGTGTATGATCAGCTCTTCTGTGTGCAACGGCTTTGACAAGCTCCCCCATAAACTCTGCATAATCCCCCATCGCTGAGAAGCACAACATCATAACAAAAACAAAAAAGAAGATGAGAATTTCATGATGGAAGAAAATGTATTTAAGTCTGTGAGTAATAAAATAGGTAAGTGGAAATGTAAAAGTACAGCCAGATTGGAATAGATAAAAGGAACTCTGCAAGACTGCAATGAGAAATAAAACAGAAACAAAAGCAGATTGTTGAGATCAAAATTGATGAACATGGGAAAATTGCTTGCTACAAGATTATAATTCAATTTTAATCATTTAGAAGTATTGCCATAAGCATCAGATCATCAATACTAGGTCTAATGTTTATGATGATGAAAACTAATCTATAGCTCCTCTATATACCATACCACACTTGTTGCCTTGGATGTCACTTAGGTCGAATTAGATTCTTAAAGATATCTCTCAGAATGACCTGAATACATACATATGATTATGTAGGCTATTTAAGAGTTAAGGTGGCCATAAGATGACTACTCATAACACAATATATATTATATACTAGAAGTTTCAGAGCATTGGATATAATTCATTACCTGCATGGCTCGCCAATAGTATGGAAGAAAGGATACAACATATACTTGGTCTCTGTAATGTTTATCGTTTGTGTACTATATTGCTCCTCAAACTTCCAGTTCCATAATAGCATATTATATATTGGAAATTCCTATGATTCAGATTATCCAAGTCAAGGATAAAATGTATTTTGTTTTATTTTTTGTTTGGCAAGACATCATGGTACAAAGTCCAAGGTCTGGGATATTAACTGTCACTGTGTGTGCCAGAATTTTGAGGACTAAAAAAATAAAAATTCCTGGGATTTCTTCAGCACTGAGTACGGACATGGTTCACAGAGTTACATCTGTGCTTCAATTGTTTGGCAAGACACCATGCACAATGCCCGTGTTCTAGTACATAATAACTTTTATAATAGAAAACGTGTGTAAGAAAAGACAATTGAAATAGGAGGATAATTTAAATATACACGAAACAAATGTAAAAGAGTAATGTGTAACATTCCTGTGAAGAGTCAATTTATGCATTACAAATGCAATTAAACCATCATATTGTGAAACAAAGGAGAATTTATCAATGCAATGTTTTATACACATTCTTGTATTTATTGTTGGTTTACTTCTCTATAAAAATATTTATGGGAACAGGGAGTACAAAAAAATATGCTCAACAAAATGAACAAAAATATTCAATGCTTTCAGAAGTACTGGCTGTAAATGGAGTTCAAACCAAGATTTAAATTTAAACTGTCCTTGTCATATCAAGTCCTGAAACTCATGCAATACTCAAGCACCTTGAATCTACACAATCCTTTGAGCACTACTGTATACGTGTCTCTTCCACTTGGCTTCTCCATTCCTCGAGATGCATATAAAGCTCTAGCAGAAACTCCCTGTGATAGACGAGGTGAAGCATTTGAGTTGTAGCAATTTAAATATAATGGTTCCAAACTATTCATAGAATGTGCATTCCTTACTTGTCTTGATATACATAATTATTCTGTAGTGAATGTTCAAAATAATGTTAACATTAACAATAATGCTACAAAGATGACTTTCGAAGATGTTCATGGAGACCACAGGATAATCATTGATCCCAATAATATGTTTTTTGTGCAAAGATACAGGGGTTTGTTTCTTCTTCATTTTGCTTGATGAATTGTGCCTGGCTTCTTCTCATTAGACTTTTTCCTTTTGTTAAACTACTTTGATGCTCTTTATGCTTTCAGATTCTTCAAAAGTTGTTGTTTTGCAAACCTTCTAATGTTATAACTTGACTTTATATTTTGATTATTGCAGACCTATTTTGGTTGTTTTGTGACATTAATATACTCTTCTTTTTCTGGTTATTAAGCTTCCAGCTCTTGATGCTCAAGTTGGTGATATTCCAATAGCCCTATGTCAGGTGGTGTTGGCTGCAAGATGATGGGCTGTAACAGCAAAGTTTGAGGCCTGTGATGCCAAGTTTGATAGTCATGGTGGTACGGTGGATGCCTGTGATGCTCATAGGTAAAGCCCTTCTAGGGACCCTTGAGTTTGTGTGTTGGCTTTATTTTCTGTGTCATGATCTAGATATATTAAATGGTTGCCCATGTGTGGGTTTGTTGATGTTCATTTTAGTTAGGCATTTTTATGTTTGTTTTGGCTAAGGATCTGTAATCATTAAGCAGAGGGGGCTATAGAACCCCCTCTACTATTATCTTAGAAAACGTGCTCTCTTTTTTGTTTTTTAATGGAAGCTCCCCCATTAGATCAGAGGATGCACTCAAGTGCTGCTTTGCTCGCAGGAGATTGATAATTGTAGATAATAAGCCAGTGGACCAAGCCGACAGCTCAGACTAGAACAAGGTTAAGGAAGTCACTATGGATAATCACCTTCTGTCATGAACTCCAACTGTTGTCAAACATCTTCTGGCCATTCATTACAAAGGGAAATTAGAATGCCTATCACACTCCCCAGGTTACAGAGAGGGAAATTGATGATGACAGCTATGATATCTAAAATTTTGCATGGTATCTGTCAAGGGAATGCAAAATGCTATGGGCCATGGCTCTGTTGAACTCAAATCTGGGGTCTTTTAGCTGCTGGGAGATGATAAGGGTGTGCATCCAGGGGAATGTAGGGTGTGGTGTTGGATCTTGGCCCTCCCTAGATTTTTTTATTTTTGCTGGTTGTTAATGTCAGCTGTTGTTGTCTTGTTTCTTGGTGTTTTACCGCTATTAATTTCTTGGATTGGGGGCCCTTATTAGATCCTCATACTATTATCTTTATAAAACAAATAATTCAATTATTAGAAATGCTGCAATAAGTATATATCATATTCTTGTCCGGTAACACTTCATGTCTTGATAAGTAGGGGACATTTTTCCACAGCAAGTCAAGTTGTGATATTGCTATCAAGATTTAACTGTGTAGTATTTGAGTCAAACTCATTGACTCATGTTTCATGAATAGTGATTCACATGAATCCATCTCTCCTGACAATAAATGGAGCACTTAGCACTCATTGGATCAAGGTGATGCTCACAAGGGTGAAGCACCAGGACTTCCCGGGAGGTCACCCATCCCAGTACTACTCCAGCTTGAGCATGCTTAACTACAGAGTTTCCTCCATGGTTAAAGCCATTCAGCTTGCAACCCCATTTGCAAAACCTTCACCAAGTGTTGTACCTTATGAACCATTCATTAGAAAGCCCCTTAATGAGTGCTAAGTGAGCATCACCTAGATCCAATGAGTGCTAAGTGTTCCATTTAGTGTTATGAGAGATGGATTCATGTGAATCACTACTCATGAAACATGAGTCAATGAGCTTGACTCAAATACTACATAGTTAAATCCTAATAGCAATATCACAATTTGACTTGCTGTGGAAAAATGTCTCCTACTTATCAATTGATGAGCTTAAGGGGCTTTCTAATGAATGGTTCATAATGCACAACACTTGGTGAAGGGTTTGCAAATGGGGTTGTTAGATGAGTGGGTTTAACCATGGAGGAAATTCCATAGTTAAGCACACTCAAGCTGAAGTAGTACTGGGATGGGTGACCTCTCGGGAAGTCTTAGTGTTTCACCCCTGTGAGCATCACTTAGATCCAATGAGTGCTAAGTGTTCCATATATTGTCATGACAGATGGATTCATGTGAGTTACTACTCATGAAACACGAGTCAATGAGTTTGACTCAAATACTACACAGTTAAATCCTGATAGCAATATCACATCATGTCTTTTCATGGAGTCATTTTAAAGTAGGCACTTTGCATCATTATTATCAAATATACCTAGCTGTCTTGAAATAGGAGGTCAAAATATTGTTTTAGTTTTCTTCCTTGGGTTGTAGAAGATCAAGGGTCCCATAGAGGTTTGACTATGCATGTTTCAAGAACTTGGTGAGCTTACATATCCTTTCAAAGAACTACTTTCTCTTAGGAGGCAAGGTTGTTCGTTTTGCTTAAAAATGTAATCTTTACTCCCATGTCTTGGTTAGGTTTTTAGAATCACCAAGCTTTTTTAAAGAAAAATTCAATTATTGAAGCTAAAAAGTCTAAAACTAAATGTATCGAACAATTATTTTATCTACATAAAGATTATATGAATCAGATGCACATTCCATGCTGCCTACAAACTTTGGTTTCTGAAACAATGCAGTGTGTTCTCATTCCCCTATTTATTTGTCTCTTAGTAAACTTTCATTGCATCGAGTCAATCACATTTTAATAATGGTCCATTTCATTCACTAATTTACAGTGCATTGATCAATTAAACAATGATTGATCTTAGGCCTAGACTCTCAAACTAAACTTTTTAACTATTCTAATAGTAATTCATCTTACTTTAAAGTCGAATTTAACCATTGCAATGATTGGCAGACACCGATATAATTTGTTGTTTTCTTTCAATAAAGAATGTGAAACAAACCTCTTATGCCACTGAAGATGGTCTTATGGCGACTTATTACCATCAGACAAACTATTCAAATATCCTTTACTATTTCTCTCTCCCATATTTGTAATGTGACCTTAGTCATGGCACTACTATCAACATTATTGTTATCTCCAAAATCTGCACCCTAATTGCTTTAAGTCCTGAAACCCTTGGTGATTTTGGAAAAACACTGGATCAACCGGAGGTTGTGGGTAACCTATGCCCTGATTAAACCTCCAGATTCTAGGCCGGTTCTTATACGATATATCTGATATCTCACCTATGCTAATGAAGACGTAAAACTTGTATGGAAAAGGGTAAAGAGGTAAACTTGAAAATATAAAACCTAAATGATAAAAACTAAGGTGATATACTAGAATTGATAATGTGAAATACTGTTATAACACAATGAACGATTTCAACAGATAATCATGAAAACATAGCTTGAAAGCGCCGTTAATCCACATAAATATTTTAAGAGAAGGTCAAAATATGAACATATGAAAGGAAAAAAATCACAATCGAATATATCACCAAGGAAACACAACTCAAAATCTATGAATCACAGAGATCAAACATTGAAGATGCAAAATGAGATATTACCCAAAAGGTTTATCAATAAAAAACAACTAAATAACATTAATCACCATAAAGCATACAACCAAATCCTTTACTCCAAAAGCTGAATCCAATGCAAACTATATTACGATCAAAGGCCCAAATAACAATATCTCTATATAATAGCTCAGAAAAATCAAGAAAAAGATGCCAAGGACGAATATCACATGCACATCTGTCTCCTCTCAAAATTTGAACCCCTTCTCTATAAACAAGAGGGGTATATAACAATAACGAACTCAACACCACCTTTCCACAAAATCAAGAAGTAAGGGTCGAAATTATAAGTTAACCATTTATAAATATAGGCTAACAATTCCAAAAATATGCCTCATGCACTCCAAACTGTACCTTGACTACACACGCATGTAAACAAGTCCAAGAAGACTCTAAAAATGCCAAAAAATAGCTCCATAATTGACACCAAAGTCGTGAGTCTGATCTGTGAGTCCAAAAATAGCAACTCCTCGAATTTAGACATTAAACATGCAAATTCCCTCTTGACAACACTTAAGTCTAATTTTAACTCTGCCTTTTAACATCATTTATTATTTATTGCATTTTTAGTTATTATTATTAACTAGTTGATTAATAATCTATCAACTACTAATAATAATTTTACAATTTCTTCAAAATACAATAAGAATAAATACATTATTAACCAAAACAAATAATATGGATTTTCAAAATTAAATCCTATACCATTAGTCTTAATTAATAATTTACCATCTCCTTATAATGTTGCGGACCCGAAATTTTATAAAACATAAGAAAGGAATGTTAAAAAGTAACAAAATCATATTTTTGGCATTCGAATGCTCATTTGTAAGAATAGAGGAAACATAGGGTTAAAACCCTAGCCGAAAATGGAAAAGAACTAGTTTTTTCTTGCTATCCGTGGACTTCTTTGTTGTTGCAGCCGTCATTCTCCATGCCTAGTTCGACTGGTTATTCTCCTTTCTTGCCGTGAGTGTAGTTGCATTCTCTATTTCTTGTTGTGAGCTTCTCCTTTTTGTTGTTTGATGCGTGAGCCATTGGGTCTTTATTCTCCGCTATTATGGTCTTGGATGCCATTATATCTCCTGCTATTTTGTGGCTCCTTGTAGCTGTGAGTGTTGCTCGACTAGGTCTTCTCTTTCATACAGTGAGTGTAGTTACTATTGTTTATTGTGAGTCATGGTGGTAGACGTTTGTGCTGTGGCTGCTATATCTCCATTTCGTTTTGTGGCTTTGCTTCTTGTCTATGCCGGAGTAGCTTCTCCATTTCATGACTCTTTCTTTACCGTTTCTTGGTTCTGGTTATAGCCACGAGTGCTCTGGTTTTTGTGGAGTTTTGTTGGCTCATTTCCTTGTTGGTTTATTGTTTGTTGTGACTCTGGTTTCTCCTTTTCATGGCTTCTTCTTTGTCACTCCATTTCATGGCTCATGTACTTGCTGGGCTTTTGTTGTGAGACACTTATTACTTCAGATGCCGTGGCTTCTTCTGATTCCGTATCTCTCCTCTATGCCATGAATTATTCTTTTACCAAATTTTCTATGGTATTTGTTTGGATTTGCACATATCAAGAATCAAGAATCATTGTTTTGGTAGCTGTTTTATCCATACAACCCTTGGTAAAATACCGTTGTAGAAGTTCAGTTGAATTAGTTATGTGACATAACTTATGTCTTTCACAGCCATAAATCCCTATCTGTTGCTCATAACTAGTATTTGGATATGAGACTTCATGGCCTTGAGTGCTGTTATGATCTAGATCACATAGTGTTGTGTATGCAGTCTTTTACTCCATGCTAAGATTTTGTTGTAGCTATGCTTTTCTTCAGTATTTGCTGGAGTTACTCCATTTATGGGTCTTTGCTATCTCCTGCTGTTTGCCATCAGTATTTGCTAAATATGGGACTTGTAATTTCTGATAATTGTTGGTGCTAAGAAATTTATGGGTTATCTTAATTCTTGCCATCATAAAAGAATATTTTTGAAGTTTTTTCTGATGTAAATCCATTTGGGTTTTCTGCTATAACCGATCTTATTTTCCTAAGATCTATTTGTTGTATAAACCTCATTTGTGACTCTGAATTCATTCCTTCAGTGAGGCAATGTTCTATCTCAATTATATGGCAACTCTCTTTCATTTGTATGGATTTCCAGCATATAAATTTCCTCTATTGGATTTCTGGTAGGCCAAATAGCTATATGACATAACAACCACTTGAATGAAAAAACTAAATATAAAAAATAGGATTATCGTTCCTTCCGATTTCCTTCTCCTCAATACTATTTGCCACTGGTTTTTTTCTTTATAGTAATTGGTCTTGATTGGAAGGATTGTTCCCACCGCTGCACCTTTGGTATTTTGCATGTCTTCTTTAAATTCTTAGCTGGAATCTCCTTGTCTGCTATTTAATTTCAGCCCTTGATAATACATTGCTTTGTCCTAAATAGTGATTGTTGTTTATAGCTCCATTCTTTAAAACATATTGCGTAGGTTTTGAAGATAATGCTTCCAGCTGGCTGTAGCTTTCCCTCTTAGCACACTTGTATTGCTCTTTGCTGCAACTTGATATTTTCAGCCCTATTACTCCATCTGAAACAAAAGGTTTCAAGCCTATTCGATTCGTCCCTTTAATGTTTTGAATCTTTTTTTTTTTTATATTAAAAACAAAAGGTTTCAAATCAAATATGACTCGTCCCTTTAATGCTTTTGTCTATCTGCTATGAATCTGTCATCAATATTAATTCAATCTATTATGATCTGCTGTACAGGAAATGAATATGTTAATACTGAAGCATTTATTGTAAGTCATCTTTCTCTGCTGATGTATGTCTTTATTTTGTTGAGATGAGTAGCATGTTAGGACCATGAATGTGAGGTGAAGCGAGGTACTAGCATGCTTAGATCCATTGGATCTAACCTAATTTCTTCATGAATGCAAGGATCAGATGCATGGAAGGGACGCGGTTCGGGGCAGCGAACGGATGGATGCGGATGAATGCAACTCAACCAGTCATTACAGGCAATGATTGGTGCCCATGACCTTTCCTCTCTTTATACTTCTTTCATGTTATTTATTTCAGTAGAGTAGGAATATATATCAGTAGATAGAGACTACTCTTATGGTCAAATGTGTGAGAGAAATTCACTTTCTACATCTTTATTTCATGCTTGTTAATATCAATTGTACCATCATGGTGAATAATACAAAAAAAAATCTATTATTTCAGTATGAATGAAAAGATACTTCTTTTTTGCAATTTTGAATATAAATTGAAAGTGACAAACATGTATGCTTTACTCCATTTGAACATGTGTGAAAATTGAGTAACAATCATCAACAACAAAACTACCAAATTCAATACCATACCTACTCATACTAATACATAAAAATAAAGTATGTACCTGGTGATAAGGTAGGAAAAGTAGGGACACCCTTTGCAACCTGTGTATCTCTAACAAAAAGAATCCCGATCAAACCTTTCTCCTCCTTTGCCCACAATTCTTGCTCCACTAACTTCACAGTGCGATCAGAAAAACAACCAAAACACAAGCACAGGTAGAATTCAGTAAAAGATGTATAAGACCCTAATTATTCGCATTGAATAGGCAAATCAACCACCAAACGGAAATAGCCTCACTAAAACAGCATCAAATATGCCTAAGATACATTTTTTGAGTGCATGTGCCTAAACTTAAAAAAGAACGAATTTTACTTATCAATAGTAGAACGCAAAATCCGTAAACATGTAATTTCATGCCAATAAAGCTAAATATAACCTTTTCATCTAGATTAACTTGCAGTTGAAGTTTAGCGGATTCTAACAATGGCAATGGGCAGGAAAACCTTGTTCCATAATGGAAAAATTGCCAATTTGCTCAACAAATACCAATACCATCATTTTTCATAATTTTACAATTCTAATCCTAGACCCTGTATGCCAACAATCTACTGCATGATATTTGTTTAGCAATACAAACCAAACTGAAAATAACCCATCAAACAAATGTCATACAATATCAAAGTGTTCCATTCCATCCTCCACATTCTGAAAATGCAAGAAAACCACCAAACTGAGCTCTAACCAGCAAAAATGACAGGGAAAAAGAGACTGACCACAATAAGAAAAGGAAAATGGAATATGAAGAAGCTGTTCTTGACATTTGCCTTTTGGAAGTCTTGCTACTTGTTGAAGCTTTTCACCTATCATGATATGTTTCCAGCACCCCTCATATTTTTCTTGCAAGTTTTCTAAAAAGGAAAAGAAAAATACACCGGAAATAAAACACACAGCCAATGGAAGTTCACTTTAATAGGAAAATTTACTCATGATATAAGATAAACGGAGGATGCACAATGTCTTAGGAGCAAAGTAATGTAGAAATGCTATTGAAAACATTAGTATCCTGCATTAACAACAAGGATTACAAAGCATCTACTAGTAATGCTCATAAGATATAATAAATGTTTATGAGATTCAGCTTTGAAATTTTTCAAATATGACAGTACCTTAATGTTTTTAGAACATTATGGGCACTAACGAGCATAGTCTACTTTAATGCAAATTATTCATAGATTCATAGCTTTTTGAAATACTTTAAAACAGTGTTACTCAAGTGCGCACTTGAGGTAAAACCAGCTTGCACCTAGTATGCATATGTCCTGGGTGCAAGTACATTGTGCACCCGCGCTCCACAACCACCACCAAATCATAACCACACCAATCGATGCACCAGAGAGGATGAAGGTTCTTCTTGGGTGTGGGGGTGCGAGGGTGTGTCCAGGGTGCATCTAACACCATGGTCAAAAAGTAAAAAAAAAGAGAGTTTTTGGTGTTATTTTTTTATTTTTATTTTTAACATGGGAACCCTAATTGGGTGTGGGAACCATGAGGTCTCTTTTAAGGTTTAATTAAGGCCAATATTGTTGGCAATTTAGTAGGGTAAATGATATAAGGTTGTCATTTATGTCAACATATAGTCAAGATTGAGCGAGCAAATAATTGTTTAAGTATCACAAAGTTTATCTATTAGCATAGGCATAGTTTTGGTCAGCGTAGTTCACGAAAGTATTTCTGGCACATGGACACTAAGGTACAGACAGAACAAAGTATGAGGATACTACATATGAGAGTGTGAGGTTGTACAAACAATATGAACAAAGATATTCCAGTTTTACAGTGACAGTGTTGAACAAACATAATAGGGTAAAGATAAGAAAATAGATATTCTAAGTTAAGGAATTATGTTTTTTAACAAAATAATTACTTGACTAATTAGGGACAACATTCTAGATGTTATCCCTAAGTCAACAAGAGTTAATTTTGTATTTTGGAAAATGTATAAAGTAATGAAGGCTAACAGTATAAAGAACATAACTTGAAATGCGAAGTTGTGTGATGTCTATGACATTGAAATGCCATTCTTTTGATATGTGAATTCTGATGTTAGATTAGAGTGGTAAGGATATATGATCATTTTTTGTGAAAATTAAAAAAGGCAAATCAGTTATTGAAGACATCAGCAGCAGTAAGAGGTTTTGTACTTACCCCTTGTATTTAAGAACATTATTATTTATTGCATGTTTGGGCAGTGGGCTCATCTTCCATACTTTGTATATTGTAATAACAACTCCTAATAGGGTTGATGCTTCTAACAAAGCCTAATTGTCTAATAAGGACCGAGACACTATATGGATGTAATAAACTCTTAATAAGGTCAATATCTTTCTTTTGATTGTGGATCATTTTGTGGGTACCATCCCCACTAAGGTTTTCCCTAGGCCAGGTTTCCCTAGTTAACAAAATATGGTGTTATGTGTTGCATTACTTTATGGTTGTGTTTATTGTTTAGTATAATCAATTTACTTTCATATGCAAGTTATAAGATTGTTAACGATATCCATAATTGGAAAGAAGTTTGTGGAATACTGATCCACCCCCCTCTCAGTATTTCCTATTTCAAACAATTGGTATTAGAGAACAGTTACTCAGAGAAGTCCTAATAGCTTGAGTAAGATCTATATGGATATGGATAAGTTACAAAATAACCTAGAAAAAGCTCTTGAGCAATGTGATGTACTTACAGAAAAGAGAGATACTTTGAAAGACAAGTATGAAGATGCCAAAGACTACATTGTAAAATTGAAGGACAAGATTGAATATGTTAGATTTAAGAAAGAGTCTAAAGACTAGACCAAGGAATGCAATGAAGTTTCAAGGCTTAAGAAAGAGAATGAGATCCTAAAACATGAGCTAGAGATTACCAATCTAAAGTTGAGCTTCAAGGATGATGATAAGAAGATTGAATCAGATTTGAGACCTAAGAATGCAGATATGAGATCTAAACTTGTGAAGATGACATCTGAACTTGAATCATTGAAGTTGCAGTATGCAGAACTTGATAAGTATAATGCAATTGTGAAAGGAGAGTTAACACAGTTTAAGCTACATCTTGAGAAGTTATACTCCAACACTGAGAAGCTTGATGAGCAGATCTATATACAAAGACCTTATGACAAGACTGGTCTTGGATATTATGAAGGAGGATCATCTAAGAAAAATGGGGTTACAAAAGAATTAGATATTGTGATCCAAAAACTTGAGCATAAAAATCTGAACAAGGTTGAGTCAAATCAATCTGAAGATTTACCTAGGCAATCTGAACAAGTTGAATCACCTAAGTGTAATGACCCTCTCTATAAAGGCCACTGAAACCCTCAAACTGAACTTAGGAATTTTGTCAAACACTTGGCATGTAATGAATAATAACAGTAACAATATTCAGAATATGGCAATTTCAGATTTGATACTTTCAGAATATAATCGCAGAATTACAATATATATAAAGCCTTTGAACGATATTTCAATTACAATGCAATAAATTCTGAAATTATTTTATTACCAATTCTGGTCTGATTATTACAATGACTGTATGACAGCAAATTTACCCAAAAATTGACATATTTCAGAATGCAAGAACCTGGTTTGAAGAACTATGGAAGAACACCACGTTTTGCTGCAGATCGTTGATGAAGACCTCCAACCGCACCCCCAAACTATCCTTAATTTGCTGCTGCTGCCCAAACTAGCAGGGTCGTACCAGGCCGTACCTGTACGGCTGCTGAAATAAAATAATATTAGGGTTTTGGGACCCCCAAATGCAAGGAAAATGGGCGCCTAGGGTTAGGTAGTAACCCTGTAAAACCATAAAAAATAACTCCAAGGGGTTGAGGAGATATGAGCAATTATGTGGTTCCGAACCCTGCTTTGCCAATTCTGAAAATGCACTTATTCTGTCTTCAAACTCTTGTCAAATGCTTCTCCAATGATAGGGCAAATCTGAAATCCTTATTCCAACCAAAAACAAACCCTAACAACGAATTCTCAATAAGCTCCAATGAGATGGCTGAATACCAACTCCAATTATGCAACAATTCAGGTGATATTTCACACCCTCAAAGTCGCCAATCCAAGGGAGTGATTCGTTCCCAAAGATCGAATAATTTGCAGATCCAAAGTCCACAAATGTCTTCACAATGAAGAAGTAGAAGAGTTCTCCAATCCAAGCATGTCCAAATGAGAGGCCCAGCCCTCTATTTATTCACTTTTCTAAGAAGTTGCTAGAACTTCTAGAAACATCCTTTATAAATTCCCATTATAATGCACTTTTTTATAATAAAGTAATTTTATAAAATAAAAAGTGCAACTCAAATTAAAATTATAACATGTGGGCCCCAATATCACATAATGATAAAATATAACCTCTTAACACTTCTTCAAGAGCAAGATATGACTATCTGATCCGCAGAATTGACTCTCTTTCCACACCATTTGCCTACGAGAGTCTGGAATAGGCAAATCCATGATCAATGCCATGTCGAACTAAAGAGGGGACATTACAGTCCGCCCCTCCTGAAATTGCTTGGCCTCAAGCAATCTCAACGCCGGGTGCTGCAAAATAGCCTCCCCCTCCCAAGTAGCATCCTCAACAGGTAAATCTTTCCACTTAACCAAGTATTCTCTGATCACCCTTCTACGAAGCTGCTTTTCTCTGCTCTCCAGGATGGATTGTGGTACTAAAATCAATTTTCCCTCATCGTCTAAAGGAGGTAATACTGCAGAAGGCACCACATTCTGACCCAACGCCTTCTTGAGGCGTGACACATGAAACACATTGTGCACTCTGCTGTCTGCGGGAAGCTCCAACTCATAAGCCACTTCACCAACTCGCCTGATAATCCTGAATGGTCCATAATAGCGTGGCTTAAGTTTCTCTGCCCCACTCTTCTTAAGAGTAAATTGCCTGTATGGCTGCAACATGAGGTAAACCATATCATCTACCTCAAAACTACGCTCAGTTCTCTTCTGGTCTACATACTGCTTCTGCTGGTTCTGAGCTCTTGCAATATTGTCTTTGAGGGTAGCAACTATATCCTTACTCTCCTGTAATAATTCACCTGCACTGGGTACCCGGCTGTCGCTCAACAACAAATCCAAGAAACTAGGTGCTTCATAACCGTAAAGTGCCATGAAGGGTGTCATCTGTATAGTCATATGATATGTAGTATTGTAACAATACTCGCAGAGATATATCCATCTGACCCAAGCTCGCTGCTGAGCTGCCACATAATTCCTTAAATATCCTTCCACCCATTTGTTCACAATTTCTGTCTGACTATCGGTTTGTGGGTGATAGCTTGTGCTGGGTGTAAGCTCCGTGCCACATAACCGGAATACCTCCTGCCAAAAGTGACTCATGAAACGGCTATCCCTATCACTCACAATGTTCTGAGGCAAGCCGTGCAATCTGAAAACCTCCCGAAAGAAAACCTCTGCCACCTGAGCTGCTGAATGTGTAGTAGTGATAGGAAAGAAATGAGCATATTTCGTTAATCTATCTACCACCACATAAATACAATCTCGTCCTTGTACCTTGGGCAAACCTGTGATAAAGTCCATGGAGATGCATTCCCACTTCCTGTCGGGAATTGGAAGTGGCTGTAGGAGCCCTGCCGGATAGCTGTGTTCTTGTTTGTTTTGCTGGCAAACATGACACTCTCGAACATACTGCAAAACATCAGCTTTCAGCCCCTTCCAAGTGAACCGCTCTCGAACCGACTTGTAAGTCTTGAAGTACCCGGGATGGCCTGCTGTCGGTGAGTCGTGAAGTGCTCTCATAATCAGTTGCTTAACCTTCGATCCTGGGACTAGGTAAATCCGGTTCTTGTAAATGATCAAATCATCTACAAGTGTGTATCTGGTATCAATCACTGTTCCCTCTACTATATCGGAGGCCCATGTATCCCTGACATACTCTGCTATAATCAAGTGTCGCAAATCCTCTGATATCTGAACCATAAGAGTGAGGTGTGGCCTTCGAGATAGAGCATCTGCAACAACATTCTGAGTTCCCTTGACATATGAGATGTCAAAATCATATGCCTGCAACTTACTTACCCACTTTTGTTGGCGATCATTCAGGTCCTGCTGTCCCAAGAAATGCCTCAGACTGTTATGATCAGTTTTAATACAAAACTTGCTACCCACAAGATATTGTCTGAATTTGGCCAAAGCATGCATGATGGCCAACATCTCCTTATCATATATACTGAATGAATGCTCAGGGCCTCTGAGCTTCCTGCTCTCATAAGCTATGGGGTGCTTATTCTGCATAAGTACAGCACCTACTCCCTCTCCAGATGCATCACATTGAAGCTCAAATGGCTTCGTGAAATCAGGTAATGCTAGAACTGGGCACGTAGTCATTATCTCCTTAAATCTCATAAAACAGTCCTGTGCCTTCTGAGTCCACACAAATTCCCCTTTTTTCAGTAAATCTGTCATGGGAGCTGCATGTCGTGAGTAGCCACTGACAAACCTACGATAAAAACCACATAAACCAAGGAACCCCCTCAACTGTGTAAGGTTCTCTGGTGGAGGCCAATCAACAATAGCGCGAATCTTTTCAGGATCCATCCGCACTCCCTCTGCACTAATGATGTGTCCTAAATATAACAGCTTGGTCATCCCTAAGTCACATTTGGACTCCTTTGCATACAAGGACTCCTTCTGTAGAATGCTCAACACCGTCTCCAAATGCTCTAGATGCTCCTGCCATGATCGGCTATAGATCAGAATGTCATCAAAAAACACCAGCACGAATTTCCTCAACTGATGGTGGAAAACTCTGTTCATAGTGGACTGGAAAGTGGCAGGTGCATTGGTCAGGCCGAAAGGCATGACTACAAACTCAAAGTGCCCACAATGACATCTGAAAGTAGTTTTCTCAATATCCTGTTCACGGACTCTGATCTGGTGATATCCTGATCTCAAATCAATTTTCGTGAAATAACAGGCCCCATGCAATTCATCTATCAACTCATCAATGCGAGGAATAGGATACCTGTTCTTAATGGTTCTCTTATTTAATGCACTGTAATCAATACACATCCGAAGCGTTCCATCCTTCTTTTTTACCAAAACAACAGAAGATGCAAAAGGTGACTTACTGGGTCGGATGTGCCCCATCGCTAGCAACTCCTCAATGGTCCTTTCGATCTCGTCCTTGAGTCGCTTTGGATGTCGATATGGTGTGACCATGATATGTTTAGCACCTTCCTCCAGCTCAATAATATGCTCAATGCCTCTGTCCGGTGGCCTGCCTGGTGGAATCTCACTGAATACCTTTTCGTACTTAATCCTCAACTTCTGAATATCAGGATGATATTCCGCCTTATGTTGCTCCTCCTGTGTAGGTATCAAAGTACAAACTGCTGCCCACTCTATATCATTATGCCTAGTTAATCTCTCCAGCCGCCTAAATGAGATAGTCCTGATGTCTCCATTACGGATAGCCTTTAGCACATGAGTCCTACCATTCATTTCGAATTGTATCTCCATATCCTCTAATCTTAGGGTAACCACCTTCAATGAATGTAGCCACTGCATTCCAAGTACTATGTCCATGTCACCCATGTTGACCACATGATAGTCCGCCTTAAACTCATAGTTGTTCAAGCGCAAAGGTAAGTCTCGTACCATCCTGTCACAACGAAGAGTGTATCCATCAGCTACCTTGACTCTTAGTCCCTCGAATTCCTCAGTAATGAGTCCACGCTTCTCTACGAATCGTGCATCAATGAAATTATGCGTGGCACCTGTGTCCAACAATGTAATAACCTTCTGCCTAGCCAAGACCCCCCGAAGTCTGAAAGATCCCTCTCTCTGGATACTAGACAGTCGTGCTTCCTGTAAATGTAGCTCTGTTTCCTGCTTTTGCCCTGCACTGTCTATCTCCTGCTCTCCCTCTGCTTCATCAGGATCCTCATCATGATGTTCTGAACCATCTGAATCTGAGCCTTCGTAATAAGCCCACATTGCCCGGTTGGCCTTCCCTTTTGGCCTCATAGGACAGTCATGGCCGTACTCATACGGGCCTTTGCAATAGAAGCATAGCTTCTTCCTACGCAAGTCATTAAGTGTCTCCTTGTCCAGCCTCTTACTTTCTTCCTTAGGTAGCTGTGACTCTCTATGAAAGGGTTTCCTGTCCTTATCTTTTCCTGAAGGGAAACTCTTTGCCTGAAATTTGTTTTTTGAAGTTGAAGAGGAATCCATGTCACGAGCTTTCTTAATGGCTTCCTGCAAAGTGGGAGGGTTGAGAGCTTTAATCCACCCTCTCAACGGATCAACTAACCCATCCATAAATAAAACCAATAGCCTTCGTTCAGATACATCTGTTACTAACACTGCAAGTTTCTGAAATTCTGAAATGTATGTTTCCAATGATCCCCACTGTTTAAGCTGGGCTAATTCCTTGAAATGGAGTTCTGGATCTCTCTTATCAAAACGTTCAATCAGTCTCTCCGTAAACTCCACATATGAGGTAATGTGTGCATGACCCATAGTGATCATACCATGATGCCACCATTCGTGTGCTAACCCATCCAGGTGAATTGCTGCATACTTAATAGCTTCTTCCTCAGACATAGGGTTCAATTGAAAGTATGTGTCAAGCTTTTGAACCCAAGCTCTTGCTGTAGACTTTCCCGAGCCATCATAATATGGTAACTGTAGTTTGCCTACTTTCTTTCGTAGCTCATAGTTCTGAGTCCTGTCTTGTCCACGGGGCATATGCTTCATCCGCACATCCATTTACTCTCTAAAGGTGATTGCAGCTGTAAAATCTGGACCCCCTGCTTCCCAATCTCTCCTTAGCTGATCCTGTATGTCAGTGATCTGGGGTTCTGGTACCGGCTGCTCTGGAGCTCTAGGAAGGAACGTAGGAATCATAGGCCTCGAACTCACTGTCCTAGCTTGCTGGGGGGCATGACCGAAATTGTTCCCAATTTGTTCGCCTCCATTATGTATCTCATCCTGATTATTCCCATTCTGATTGTGACCATTCTGATTATTTCCTCCACCTATGTTAGCGTTCAACCCCATTTGTCGAGCCATCATCTGCATCATAAGCTCCATTCTCTGGTTCTGTTCCTGTGCTCTCTGTTCTGCTAATCGCTGTCCCTGTGCCAAAGTGTCTAATAACTGTAAAAATCTCTCCTCTCGCTGATCTGGACCAATATTCCCACCTCTATCCATATTGTAGTCGTAGTCTTGATCAAAAAATACCTCCCCTGTGTCTGTATGACTGGATTCTATGTCCACCTGGATAGATGAGCTAGACTGTTCGCTCTGCAGGTCAAAAATCCTATCTTGTCTTGCTTTGGTATTGCGGAAATTATAAGGCCTTTGTCGCATGCTCTGATTTTAGTATTTTGACATTTCATCAAACACTTTCCCTCCTATCCAGCTGTTCCAAATTCCCTATAAGACCTCCACAGGATGGCAGGACTTATAGCTCTGATACCACTGTAATGACCCTCTCTATAAAGGCCACTGAAACCCTCAAACTGAACTTAGGAATTTTGTCAAACACTTGGCATGTAATGAATAATAACAGTAACAATATTCAGAATATGGCAATTTCAGATTTGATACTTTCAGAATATAATCGTAGAATTACAATATATATAAAGCCTTTGAACGATATTTCAATTACAATGCAATAAATTCTGAAATTATTTTATTACCAATTCTGGTCTGATTATTACAATGACTGTATGACAGCAAATTTACCCACAAATTGACATATATTTCAGAATGCAAGAACCTGGTTTGAAGAACTATGGAAGAACACCACGTTTTGCTGCAGATCGTTGATGAAGACCTCCAACCGCACCCCCAAACTATCCTTAATTTGCTGCTGCTGCCCAAACTAGCAGGGTCGTACCAGGCCGTACCTATACGGCTGCTGAAATAAAATAATATTAGGGTTTTGGGACCCCCAAATGCAAGGAAAATGGGCGCCTAGGGTTAGGTAGTAACCGTGTAAAACCATAAAAAATAACTCCAAGGGGTTGAGGAGATATGAGCAATTATGTGGTTCCGAACCCTGCTTTGCCAATTCTGAAAATGCACTTATTTTGTCTTCAAACTCTTGTCAAATGCTTCTCCAATGATAGGGCAAATCTGAAATCCTTATTCCAACCAAAAACAAACCCTAACAATGAATTCTCAATAAGCTCCAATGAGATGGCTGAATACCAACTCCAATTATGCAACAATTCAGGTGATATTTCACACCCTCAAAGTCGCCAATCCAAGGGAGTGATTCGTTCCCAAAGATCGAATAATTTGCAGATCCAAAGTCCACAAATGTCTTCACAATGAAGAAGTAGAAGAGTTCTCCAATCCAAGCATGTCCAAATGAGAGGCCCAGCCCTCTATTTATTCACTTTTCTAAGAAGTTGCTAGAACTTCTAGAAACATCCTTTATAAATTCCCATTATAATGCACTTTTTTATAATAAAGTAATTTTATAAAATAAAAAGTGCAACTCAAATTAAAATTATAACATGTGGGCCCCAATATCACATAATGATAAAATATAACCTCTTAACACTTCTTCAAGAGCAAGATATGACTATCTGATCCGCAGAATTGACTCTCTTTCCACACCATTTGCCTACGAGAGTCTGGAATAGGCAAATCCATGATCAATGCCATGTCGAACTAAAGAGGGGACATTACACTAAGGAAGTAAGGAACCAATTCAGAGGAAGATGCTATGCATGCAATGAATTGGGTCACATGAAGAAGGACTATACAGGTAGTCATTTAATATCTTTTTGGTTATTGTTATAATTGTCATGGTTTTGGTCATAGAATTATTGAATGTAAGAAACCTAAATTCAATTATAATAATAGTAGAATGTTTAGAGGTACTAACCCTGCAGCTAATAGACATATTGGAGATACCAATTTTATAAGGAATGGCATTGTGTGTTATAAGTGCAACAACTTTGGGCATATAGCTAGAGATAGAAGAGAATAGATCAATCGGTCAAGACTTAGATATGGGAAAAATGTTATAGTTTGTCATATTTGTAACAACTTGGGTCATACAACAAGATTCTGTAGGATGAACAATATGAGAATGCCTAACAATACGAGGAGTAACATGAGAAACCCAAATCCTAGAAGGAATATGAACAAAAATAGAAGGAATGAAAATAACATCAACAGTCAAAAAGAGAATGTGAAAGATCTTGTAGGAAATCTTGATGAATCATTAGTTAAAGCTAAAGAACCAACAAGTCCAAGTGTTGTGTTGGAAATTCAGTCAAGTGAAGTACCTGGGGAAAGATTAAAGTCAGTGATAGTCATCAACCAATCACAATTTGATTGAGTAGTTCATTTCATCAATTAATATAGCTGAATTAGCATCAAAACAATATAGAAAACCTTACGGAAGGAGTTGAGACTTGCAAAGTTAGTATGAGGTAGAGAAGGATGTAAGGAAGCTATGGTTAGAGCGCATGAGATTAAGAGCTTATATGTAAGGGCACAAAGTAAGAGAAGTTCACTGGTAAACAAAAACAACTTTTTGTTACCTACGTACTTGCACAATTAATGCAAAGGTTAATAGAAAGTGATTTAAGGATCAGAATTGAATTTTTGAGTACCATTTGATTGTGCAAGAAATTAAGGAGTCCTTGGAGTGAATTTAAGAGCAAAATTGAAGTGTTTTGAAGCATAATTGAAAGCGAATTCAGCAAGCTCTAAGTTTCACAAATTAAATGTATTTATTGCTTGCACAGTCGTAATTTGAAGTTTAATTTGAAAATAATGGCAACCCAACTGTTTTTGATGTGAGTGAGAGACCTAGAAACAAGTTGAAGGAGCACCCATACATTTCATTAGAAGATGACCAATTAGGAGCATTTTCACAGGTGCTTAATAGGGTTTTGCAGGTAGAAGACATCCGTGCCTACATTCACTACAAATTCGAGTCGATAGGAGAAAGTGACATTCATAAAGACATGAACTTAGTGTACAAAAACGACCTAACAGTGGAACAAGGGTTTGAACATTTGGAAAACCTAAACATCACAAGGCATGTGTTCTTTACAAAATTTGATAACCATGAGTGGACAAGGATTATTCTGAGCCGTGTGCATGAAGATTTTTTTTGGGTAGGAGACATACGTGTTATGATTGACAATGACATGATTCAAAAGTTAACTGGATTGAGCAATGAGGGCAGTAATCCTGCAAATGTTAAGAATGTTAAGAAGTTAGTGGAAACTAACCTGAAAACAATATCAGATAGGAGGAACATGAAACTAGATATGATCAAGGAAGTTGATGTTAGACTTGTAAGAAAAATAATTGGATACAAGATGAATTATAGTTCGAGACTCAACTCTATACTTGCAAGATTTATCCAAGCAACATACATGATAGTTGAAAAAGAAAAAGTCATTATGTGTGAGATCTCGAAGCAACAAATACTACACAAAAATGATAGAATAAAGAAGACCAAGAGTACAGTATTCAGATTTGAATCCTTATTGACACATTTGTTTTTCCAAGTAATAGGGAAGTTCCCTGGTATGCCAAGTTTTCAATGAAATTCTAACAGATTAAGAATGGAGCTGATCACACATTATTACAAAAAGAAACTAGAGGATAGAATGACAGAAGATATCACCAGGATGATGAAGAATTTTCAAGCATAAATGAGACAAAGATTTAGAACACCACCATCCCTAGTTGAGAAGTATAAAGATGATTTTTTTTATGGTTGAAACTGATGTTAGTTGCATGAAAGCAGGAGAATCAAGAGTGAAGTTCATTGATCCTATGGGATATGTGACGACAGAGGAATTAATTTAGATTTATGCGAAGATCATTCTAGAACTAGAGAAGGATAAGGAGTGTCTTAGATGGGGCACCTATGAAGAAAAGGTCAAAGAAGTTGACATTGAACTATATAGTAAGGACATAAAGAAGAGAGTTGACAAGAAAATTGATAACATCTTGAAGAAATCAGGTATGAACAAAGAAGAATTTAGAGAAGCCAGGGGAATTGCGATGGAGATGAAAGCAAGTGGGCAATCAAACATTCTTATTGCCAAGCCATTGGCTATTGATAATGGTTTTATAGAAGGAGTAACAATGGCACTACCACCTGTGCAAACACCTATAGCACCCTACGCAGCACTAACCAGTTGAATTACCTAAGCACAAGAGAGTAAAAGAAATTTCCAGTGGTCCAAGGAAGAGAGAAAGACATTAGTCACATACATGGGTAAGAAAAGAAAAGGTGCACTAAACAAGAGACAGAGAGTGCTAAAGAACCTAAGAGAGAAACAAAGAAAGGTAAATCAGAAATAACTACTAGAGAAAGGAAGAAGGGGAAACCAAAAGCTGAAAGACTAAATTCTATGATAATTAATGATGGAGATTTTGCACAATTGAACATTATGACTTATACAGCAATTTGAGAAGTTTGATTTAGAGAATGTGGTTATTAGACATATGATATTGTCTAACAAGAAATTTGGAGACATACAAGGACAAATCCCGAAAGATCTATATGAGAGGTTAGTTAACATAAAGAAGAGAGTTGTTGAGGAGGATAAGACAATAAGGGAAAAATTAATAAGGAAATTATGCGAAGTAGAAGATGATGAGCATCTTGCAAGAATAATGAAGAGCATTGAACCTTTACTGAGAAATAAGACAAGAGCCATATTAATAATGGGAGGAAACTATGAAGAGATTAACAAAGAAACAAAAGAGGCTATTGTGAAAGTTATGACTTCTATGGAGCCAAGCACAAGAAAGGAAAGCAAAATGATAGGGGGAGCAATCCCTACAACAGAGGAACAAGATGAATCAGTACCCATACCAGCAGCAATAAAAAAGATTAAAAAATGAAGGAGGCAATAGAGACATTAGAAATGCCACAAGTCACAACTGGCACATATACAATGCATGTGGATAGCACAAGTATTACATTGGACACAGTTGAAGATCCTTTTAAGGATTATGGCCCTGCTATTGGTGACAATTTGGTGGGGTATAGAAGTTCACAGAATGAAGAGGAGGAGAAAGGAGAGGAAGAAAAAGAAAGAAAGGATGAGGAAGGTGAGAAGTAAAAGGACAAGAAAGATGAAGAAAAGAAAGATGAGGCAGAGGAAAGGAAGGATGAGGCAACAAAAGATAACGAAGATGAAAAACAAAACGAGGAAGGCCAAACAGAGGCAGAAGAAGAAAGTCAGACAAAGGAAAATGAAGAGAGTCAAAATTAGCAAATTCAATTGGTCGCACCTGTTCAGCCACAAAGTTCTGAGATTGCAGGCACAAGCACACCTAAGACCCCTATGGAGGTACTATTTGCAAGCATGTCAGCAAGCACACCATTAGCATCTACTAGTGACCCAGAGATTGACACATTCAATCAGATCATAGCATTAGCCACCAGCAAAATAGTGGAAAGGACAAAGAGCATTAAGAGGACGCAAGACGTCCTTGGCAGAGTAGCCAGTAAACTGGAAGATATTGGACAGATAAAGGTTATAGAAGCTGAACTAGAGTTGAAAGCAGAAGAAGTAACGAAAGTGTTTGATAACAAGTTCAAAACTTTAAAAGAAGTTGCAACCACTAATGCACAAGTGAAGCATGATGCACAGTTATTTGACATCGTGTGCAAGAACATTAGGAATGATTTAGTAAGTCTTGACTCTCGTATCAAAGAGTTAAGAAGATGTCTAGTGGTCGGAAGAAGTTTGAATGGACAATGCACTTTGTCATACAATCTTATCAAGGGCATCAATGAGGAGCTGAAAGAGAAACATGCAGAGCTACAGAACCTGGTAAATGAATTGCAGCTACCTAATATGAAGATTGAAAACTTAGTGAGAAGAATTGTGAAGACTTATGATGACTTATGTTTGATAGAGTTGAAAAGGAGAAAGAGAAATAAGAAGATTCTCACTATTGAGAGAGCACCTAACTTTGAAAATCAGTAATGTTCAGAAGCAGTTAGATGACTCCCTTAAGGCTAAGTAATCATATGAAAAGTTTGTGTACTCAGATTTGAATGCAGTAGAATTAGCATCATATGGACTATGCGCTATCATCAATATATCTGAAGCAGTCAAAGACACTTGGAAGAAAGATTTTAAGAATCTGAAGACAAGTTTTTCTGATTGTATTTCACGAATGTCAATCAGCAGCATAAAGAATGGCGGTAACAATGTTTTTGACTTGTATATAGTTTTTGACACCACCTTTATCATCGATGTCAAAGGGGAAGTATAGTATGAAAAAATATATAAGGGAGTTACAAGTAAGAGCATAGTCAAAGGGGGAGTATCCTTATGTAAAGATGGTAACAATAAGATAATGATCCACAAGTTTTTTGCAAATTTTGTAATGGCCATGTGAAGATTCACAAATTTTGTAATTTTGTTTTTGGGACTTAGCCAATTTTCCCATATGCTGTCATCAATGACAAAGGGGGAGATTGTTGGCAATTTGGTAGGATAGATGATATAAGGTTATCATTATGGCAACATATAGTCAACATTGAGTGAGCAAATCATGGAGATAAAGATTTAATAGAAGTACTTAAAAAATTAAATAAGTATCACATAGCTTATCTGCCAACACAGGCACGATTTTGGTCAGCACAATCCACAAAAGTATTTCTAGCACGTGCGTACTAAGGTACGAACATAACAGAGAATGAGGATACTATGTTTGAGAGCACGAGGTTGTATGAACAATACGGACAAAGATATTCCAATTTTATAGTGATAGTGTTGAACATATGGAACATGGTAAAGATAAGGAAATGGATATTTTAAGTTAAGGAATTATTTTGTTTATCAAAATAATTACTTGACTGATTAGGGACGACATCCTAGATGTTAACCCTAAGTCAACAAGAGTTAATTTTGTATTTTGGCAAACGTGTAAAGTAATGAAGACCGACAGTACAACGAACATAACTTGAAATGCGAAGTTGTGTGATGTCTATGACATTGAAATGCTATTGTTTTGATATGCGAATTCTAATGTTAGATCAGAGCAGTACAGATATATGATCAGTTTTTGTGAAGAGCTAAAAAGCCAAATTAGATTTTGAAGGTATCAGCAGCAATAAGAGGTTTTGTACTTTTCTCTTTTATTGAAGAACATTATTGTATATTGCATGTTTGGCCAGTGGGCTCATCTTGCATACTTTGTATAATTGTAATAACAACTCCTAATAGGGTTGAGGCTTTTAACAAGGCCTAGTCCTCTAACAAGGACCGAGACACTATACAAATGTAATAGACTCCTAATAGGGTTAATATCTTTCATCAGATACTTTTGATTAGTGAATCATTTTGTGAGTACCATCCCCACCCGAGTTTTCCCTTGGCCAAGGTTTCCCTAGTTAATAAAATATGGTGTTATGTGTTGCATTATTTTATGGTTGCATTTACTGTTTAGTTTAATTAGTTTACTTTCATATGCAAGTTATAAGATTGTGAATGATATCCATAATTGGGCAAAAGTTTGTGGAATACTGATTACCCCTCTCAGTATTTCCTATTTCTAATAAATACACTTCTTTTTCATTTCACATTTCCATTTCATTGTTTTGAAGCCACAAGGTGCAAAGTGAGAAAAAGAAATTGGAGGAGTTCATGACAATTTAGTGAGTGATTTTGCAAGGGATTGCAATATCAAGAAGAGAAAGACGATTTGATTTCGCAAGTGATTCATCAAGTTCAATGCGGGTTTTTTTAATTTTACTATTTTTTGTTTTAGAAATAAATTTATATTTAGTATTTACTTTCAGCTTTGCATTTAAAAATTATTTGAGAATGTTTCACTGTTGAATCTTGTTGATACTAGATAATTCTAAATTTCAATGTTATTATTATTATTATTTTTTATTAAAAATATTGTTCTATGATTTTTATTTTTATTTCTTCTTATTAAAATAGGCTGTAACTTATTTAGCTTACTATTTTTTTAATTTATGAAGTTTTCAGTAGTCTGAAATTAGTTTGTTTAATGTTTTTAAAAATAATTATTAATTACTTAGGCTGAAATGGATCATTATTCATAATCATTTTTATTTTGTGAAACACAGTTTTCTAAATGACATCTAGTCAAAGTGTAGAAGACATGGAAATTAATGAGGAAAGTGCATCAGAATACGAGCCTAAGCTTGAGGGAAGTGATCATGGGGCTGATGTAAAGCCTCATTATGTTGCACTAGGGGTGCCTTCTATTGATTGCCCTTCACATATTTTGGCCGAGTTTTCTAGGGGTCCTTATGATCCAAAGTCCCCTCTAAAACAATTTGCTATAAGAATTACATGCCCTATAGCTACAGGTGGTGGCACATGGAAATGGATGTGTAATATGTGTGGTGCAGAATGGTTTGGCAACATTACAAGAGTTAATGCACACCATTTTTGGATTGGTTGTGGTGTGAGCTAATGCCTATTCTTCGCAAATTCTGAGAATGTGAAATACAAAATTGAAGTGAACAAATTATGCGGTATTCCTAATGATACTGCAGTCTCAGTGTCTAAATCTTTGGCTACTAGGCAATATGTACAAAATATACAATAGTTACAGGGGTGGTGAGATACATCTACATGTATCTTGCATCAGAGAGCAGGGACTATCTCACCTGCACCATCCTTTTCTTCACCTACATACAGTTAGTAGGGGATAGCAATAGGGGGAAACGGAAAGCAAGTGGTAGTAATCCCATTGCTCAGTTATTTAACATGCACACAAGGGAGTAATTAGATGATGTTGTTGGTGATTTCTTCTTTGCCAATGACATCCCAACACATGTGGCTCGATCTCCCTATTTTATGAGGATGATATGCATGGTAGCGAAAGAGGGAGGGTAATCATATTTGCCACTAGGTGACCACAAGTTGAGGACCACGGTGTTGGATAGGGCCGATGACAAGGTTGGGATCTTGATCGAGAAAATGAAGGCACGTTGGATGGAGTCAGGCTGCAACATTATTATGGATGAGTGGATGGACATTAGTCATCGTCCACTCATCAACATTATGGTCACATGCACTGAGGGCCCATACTTTTTGACAACAGTTGATTATTTAGAGCATTGTAAAGATGCTGATTTCAATTTCATGTGCTTAGAGATGTTATTAAGGAGGTTGGGCCACAAAATGTGGTCCAAGTTGTGGCAGATGCAACACATGTGTGCAGAGCTGCAGGGAGGCTTGTTGAGGCAGCCTAAAGGAATATATGGTGGACTTCATGTTGTGTGCTTGCCATGAACAATGCACTCAAAGACATGGGAAAAATTGACTAGATTAGATGGGTGGTTAATGTCTGGGAGAGACGTGCAGATGTTTATCTGCAGTCACCATATATCACATGCACTTTTCAGGGGCTTTGTAAAGAAGCAGTTTCTGAAAGCAGTTGAGACCAGATACGCCTCATATTATATTCTCTTGGAGAGAATGATTGAATTGCAAGAGCCATTGCAACTCATGGTTATGACACAAGAATGAAATTGATGGCCTAAGTCAAGAACAAAGCATGGGAAGAGGGTGGAGGAGACAATGAAGAGTGATCAATTTTGGAGTGATGCAAAATACATAGTCTCCATCATTACTCCAGTGTTCTAGGCGATTAGATATAGAGATACAAATTCACATAGCCTCGAAAAGGTTTATGAGTGAATTGATTCCATACTTGGGCAGATGAGGGCCGCTGTGCATGAGAGACCCACTCTAGCATTCTATACAGAGCACATTCAACCTATCATTAATCTTAGGTGGGAGAAGCTGAACACTCCTTTGCATATGGGTGCCTATGCATTAAACCCGAAGTGGTACATGCCTAAGCCTAGTAGAGTCACACCACTTCAGGATGATGAGGTGAAGAATGGGTTCTTCCAATGCATTGCCAAGATGTATGATATTGGGACTGCTAGTGAGATACGCACCGAGCAGTCAGAACTTTCCAGTCTTACAAGTAATCCTTAATTCTTGATTCAGTGTTCTAAGTTCTTTATAACTATAACTTCTTTTAATTATTACTTATAAATTATAACTTATTTTAATATTATGTTGTAAACTTGTAACTTGTAGGATACTCAGATATTGCAAAGGTGGATCTCAAAACTATGGCACAAAAGAATCCCACATTGTGGCGGAAATGTCATGGATCAAAGAAGTCAAAGATCATCTCACTAGTCATCTGATTTCTTTCTGAGGTTTGTAGTTCCACCCCTTTATAATCTTAACTTTAAAAGTTTTACTTTATTAGTTTATGATTCATTGATTTATCACTTATCATTTGTCACAAATTGTATGAACGTTCGTTTGTAAGTTGTAACTTTATACTTTGTTATCTTAGGTTTCTAGCTCCTCTGCTGCCAAGAGGAACTGGTCCACCTATAACTTCATCCACTCTGTTAAGTGTTAAGAGGTACATAATTACCACTATGAGAGTAGAGAAGTTTGTTGCTATATGTAAAGTTTCTACAAATTTTGTAATAAATTAGACTTAGTTTATACCTTCTTCTTGTAATTGCAAAGTATAATCTTCAATGTTCCAACTGGAGTTAAATAATAAGTATAATTCTGGAGATGTTTTATTATCTGCGAATTGTTTTGAGGGCAGTGTTGATCAAGGAGCAGACTTCTAATAATTGTGCTCTTAACCTTCAACCACACCCTACATAAATATAGAACCAAGGAGCATGTCCTTACAAAGGACATGTCCCTTCCAAAGTCGTCTTTGACTCATCTCCTGAAATCGTCGACTTTCCAAGCAATAAAATAGTTTAGTACTTAAACTAACCAAGGAGATTAGTTAGTTCTAAAACTAGTTTGTTCAAGATAGGTGCCAATACCTATTAAGAGGATAAGACAATTTAAATAATGACTTCAAAAAGGATTAATGCAAGAATAGGTTAGTACGATCTGTAATAAGATCAATATGATTTAAATTTATGGAATTAATACTCCCTTTTAACTTGATAATCATACTAAGAGATATCATATCTAGCATCATCAATTGAGATAAACAAGCAAGAATTGATACTCTATATCTATCTAAATCTTCTTAGCACTCCCTCTTAACTTGATAATCATACTGAGAGATATCATATCTAGCAACATCAATTAAGATGAACAAGCAAGAATTGATACTCTATATATCTATTTGAATCTTCTTAGCATGTGGTATCATTAAACACATGATACAATGTCATATTACTAAACTTGTGATATGACATATCATTGATACTAGTGATAACAATATTGCAAAGAATACAATATACAGGATAAATCCTAAGAATAATTAAATTCTTCATTTATCCAAGTTGTGACACATAGGTACTGGTATTCCTATATCACAACATGATCCGGAGTTAAGATCTAACAAAGCAAAGGATAAACTCTGGAGAATAATAAAATTCTTCCTTTATCCACATTGTGACTTATAGGCATAACAATGTTTATATTACAATGTGATCTTGAACTCGTCTAAATCTTAGAGTAGATCTCTACTATTTAGCACATTATTTAAGAGATCGTTATCTCTCATAATGTCTTTTATACAAGTGTTCATTATCTCAGAGATCATCACCTCTAAAATAATGAATACAAATGGTAGAGCCCATAACAGTCAATAGCTTGACAATAAAATTATTTTATTAATAATTTAAAGAATACAAATGAACTACAATTCAACCATACCAAGTTTTTTCCTAAAGTGATCTATCTTCACTCGAGAGAGGGGTTTGGTGAGAATATTTGTTGTTTGATCTGCAATGCAAATGTATTCTTGTCTACCATATCTCTTACATAATGGTAAGGAATTTCGATATGTTTAGACCTATCATGAAAAATTGGACTCATAGAAAGCTTGATTGAACTTTGATTATCACAATGAATAATCGTAGGATTTGTGGCTTGACCAAATAACCCCACAAGTAACTTTCTAAGCCAAACTGCTTCCCGAGAGGTCATTGTTACTACAATGTATTCGGCTTCTGTAGAACTTTGTGCTACTAAAGACTACTTTCTGCATATCCATGATATCATCGTTGAGCCTAAACTGAAACAACATCTTGAAGTGCTTTTCCTGTGAGTAACACTTCCAACCCAATCTAAGTTTGTTTATCCATGTAGATCCAATTCAACCTTCTCCTACTTGAGCCCAAGGTTAAGAGTGCCTTGTAAGTATCTCAAGACGTGTTTGACTGCAACTAGGTGAATCTCCTTTGCCTCACACATAAATTGACTTAATGCATTAACAACATAACAAATGTCAAGTCTTGTATTTACCAAGTACATAAGGGACCATCATCTAATTGTTGAGAGTAGAACTATGGAAGGTGATTTTGCTACTGCTTCCTTAAGTTTATGTAAATTAGTCTCCATGGGAGAAGACATAGGTCTGTAGTTCCACATTCCAAATCTCTTCAAGATGTCTAATGTATACCTTGATGAGTATGATGTCAAAATTTTTCCATACTTCCAGTCCTAGGAAGTAATGAAGGAGTCCTAAATCTTTCATCTCATATTCTCTGATTAGATCTTTCTTGCATTGATCTATGAGATGATCATCACTTGTTATTAGTAAATCATCAACATATAGTATCAAAATTACCATATCATCTTTATCCCTTTTATAATATAGATTTAGATCAGCTTCATTCTTAGAGAATCCTAAGATGGTGAGATACTTATCAATTCATTCATACCATGCCCTTGGAGCTTGTTTAAGCCCATAGAGAGCTTTCTTGAGCCTACAAACAAAATTTTTAAGGTTATGAGTTTCAAATCCTTCAGCTGCTCCAAATATAGCTCTTCTGTAATCTTTCCACTTAGAAATGTTGTTTTTCCATCCATCTGATGTACTTTCCATCCCTTCGATGTTGCAATAACTAGTACTGCTCTTATAGAGGTGTATCTAGCAACAAGAGCAAAGGTTTCTTCATAATCAATCCGCTCTTTCTAAGAGGATCCCTAGGCTACAAATCTGGCTTTATATTTTTCACTGCTACCATTAGCAACACGCTTGATTTTAAATATCCACTTGGAAGAAACAATAGATTTTCCTTCAGGTCTTCGAACAATTTCCCAAACATCATTCTTCATAATGGATTGGTATTCTTCTGTCATGGCATCCTTCCAAGATGTGCGTTTAATAGCATCTGAAACATTGGTTGGTTTTGATTTAGATAAATCATTCATGTTCGCTGCATAACTAGAAAATCTTTTGGGTCTTTTGCTTTCTTTGAATGTTCTAGATGGTGCAGCAAAGTCTTGTGCTTCCTCTACTGTCTTTGTTGGCCCAAAGTGGTATTTTCTTAGAATTTTTGGTTTTTCCAAGATAGAGGTTTTGAATTTAATCTTCAATTTCTTCAATGATCTCACTTTGAGACTCAAATTTAGCATTTCCTTCAGAACTAGGTAAGGGAGAGGGTTCTTTAGAACTTAGAGCTCTTTTTAATGCTAAATATTCTTCAAAAATTACATCCCTACTAAATTCAATATTTTTCTGACTAAGTATGAAAATCCTATATGTTTTAGATGTTTCACTATACCCAACAAAAATATGTTTCCTTCCGAAGGTTTCTAACTTAGTTCTCTTTTCTTTTGGAATATGTGTATATACTGGACACCCAAAAATCCTAAGATGACCTATATTAGGTTTAACCTTTGTAAAGTTTTCTTCAAGAGTTTTATCTCTAAGGTAGGAGTGAAGACTTCTATTTTGAATATAGACAACAGTACAAGAGGCTTCTGCTCAAAGATAATATTCTAGATTTTGATCAAAAATCATAATTCTTGTAATCTCTATAATTGTCCTATTCTTCCTTTTTGCTACCCCATTTTGTTGTGAGTTATAAGGAACGATATACTCCCTCTTAATTCCTGTTTCTTTACAAAACTCTTTAAACAAATCTGAGGTATATTCACCTCCATTATCATTCCTAAGAGTTTTAATTTTTTTATTTGATTAGTTTTCAGTTAAGGTTCTAAGTTCTTTAAATCTCTTAAGGATTTCTTTTGATTCTTTACATTTTAAGAAGTAAAACCAAGTTTTCCTAGAGAAGTCCTCTATAAAAAGTATATACTACCAAAATCCTTCAAGAGAAGGAACAAACATAGGTCCACAAAAATCTGAGTGGATTAATTCCAAAACATTGTTAGTTTTTCTAGTGCTATCATGAAATGGACTTTTGGTGTTCTTACCCAGACCGCATCCTTTGCATATGCTTGTATGATCTTTATTTAACTTAGGTAAACCAGTAACCATCTTCTCCATAATAGATAAGGTTTTGAAAATAAGATGTCCTAATCTTTTGTGCCATATTTCATTTATATCAATAGCTTCATGAATTAAGGCTTGAATGGGTTGACTAAGCTCTGAATTTAATTCATACAAGTACCCCTTTCTTTGACCAATCAATTTTTCTTTCTTAAATGAGGAGTTCTTAGCCCAAGTCATTACTTTACCGTCCATGAATGCAATATTATGTCCATCATCTTCAAGTGTTATAACCAAGATTAGATTCCTTTTTATTCTTGGTTGACGCAGTGCAAGGCAGGAGTATCCCCAAAGGAGATGTCCCAGCTCCCAGTTATGTAACCACACACCGAAAACATAACAACAAGAAACAATAATGCAAGACCTGATACCAACTCACAATAATTTGTTCATAAATATAACTGATTACATGCAATATGCTCGGTTGTAAGGCCTTCATGGTTAGAGCCAAATACAAACAGCAAATACAAAATCATTTCTGCAAGATCCAACAAAATCCAACTTACAACCAATCTCAGCTAGTCCAGATACACAACTGGATAAGAACATTAAGAAGAATCCACACTTGTACCCTCAGGTCCATCAACAGATCCTCTAGTTCCTAAGCCGTAGCTCTAGCTCTTCAAATTCTCATTTATCCTTCATTCCATCTCCAATTCAATCCCTCCAATCTCTATGCAATCATGAGGAAAGATTCCTCAATATGTCTCCAACACATCCCTAACCATGAAAAGCATAACTCTACCAGAATCTAAGCTCGATGCTCTTGCATCAGACTCCCCAGGTAAATAGAAAAGTATGTCCTATACTTTGATGCCCAAAGAAAGATCTGCAACCAACTTCATCTTTACCAAAGGCTTCCACTTCATCAAAGTCAAAAGAACAAATTTGAAAATCAACCATCTATGCTTCATCCACTAAAACATCAGAATCAAATCAATCTCAACAACCAAATTAGCATGCTCATACTTAACAAAAAAACTATAAATAATGCTTCAACAACAATCCCTTATTTACATTAGCAACTAGTGAATCCACACCAGCAACAACAAATCCCACATCAGCAGCAACAAACTCCACATCAGTAGCAATATGTAGATCTTTATGAACACATGCCAAACTCACAACACCAGTAATCTCATTTCTCACAACAAGATGCTCTGCAACACACAACTCATCACCAACAGCAAGCGGATCATCCATGACCTAGTGCTCTGTAATTTCCATGTCAGACCCAACCAACTGATGAAAACCAATCTCCATCCTAGATCTGAAATCTGCTTTAACCTTCTCTGAGATCCGTTCTTCTACAACATCACTAAAATCACCAATTGCCCAAAGGTCCAATCTTCTTGGAGGCATCTTCCAAAATTTAGCAAACCCTAAGCAACAAATCCACCAATCCAGAAGATCAATTAGCCACAAGATCAACCTTCTTTGCAAATGCTGGTATAAACTGCCTTAGCTTTGGCGATCTGTCAACACACTCAAGAACAACCTTTATTCTGATACCATCTGACACAGTGCAAGGTAGGAGTATCCCCAAAGGAGATGTCCTAGCCCCCAGCTATATAACTGTACAACGGAAACACAACAACAAGAAACAATAATGCAAGATTTGATACCAACTCACAATAATTTGCTCATAAATATAACTGATTACATGCAATATACCCGGCTATAAGGCCTTCTAATTTAGAGCCAAATACAAACAACAAATACAAAATCAGTTCTGCAAGATCCAACAAGATCCATCTTACAACCAATCTCAACTAGTCTAGATACAAAACTGGATAAGAACATCAAGAAGAATCCACACTTGTACCCTCAGGTCCATCAAGAGATCCTCTGGTTCCTATGTTGCAGCTCTAGCTCTTAAAATTTGCATCTATCCTTCATTCCATCTCCAACTCAATCCCTCCAATCTCTATGCAATCATGAGGAAAGGTTCCCCAATGTGTCTCCAACATCTCTAACCATGAAAAACATAACTCCACCAAAATCCAAGCTCGATGTGCTCTTGCATCACTGGTACATAGAGTACTCCTTTGAGAAGAAGAGAACTACCTAACTTTAGTTTCAAGGAGCAATTTTCAATTCTTTTGACGGAATGTGTTGAATTATCACCGATGGTGACTTCGCCATTAATTTTTTCTAATATAGAGCCTAGTGCTTCTCTGTATCCTGTAATATGTCGAGATGATCCACTATCAATCACCATGCCTTACTTGAGACTTCATTTGATAGTGTCGAATAAAATACATGATTCTTAGCATCATAGTTATCTTCTTCCCTAGTAATGTTTGTACAGTTCACTTGCTATTTAGAATTCTAAGGGCAATTAGATATGTAGTGTCCAAACTTTTCACATCTGAAGCATTTTATTTTGGATAGATCTTTCTTAGGTTTGTCATTCTTTTGATTACCCTTTTTCTTCTTGAAGTTCTTCTTCTTGCCTTTATAGGAATTTGTGTTAAGAACATAAAGTTCTTCATCTTCAGTTTTCAACTTTCGCCCTTTCTTAAGTTTTTTGGATTCTTCCTTAAGACAATCTCCCTTAAGTCTATTAAAGTCAGGAAGATTGTCTCTGGCACTTACTCCTTGTGCGAATGTTTCCCATGAATCTAATAATCCATCTATACCCATCAGTGTTAGTTCCGTGTCATTAATGATGGTTCCTATACTCACAAGTTCATATCTTAGACTAGCAACCCTTAGGAAGTAAGAATTCATCAATTCTCCTTTCTTTATTTGTATATGATTTAGTTGTCTTTTTTAGTGCGAGAACTCTAGTTGCATTGTTAACCTCATATGCATTCATCATATCAAATGTTGTTTGATGTTTTGTTATCATGGGTACTATTTCATTTTTCACTCCATCTAATATTATTTGTATGGCTTTCCTATTTCCTTTACTCCAGATAGTTTTATGAGGTTCAACAACAGGTTGTCTAGATGCTGAATCAACAAATTGTTTTACATAATTTTCTTCAAGAATCATCATGATTCTGAATTTTCAAGCATCAAAGTATTCTTTCCCATCAAGTCTGTCCTTGGGTTTGATTGTGTATGCCATTGAAGATACGAAAATGATGCTAGATATATATCACGTCTGATTATTTAATGTGCAGAGCCTAGGTTCGACTACCAGAGCTTTGATACCATGTAAAGTTTCTACAAATTCTGTAATAAATCAGACTTAGTTTATACCTTCTTATACTTGCAATGTATAATCTTCAATGTTCAGACTTGAGTGAATTAATAAGTATAATTTTGGAGATGTTTAATTATCTGCGAATTATCTTGAGGGCAGTATTGATCAAGCAGCAAACTTCCACTAATTGTGTGTCCTTAACCTTCAACCACACCTTACATAAATATAGAAAAAAGGGGCATGTCCTTACAAAGGACATGTCCCTTCCAAAGTCAGCTTTGATTCATCTCCTAAAATCGGTGACTTTTCCAAGCAATAAAATAGTTTAGTACCCAAACTAACCAAGGATATAGTTAGTTCTAAAACTAGTTTGTTCAAGATATGCACTACTACCTATTAAGAGGATAAGACAATTTAAATAATGACTTCAAAAATGATTAATGCAAGAACAGATCAGTATGATTTTAAGTTATGGAATTAACACTATACATGGTTTCTTGTGGCTCAAAGATTGTAAGACACGCGAGTACAAGGAGAGCCCAACAACACGATGGGATGTAGAGCTAGAGGATCCGGCTCACATTGATGAGGATGAAGATGCAACAGAAGTCGATGTAGGGCAAGTTGGTGTTCCTTTCGAGGATTAGGATCTTCTTACCCATGAGGAGTCTAGATAGGGGACGATTAAAGAGCTCCCACCCTTACATTCTCATTATTGCAATTTTGTTGATTGTACTCACTTTGATATGGCCATGATACATTATTTCATGTCACTGTTTCATGCTACTCTGCTCATTGTCATCATGTGTTACATCCCAATTTTTAACCTAATTTTAAATTTGCTCATAGCCATTAGATTGAATGGATTTTTCTTTCATGATCATGTGGAGTAGGTAGTTATTTATATTCATTGTATTAACTGTTAATGAAGATGGTTGTTATCTATTTCTGTTATATGATGTTTTAGCAGTTGCTTGATCTTGGGATTTATGGTTAATAATCAAATTCTTTAAATGTTTATATGAAAATTATTATGGAATTTGTTATTATGGTGGAAGTGTTTCATGGGTGATTCCAGGGGAAGATGAAGGGGGGAAGTATTGCTAAACGAGATCAACAGAACCGGATACTAGCTTGGTCCAATCAACAGGATTGACAAGTATGACCTTAAACTTCTTTGGTGAGGACCTAGCGACTTGAACTTCAGGATACATTTGTAGGACCGCATGAGCTATTAAATAAATAATTTAAGAAACATAAAATAAATAAATTAAAATATAAGTACGTACATCAAAGTATTTTAAATGATCTTTCACCATATTATTATAATATATACTTATGTACGTACACATAGACATAAAAATGAAGTGACACCATAATATTATTTTCTTATAATAAAATGATGCCACCTCACCAATATATCTACGTGTACGTAGATAAATATAAACCATAATATTTTTTGAATCATAACCTTCAAATCTTCTTCCACCCTTTTAATTCTTCTTTTGTTTAAAAACCAATTGAACACTTGGCATTTAGTTGGCGTTCAAAGAGCCAAGATAATTCTTTAAGTTACGGAGGCCAAAGAGTCCTATTTAGTCCTTTTTATATCATGGGTCGGGAGAGACGAAAATACTCAAGAGAACACATTCCCAATTTCCTTATCTATTATTGCATTTTCCTTGCTCATTCCGACTCCCTTTATCATCTTCGACTTCATTATTTTCGTCTTCCTTTGCTCATATTTTGGGCTACCATTTACCATTCGAACCCCTACTAACTCCAAGCAAGATCTTTGCAGATTATAGCGCTGCCATTCTTGTTACTGTTGGAGTTGATGAAATCCAACTCCGAAGATGCCCAAGATCACCTGCATGCGAAAACCTGTCGAAGAGAAGCCAAGGAAGGAAGAGCGTGGAGCTAGGGAAAAACCCTAAACGGACATGAGAGAGAAAATATGCAAACACAAGAAAATATGTATTTACAATATGCAAGAATGAGAGATTTTAATACAATGAGCGAGCCTGAATATAAAGAGCTCCAGGAATCTTCCAGAACAAGCTAGAAGATGCTAGGAGATAAGTGTGACAACTAAGCATACATCCACATTAGGTGGAAAGTCCTCGAACAATGTGAGAGGATAAGTATGACTTAGGAGAGAACAAACTCCCGTATTGTCAACAACTTATAACTAACTCCTAGACTACAACTAATAAATGAAATGCATTTACCTAAGTAAGCTTAAGTAAATAGAATAAATAATTAGTAAATTAATTATTTACTCTAACAGTTACAAGTTGTCGTATATTATTCCACCTTGCTGAAGTTGAGGTTGCCTTTACATATTGCGGTTACACCAAGTAATGAATTTGAAGAAGAACAAATATACAAGCATCTAGCAAGGCTCAGGCATTTCCAAAATTTATACCAGGTCATGTGGTTGAATCATTCTCCAAATATTGCTATATTTCCTTTAATAACCATTAATGCATTTCAATTTTCATAGCAATAAATTGCAGATTATACTCATTCATACTTGGATAACCTTAGGAAGTTGTTACTATAAAGCATAGCAAAGTATCCAAGATATGGAATCATAAATTATTTTTACCATTGGAAGTCAGAATACAATGATTTTATTTCTGCAAGTCTTAAAGAGTATAATCTCTCAAATCACAAAATGTGAAATGTTGGAAGCATCTGATTGTCATGAATTAATAAAAGAGGGCCAATTCTCTGAGAATCCAAACACCTAGGACTCCCCAGCTGTATAGCCATGGAAAGGTGAAGAGGTGAGATGAAATCTGCAAGAACACAGAAATGGAATCAGAAATGATTAAATAAATTAAATAATCTTACCTATTAATGTTACCTATTCTCAAGTTGAGCGGTGGTGATCGAGTTGTTGAAACCATTAGAAAACCTTGGCCAAGGTAGTTTAAAGGCATGTTTGCCATCTATTGATCACTTGATGTCCATGGTGTCAGTTATGTAGACATGTCTGTCCATAATTGTGAGGACATTCTAAACACCAAAATGCTCAGGTGGCTGGACTAATAGTATCCCAAGCCCGATCCCAGGGTAGGGAGCGTCTTTCTAATTCAATAGATTGTGTGGGGATAAGTATGGTCCGAAGTTGGGAGGTTAAGCTTAAGTCAATGTTTATCCTCTTACCGAAAGCCGAGGCTTGCACAACCAACTAAAAACCCACCGGTTGATACTTGTATGTTTCTTTTCTTCTTTCCATGATAAGCATTTACTTACTTGTATGTAGAAAAGATAGATAATCGTTAATCTAGTTATTCCAGTTGATCATTGATATAGTTATCTTCAATTAATCATTAACCTAGTTATTTTAGTTAATTATGGATACAATTATTTTCAATTAATCGTTAATCTAGTTATTTCAGTTAATTATGGATACAGTTATTTTCAATTAATCGTTAATCTAGTTATTTCAGTTGATCATGGATATAGTTATTTTGGGTTAATCGATAATCTAGGTTCTTCAATTGAACATTAATATGGTTATCTCAATTGAACATGGTTATTTCAGTTTATAGTTGATAGTTAAAACAGTTAATGTCATATGAAAAGGAATTCAGTTATCTATTCAATGAATGTTGGGAAAAACTCTTTATAAACTGTCTTTGTTTTTGTTATGAAAAACCGTTTGTTACAATGTGCATCTTTATGATATATTATATTTGAACAATGAATTTTGAATCTTTCATCTTTGTCATTTGATAGTCAATGTTTGCTTACATGGTACTATGTATAATTTATCATTTATCATTATCATTATTATGTATAATAGTTTTATTATGAGTATGTTACTAAGTTCAATGGTCATTGGTAATGGTTATGAAGTTTCAGGTTTGAATTTATGGTTCGTGAATCGCATTTCAATTTTCTATATTCAACTATATTTGGTATGTTATATTGAAGTATCATTTCATAATTAGCATTCCCATTCATATATGTATACTATGCAACCTCTCCACTCTCCCCCCAACCCTCTGCAACCCTACTGCAGCACCCCCACCATCCCCCGCCGTCCCCAAATTGAGAGGCCTTTTTCTTCCTGCACCTGAAACTCATTCCGAGATCCCCCCGCACCGCTGCACCCCCACGACAGTGTAACACTGCTTTATAATATGCACCCTGAATTGCTGAATCTATTGCTTCGGAATTTTTTTAAAATCACACACTTATAAAAGAATGTGTGAGAAGTGCTAAGTTGCCAACACCACTACTTCAGCTATGTTTTATTATCCTCCCATTAAGAAAATGTGTCAGAAATGCCATCTACTAAAAGTTAGTGTTCTCATACATATATGACAAAGAGAATTATATAAAAAGACTAGATAGACAGATGTGAACTGACCTAACAAATAAATAGAATTCTGCCATGTAATATAATACTCTACAAGCATAAATAAGAAGAAAGAAGTATTGAAATATTACCTTCAGCTTATGAATGTGATTTTGTGTAGCGCATTGCCACAATAACAACTTGATAACTAAGGACTTAATAATAGTCCCCTATATAGTGTCATTGAAGTTAGCTCCTCTTTTAATTCATAAAGATCCTAATGAAGATCAAATATCCTTTTGTGTATCCTCAAGGTGTCAACTATCTCTTCCATTTTATCATTACTTCTTCCACATTATTTATTTTTAGCTCTTCCACAAATGTTTGATGAAGGTGCAATTCTTTCAAATGAGAGGGTGCTTGATTACAAAAGAAACTTATTTGATTCCTTGATTGTACCCAAAAGTCAAGAAACTACCATAACTAATACAAATCTATGTATACCATTAATGAAGTCTCACTTTTTGATGGAGAAGAACACATTACCTGAACATCGCTCTGCCACAACCTTTGGAAACACCCATGTCTGATTGTTAAACACTGCAAGTTTTGAATAGGAATCCATGAAGGAATGCTTGGCTGTTTGGTGGAATTACCCTCAAGCTCGAGCCATAGTACGGATCCCGATGATTCAAAATGATAATTTGACTGGCCTAAAAAGAATGTAACTTGAAAAGCTATGGATTCATTGAAGATGGAACGAAAACACCTGATATTGGTTTTGGCCAGTATATTTCTGAAACCCCTCAATTCCTGCATGGACAGAAGCAGCTTAGGTATCTATCTAAGCAATATTATGACACTAAGAATAAATCTTAAGGTGTAACAAGAATACCACAAATTTCAGATCTTGTGAACGCCATAAATGATGAGGAGGGCTGAGCTCAAGTGCCATATCTCTTCCCAAGTCCCTTAGATGGTCATGCATTCTTAATACAGGTTCCTTGTCATCTGGATTGAGTGTTTCTTCCCTTTCTAGAAGACATTTATTTTTGAGTCTTTCCACTGCATGGTGAGCATTCCATCCAGATCCCTCCAATACTCTTTTGGCTACAGTGATGGGCTTGCCCACAAAAAAACAAGCAACATCCATGAAGACCTGTTTTTCTTCATCATCCAATGACTCAAAACTTACTTTTAGTCTTTCCTTTACATCCCAATGCAGCATTTTTGCAACTTTAATCAATTCTGCCTCCCAAAAACTGTAATATCTACTATAGAGGTGACTACCAAGAACCTGAAGAGACAGAGGTAAGCCTCCACACATGTCTACAAAGGATTCAACCAGCACTTCATACCTGCTACATGGATGGGCTTGGTGGAAGGCATGCCGACAGAAAAGCTCTCTCCCAAAATTTCTATTCCTTCCTTTCAAATGATAACCAAAGGTTATCCCTGCTTTTATAAGCACACCAACATCACAGGTTGTGACAATAACCAGACTATAGTCAGATTTTTCTAATAAATCTTTGACAAGTAGAGCATTTGACTGGTCCACATTATCAACGTCATCTAAAACAATTAGAAAGTTTAAAAGGGGGCTTCTTTGTAGACGATCTTTGAGAAAGTGCGTTCCTTCCTCTGCACTTGTAAAGTTGCGATCACCATCGCCAAAGAGATCTTTGAGAATTTTATTTAATTGGCTTCTCACAGATTTTTCTTGCACATGAAACAAAAAACTTGATCTAGAGTAATTCCATCGCTCTTGTTTAAACAATTCTTTGGCTAGAGTTGTTTTACCTGATCCACCAATGCTGAAAATGCCCACTACCTCAGCCTCATGCGCCCCTTCTTCCCAGCTACAATAATTCTTAAAATCTTTTACAAGTTCATCGAGACAACGCATCTCAAACTCTTCCACGAGATTGTTAAGCTCCACTCCATATTCAGCAACATCTAAAGATGTTTTCTTCTTAACTTCTTTTTGCACGGTCGCCACTATTTTTTGAAAATCCCATGCACTGAAACATTGCATAGTAAATGGAGGATATTGTGAGAAAAAAAGAATTTTGAAGAACAAGTACGGTTTCTGAAATTAATTGTGTAAATTTTTTTCATCAACATTTCATGATGGATCATGGAGCGCGACTTACAATTTTGATGAAAAAAATCTAACACAAAATGATGGATCATAGAATGCAATTCAGTGAACATTGATGTACAAAAATCTCACATAAAATAATAGATCATAGAGTGTGATCTGAACGGCTGATAAAAAAAAGACAATGCCATGGAAAACAGTGATACAAAACAATCTCAGATAAGAAACTGAAACATTTATGTACAATTTTGAAGCAAGATGATGGATCATTGAATGTGATCTGAAACATTAATGTAAAAAATATCACACAAGATGATGGGTTGTGGAATGTGATACGGAATATTTATATAAAAAACTTTCACCAAGATGATGGATCATGGAGCGTGGTTTAAAACATTAATGCAAAAGTTCTCACATAAGATGATAGATCATGGAGTGTGATATGAAACTTTGAAAAAAATATCTCACATAAATAATAGATTATGAAGTGCAATTGAAATATTGATGTAAAAAAATCTCACTCAAAATCTGATAGATCATAGAGAGTGAGTGTGTGATCAGAAACATTGATTTAAAAAAATCTCATACAAAGTTATAGATTATAATTCATAATATTAATTAAAAAAATATCACACAAAAAACCATATTTATTCAATATAGACTGTAAGAAATTGATGTTTTGATCGAATCCAAATGAACTTTAACGTACATGACCTACCAAAATTCAAAATTATTACCTGTTAAATTCTTCCCCTGCTACAAGAGAAAGAGACCGAAGGGCTTCCTTCCACTCATTAAGCTTGTGCAAGTATCTGCCATCTCTTTATGTTTAATGAATGCTTCAGCGTATGCTCCCGTTTCTATGAAGCGGAGATCAGAAGGTTTCACCTGATAAAACACGGGGATGATTTTGACCTGACTTTGTAACATGAGAACCAGCTCGTCTAAACACCAAGCTGACTCTGCATATCTTTTGGAAACGATGGCTATGTGTACCTTAGCAAAGCGGATGACCCTCTGGATGGTTGAAGGAAACGAATTTCCTAGTTCCTTCTCTTTGCAGTCAAGAAACACCCGTATTCCCAACTGCGGGAGAGACTCGTAAACCTGAGCAGCAAGAGTTTGTTTGACGTCGGGACCTCTGTGGTTGATGAAAACATCAAACAAAGTGGAAGGTTCACAATCATTAAATTCCTAAATTTTTTGGTGAGATAGAGAGGTAGATGCCATGAATTCCAATTAAGACACCAAAAACTCCTCAACAAAGGCAAGAAAGGAGAAACGAGTAGGATTCGATTGCAGACCGTTTAAGGCAAGAAGAAACCATAAGAAAATATTAACGAAAGATGGGGAGTAATGACCTAGAAATTTGGGTTCAACATTTGCATTGAAACATTCACGGCAAAAGATGAGGAATTCTGTGAGTAGACAAATGCGTACAATTACGGGAATGACATTGCACTTGATTTGGCCGAATTTGCTGCAGGAGCAAGTGCTGGGCACATAATAAATTTTTTGTTTGCGATTGTGATGGTGTTTAGATGTTTTTTGGTTATTATTAAATTTTAGGGTTTGCATTGCATTCGAGTGGTGTTTAGTTTTTAATTTAATATTTTGTTATAATTTTAGTAAAAGTTTAAACAAAACTTTTACGGGTCTGGTGGTTGCCAAAACCAGTTTTTAATTGTTTGGCTTTGTTTATAAATTCTCTCCGAAATCTTTTAGGAGAGTATGATTTGAGATTTTTTTTTTTTATGTGAAGACGGACTCAATGAACAGATGAAATAAATAAAATTGTAGTGCTTTCTTGCTATTAGAGTTTTGATTTTATTTTATTCACACTGCAAATTGATTAGGGATGCATATCATATCTGTTGTTTTCTGAATAAAATAGTAGTAGTAGCATTGTTTTCTTTTTGTAGAAGTTATCATTGCAGGAAGCCAGACTCACACTAGAATCTCTGGAAATTAAATTGGGCAGTAATGCCTCTTGCTTGCATAATCACCATGTGAAGTGGCCTGAGTGTGGTGGAGAGCGGGTAGGAGGAATGTACGTTACTTTCTTCATGACCATTTGCAGGAATGAGCTACAGTTTGAAGTAACATGTGTTTGGTAAGGCAGCATCCCTATGTGCTTGCCATGAATGAACACATGTAACTTGTAAGGTGTTGTTCATATTTGGTGTTTCAGTGTAAATTTTTCTTTTAATTTCTTCTTTCCAGCCAATATTGAACCTATTATAAACTTTGTTCTTGTTATCTCCTCATCAGAATTCAAGGCGTAGTTGAGGTTGTCCGTCTTGTGTAGAGGGACATGAGGATTATTAAGAATTTCGGGAGAGCTTGAGTGAAAGGGTAGACATATATTCAAAGTTATCAACGATTTAATTTGCAATTTAATATTTAAGAATTAAAACGATAATGTGAATGTGTTTGTTAAGTAACCAAATTGTGACATATTCTCTAAAGTCCACTAATACCGAGATGGAATTATATTACCATATTCGATAACATTTTGGACCTGCTTCACCACGTTTTCCCATATTGTGAATCTTCTCCTGTTTCAGCAGCTGCGATGATGGCTTCATCCGTTTCTAACCAAAGATATGATGTTTTTCTGAGTTTCAGAGTTCGAGACGTAAGAAAAGGTTTTGTAGACCATTTACACTGTTCACTCATAAGTGCAAAATTGAATGTTTTTCTAGATACAGAGGAAATCCAGCCGGGCGATGACATCGCTTATGATATAAAAAGGGCCATTCAGTGCAGTAGTATTCGGATCCCGATTTTCTCTGCCAACTACGCAGAGTCTGCTTGGTGTCTCAAGGAGCTCGCCCTTATGTGTAGTTCTCCAGAGTTAATCATCATTCCTTTGTTTTATGATGTCAGTCCCTCAGATGTTCGATATCCTGATAAAGGTCTATTTGCTGAGGCCTTTCAGAAGCACAAAGGTAGGTATCTGGAAGATACAATTGCAGAGTGGAAAAGTGCTCTGTTCACAGTCTCCTCTTTCTCTGGTTGGTCCCTGGACATGACTCAAAGGTATTTAATTTCGTACTTTCTAGATTTTTTAATATTTTATGTGGGATAATAAACTGCCTACAACTTTTAATGTTCTACTCGTCCTTTAATTTTCCGAGTAGTCACATCTTCCATTATTTTCATGTGCATCGGCAATACCCACAAGTTAAGGAAGCCCTCATATCACACAGCACCTTATGCTCACAGGAATTAATTTAAATCCATGACAGAATGTGAGGATATATATGCAGATATGAAGGAAAGCTAGTGAAGCTTGTGGTCCAAGACATTGTTAATAAGCTAAACAATGTGCCATTAGATGTTGCAGAATTCGTTGTTGGAATGGAAGAGCGAAAGGCCGATGTGATCAAAATTATCGGAGTTGATTCGGAAGAGAGATTGAAAACAGTAGGAATCTGTGGTATGGGAGGTGTGGGGAAAACCAGTCTTGCAAAGGCGGTATACAATAGTATTTTTCTCAAATTCGAAGCTGCCTGTTTTGTGTCTGATGTTCGCCTCAAATCGCAGCAAATCAATGGTATAAGTCAATTACAAGGTCAGCTACTTAAGGATCTCTTAAAAGTAGAGTACCAAGTAAACGATGATGCTCAAGGAAAAGCTCTTATCAAAGATCGTTTGAGATTTCTCCGTTCTCTTGTTGTTCTTGATGATGTTGATAATTCTACACAGTTGGACGCAATTAGAGGAGATTGGTTTGGACCAGGTAGTAGAATTATCGTCACAACTCGTGATAAGAGTATTTTGAGTAATAAAAAAGCCGATGAAATCTATGATTTGAAGGGCGTTCCTGACGATCAAGCTCTTCAATTATTCAGTTGGCATGCTTTTCTCCAGACATGTCCTGACAAAGAATTTGAAGATCTTTCTCTCATGGTTGTAAAGTATTGTGGCGGGTTACCACTTTCACTAGAGGTTCTGGGGGCCTTCCTTTATGATAAGCGCGAGAGAAGCCTTTGGCTTGAAGCCCTGAAGCAGCTGGAGAGTGCCTTGTATGATAACATTCATGGAAGGCTCAAAATAAGCTATGAAGGTCTTAATTCTAATGAAAAGGAAATATTCCTGGATATAGCCTGTATATTTATTGGTAAAGAGGCTGAAACGGCAATCACATTTTGGGAAGCTTCAGATTTGGCTCCAAACATAAATGTGATGAATTTGGTACTCAAGTCCCTAGTCAGAATAAGTGATGATGGAAAATTATTGATGCACGATCACCTTAGGGACATGGGAAGGGCTATAGTTGCGAATGAATCCAAAGAGCCTGCCAAACGCAGCCGCCTGTGGAAGCCGAATGAAGTGCAACAAGTGCTGAAGAGCCGTCAGGTAAATTCACTATTCTTTATGTATTTGGAGAACACGATCAAGTATAACTTTTCTTATGCTAAATTCTAGTTGGATACTTGGTCAGGAAATCAAAAGTGTCAGATATCTTATATTAGATGAACTGGATGTGGAAGATCTTGTCTTGGATACAGAATGTTTGGAATCAATGCAGAACCTGCAACTGCTATGGTTAACTGGCATGACAATTCTTGGTGGCTTCGAAAAATTATCTCCTCATTTAAGATGGTTAAAAATGGAATTGTGCACTGGCTTAGATTGCCTGGGCCCAAACTGGAATATGGAACATCTAGCTATATTAGATTTGAGTGGAAGTGATATTAAAGGACTATGGAGACAAGGTTTACACCGAAAGGTAATTTTTGGAACTTTGAACTATGCTTTGCAGTTTTCTTGCCAGTTCCCTTGCAAAAAATTTATGCATCTTAATTGCCTCTACAGGTTCCCAAGAATCTCAAGGTACTAAACCTTAATCGCTGCCAACATCTCAAGGAATTTCCCAATCTATCACACCACACCTCTCTCATTGCTGTCCACCTAAATGACTGCACAAATTTGTCAAGGATACCAACCTATTTTGAATTACTACAACAGCTGAAATACCTAGATCTGTCCAGTTCAGAGAACTTACAGCTTTTGCACAGCGTAACAAAGCTCATTTCGCTTAAGCATCTTTATTTGTCTTGCTGTTATAGTATAACAGTCTTGCCTAGACATCTTGGAGAGCTCAAACTCCTTGAGACACTTGATCTATCATCAACTGAAATACAAGAACTGCCCGATCTTCCTTCTGCAAATTTGAAAAAATTGGTTTTACTGAGATGCTTTAGGTTAAAATATCTACCTGAGTCTATAAGGCACCTGAAACATCTAATCTATTTGGACATCAGTGAATGCCACAGCTTAACTACTTTGCCCCCATCAATAGGTGAACTTAGAAGCCTTTCTAGTTTTCTTATGAAAGAGTGCACAAGGATAGCTCATTTGCCAGCAGAAATTAGAAACCTGGTCTGTCTGAAAGAAATAGTGATGAACAACTGTTGGGGACTGATGGAACTTCCCCAAATTGGAAGCCTTGTAAACTTGGAATGTCTACTTCTGAATGGATGCACCGAGTTAAAGGCTTTGCCATCGGATATTGGTGAGCTCAAATCATTAATCTTTTTGGACTTGGGCTATTGCAGTAGTTTGACAAGTTTGCCTAGGTCAATAGGTGAGTTGAAGTCTTTACTCTCTCTGGACATGCATTACTGCACAAGCATTCAGAAACTGCCAGAAGAGCTAGGCAATGTTGCAAGTCTAGAGAACCTTAGACTTAAAAAATGCTATGAACTAGTTGAACTTCCAAATTTAGGTAATCTTTTACACTTGCGAATTCTAGATCTCTTCAAATGCTTTTGCATATCTAATCTTCGGGAAAAATTCTCAGGACTTAAATCATTAGTAAGCTTAGAAGCAGGGAAATGCATAATTCAGGAAGGTGATCTCACTGAAAATATTGGAGATTTGCAGTCACTGGAATACCTGAATTTGGAACATAATATGTTCTACTCACTGCCATCAAGTGTCCGTTTGCTTGTTAGGCTGACAAAGTTGATGCTGCATCACTGTCAAAATTTACGGGAACTGCCAATTCTTCCACAAGGGTTGGTAGAGGTGGATATTGGCGACTGTCCTCAATTAAGAAAAGTCGGAAATTTGTCCAATTTGGAAAAGCTGGAGATCCTGGTCATATGCAACTGTGGGCAGTTATTTGAGTTGCCAGGACTGGGCTGTTTGAAATCATTAAAAGAACTGAATTTAGCTGGCTGTAGCAATCTCAAATGCCTGGAAAAAGCTGAACAGTTGCAATCCTTGGAAAAGTTGTATCTGAATGGTTGTCCTGCATCTGTAATCAATTTTGATTGCTGGACCAAGGTATGCAATTGTCTGCTCTTTCTTAAAGTTTTTTTTCTAATGACGACTTTTAAACTACTATTCAAATATTTTCACTTGGATACATTCTGGAATACAGGAAATTCGCAACTTGCAGGAAATTAGTCTTGGTGGAAACAAAGTTCCAAAGTGCTTCAAATATAAAATGGAGCCCAAAATGATAGGACATAGTGAAGAAGCAGAATATGTTCAGATTTCCCTTCCTCCAAATAAGTATGGAATCAGATACACAGGAATTTTATTATGCCTGCACCTCGAGTTTATCAAGCGTATGTTTGATTTCTTGGCCGATGATGGATCATTGGTAATTAGCATAATAAGAGATGGTGGGGAGATTTGTCACCGTGTGAACATTTTTGGCAACAGGCAAAATAGTTTAGGTGATCGACTGTGTGTGTTTATCTATAGAGAAAACCATCCATTTATGATAAATCTTAGAGATGGTGACAGGATACTTGTGAAGTCAGCATTCATGAGGTGGATTGTAGTAAAAGATGGTGCCATACAACTTCTATGTGAAAATGAAATGAATGGGGACAAGAATGAGAGCATGGTTTTGGAATCATTGTCCTTGGAATTGAATTCCATCTTATTTACCCATGCAAATGATGACGCTGACAAATGTGATTCAGATGCAGATAACAACATCGATCCAGTCCAGCATAATGAAATTGGTGGGGAACATGACATGCATAATACAACTACTTCAAAAATCAGCTCATGGTAAGGTTATTTAGGTGATTGATGATCATGATGTTTATACTGGGCCTTAAAATTTTAAATAAATTAGATCTTTAGTGCATTATGATCGAGAAATTAGATCTTTGGTGCATTATGATTTAGATACTAAGATAAACATGTGCAGGTTGAAGAAGAGATCAAGAAAACTTAGTTGCATTTCCAACACTACTATTTAAATGTCTCCTACCTACCTCCACTTATGAAAGAAAATGAAGCACACATTGTTTTCCACCTCCTATACAGATAGAATATGCTCAAGCAAGATCATCAGTTGACCAGATTCGGCAGACAGCTGGAGTACATAGATGTTAAGAAGATTAGTTGATGAGTTTTGACTCAAAAAATTAAGTTGAATCTTGATAGCAATATCACAGATTATATCTTGTTAAAAAATGTGGGATGAGAAAGCCTTATTTGAAGTTGCATCTATTGTCACACCTGTTTTCCAGCAACAATACTAGATTATAATTGTAAACAGGAGCATTGGATAATTCCCAATAAAACTGTAACTCAAGCCAAACAATATTATCTGAGTTCAAGTCTAAGAGCAACGTATGATTTTTCTTTTCATCTCCTATGTCAACTTTTCATAAGAAAGTTTCATGGTTGATTGGAATCGTCATAAACATTAATCAATGGTTGATTGAAAATCTGATAATCAGGTTTCTACCAATGAGTGGAGACCAAAATATTCCCTCATGAACAATGTCTTTTCATCTCCTATGTCAACTTTTCATAAGAAAGTTTCATGGTTGATTGGAATCGTCATAAACATTAATCAATGGTTGATTGAAAATCTGATAATCAGGTTTCTACCAATGAGTGGAGACCAAAATATTCCCTCATGAACAATGACACTGCACAAAAACAGTTCTATGCTTCTTGACTCACCTTAACACACACAACCATATATAGATAATCTATTAGCTAAACATATACTATATAACAACGATACAACACACTAATATGATGGGTGAACATTTAGTGGTCACACAAAAGAATATCACCAATATCATATGAATTGTGGCCAAGGAATTCGGAAACTGTTAAGTTTTTGCAGCCTGGACAGGTACCTTTGCATAGGAGTGGTGTCTACGCATGTGGAAGTCATCCAATTAATTTTCCATGCACCCAGTTCATGTAAAAGTGAAGAATTCGTAATCTTGTGAAAAAGCACATTAAATATATTTTTAGTTTAGACTTATTTTTATCTCTAAGAGCTAATTTTAGTTTGGAGATCTTGGGTTGCTGGAGACTTGGAGTTTTGAGCAAGAGTTGGACACGTGGAGAGGAAGAGAATTTCCAAGAGAAGCTGAGGAAGAAAGGGAAGGAAAAATTTATTAAGGAAAAGCAAAGACAATTATTCTTACAGATATAAATTGCTATACTTTCTGCTATAATTTATCAGATTCTTCCATAGCCATAGTTTTTTATTAACTCTAGTTGGAAATTTAGTGAGAGGGTGTGTTTAAGCAAAGAAAGAGGATCGTGAGATGGAAATTATCCATGTATAATTGTTGCAGCAATCTTGTAATCTGATCTATGGATATTTGCTCACAAAGTTGAATAAATGTATGTTTGCAGGACATCCCCACACTAGGGTTTCCTGGGTATATCATTCGTTATCAATTTCATTTGAGTTTTCTACCGTTATTCACAGTTGTTCATTGTTGTTAAATAGCTTAGAGTATTAGCTTTTACAAATCAGATAAATAAGCATTTTTCTTGTTACTATTCTATGAAATTTGTTGGGCACTTAATCTGTAACTGGGTTATAGAAATTAACATGGTACCAGAGCTCTAAACTATGAATAAGAAGCCAAGTTGTGTAACAAAGATTTAAATTAATAATAAGATTTTAGTTTTCAATTTCTTTGAGAGCTTTTTCTATAATGGTAGCTAGTGTTTGATATGAGGATGGGCTTTAGGGTGCTTCAAAATACTAGTAGTAGAAGGTTCAGATTCTGTTGATTCTCAAGGAAAACACGTTATGGACCCATGCTAGTATAGAATTGGTTCCACCAATGAATGATCCCATGCCCTAGATGCACATGAAGGCAAGGAGACTAAGGCTTTGATGAAAGGCAAGTTTATATTCTTTAGGGATAAGTTGTGGGTTGTACAAAATTCCTTTCTTGCTAAGAGGGAGTGTTGAGTTTTTGTAGCTTGGATGAGTACTTTTGAATAGGTGTGGTGTTTTTACATGCAAAAGTCATCCAATTATTTTTTCATGCACTTAGTTTATCCAAAAAGTGAGGAATTTGTAATTTTTAATGAAAAAGAACATTAACAATATCTGGAGTTAATGTAGGCTATTTTATATCTAAGAGCTAGTTTTAATTTGGAGCTAAATTTCGTCTAGAGATCTTGGGTTACTAGAAGACTATAAATTGGAGTTTGGAGGAAGAGCTATACACATCAAGTGTGATGCACACCCCAATGACACTATTATATGAATTGATATTTGCATTTAGTTGTTTAGACATTCATTTAGTATCATGTTAAGAATCATATTTCATACTATGCTTTCAACATACGGTTTAATTTAATCAATTACATGGATATTATGGATTGATTTTCTTTGTCTATGATATGATTTTTGTTAACCTTGCTAATCCATCATACACATGTACTTTGTTTAGCGTGTTTTCCAGAAGAGGGGAGGCATTCATAGTCACTTGTATAGGATTTCAACATGATGTCGACTCCACCTGGTTGCACAGGTATGAGAATGCCTTAAAATCCTCAAATAAGTCGTTGGTCTAGAGATGACACTGTGATCCACACTGGTGTAGGAGCACCTAGGGTAAGGTAAAACCCTAGTTCAAGTTTTGGTTTTTAAATGGTCTAACTAACCATTTAGAGAATAAGGACTACATTTAAAGTCCCAATATAGGTTTAGGAGGCGTGGTTAGGTAAGTGTGGAGTATGAGTCAAGTTTTGACCAACTAGGTCCTGACAAGCCTAAAACTTGCTCAAGGTAGCTCTATGAGGCAAAAATTGGAAAATGCCTAAAATGGGGAAAGAAAGGTTCAAAGGAGGTCATTAGAGGTCCTAGGTTCATTTTATGAGGTTTGAATACAAATTGGTCAAGTTTGAAGGCTTTGTTTGCAAAATTGCAAAAGTTGTTAAAAAATTGTTCATTGACAACTTTGCAATTTTTGCACAGTTTGGAAGAAAGGGAAACAAGGGTAGTTATTTCTCGAACCAAAGGACAAGGTGGTTAGGAGAGCCTATAAGAACACCTTCCAACTCATTTGTAGGGGTTGGACTTATAGTTGTACGAACAACATATGCAAGAAGGAGAGTTTTTGCTTGACAGGAAACGTGATTTGAAGGATTGAAGAAAGAAATTGGATTGAATAGCTTACTATTTTGAATGGAGTAGTGCCTTAAGATTATGTGTTGATTCTGTGCATACTTGTTTTGGTCTTGAGCATTCATTTTATAGGGGTTCAAAAATTAGTTAAGTTTTGTGTTCTTGCTATCTAGTTTTGAATAACCAATACTAGAATGGCTATAGCTTGAATTTCCATGGTCAAAACACCATGGCCTTTGGAAATCAAGCAATAGCCCCTATATACTATGTAAATAATGATTTTGGGTTTTGTGGAAGTCAAGTAGCTAGTTTTACAAGCGAGCCCTAGGAAAGTAAGAAAGGCTTGGCAAGGTGTAATAAAAGCTTATAATGGAGTTTGGTGAGCACAGAGGATTGGCATGTGCCAATCTTGCTTAGGTAATGATGGGGTAGGATACCACGGGTCCATAACTCAGAAGAGGAGGTTGGATGTGGAGTTTGGAGCAATTTGTGAAAGTTTCATTATCATTGCCTTTGAAACCTTGAAAACAAGGGTTTTATGGAGTCGTACTATACGAACACCCTAGGGGCCTAAGACCTGGAAAATATTCAAGCTTAGGTCATTAGGAATCAAAGTCCCGAAGGCATAAAGTGGCCTTGTTAATAGTTCTTGGGAGTTATTAACAATTCCTTGCTTTTAGGAGGGCTAATAGGGGCTCTTAGGGCTACAAGGGCAAACATGGAAAGATAGGCTTGTGGGTGTGTGAAACTTAATAGGATGACACATAATGGTATGTAATGTGTCAAGAACCTCACAAGGGTAGTCCAAATTTTCTTTTGACCTACTGGTGGCACTTGGGGAAGATTTGGCATGTTGAGCCAAAAGATGCACAGTTGGTGACTTGGAGTTAGAGGATGGAAATTTGAATTGATTGAAGAGTTTCTTGGTGAAAGGGGATCGGAAAGAGTCCTCTAGGTTGGGGTTTGGGATAGCAACCATAGGTAGGCTAGGAGTAGCCTTGGTAGAGTAAGAAAGCTTTAGAATAAAGAAGCTCCCCATCACACACAAGTATGTTGAACCTAGAATTCTGTTAGGGAGTCAAACACTTGGCTTTGGGAAAGATGTATGGTCTTTTGAGTTTTGTGATTTATGTGTCTTGTGGATTTTACTCTTAATCACTATCAGATTTAAACATTTAATTCACAACTCTTGCTTTAGTGTTTATAAAAAGTATAATTATACAAGCATATATGGGTGCACACATATATGCTTGAATAAATACAACTAAAATAATTGTAATAAATCAATTAAGCTTTTGTGTGAAAATTGATTAATCATATTAACGTGAAAGTTATGTGTGAGTATACTAGCACTTAATTAAAAGATTATACATAAATGTTGATAAACAAAATAAAAATAGTAAATAAATAACTAGTAAAATATTAACCTAATTTGTAAGGATTTGAACCTAGGACCTTCTAAGAATGAGGTTAGTAAGTTACCATTATGGTACTAGTACTCTTTACAAAATAAGAGTGGGGGATTTACCCTTGCTAAGTAAAATGAGATAATTAGTTAAAATGAAAGAGAATAAGTTAGTTTAACCTAGAAATTTGAACTTATGACCTTACGGATAGTAGTGGTTTCTCTTAGCCATTAGATTAGTCACATTCCTCGGGACTTGGGCATTAAGAAGTTGAAGCTAAGGGAGGAAATATAATCAAAACTATATATATGTATATACACACACACACCTCATCCCATGTAAATCTCTTTATCTTTTTAAGATTTTAATTTACTACTATTTCTCCCTATTATCCTTATTATTAATCATTAAATATCCAAAATCATAATGAAAAATCATATATCTAACCTTATTATAACGATAACTTATATTATATGTCTCTTTATTGGTTGCCTTGTAAATATCTCCTCATGCATTGGTTCTTATTCTACTTTATTATGTTTTGGTAACTAAGCCCTAATTTTTTTTGGCTTGTAAAGCCTTAGATAGGTCACAGTGTGAATAAGGACCATGAGAGTGTCCAATGGGTCGTATGGTTTGAGTTTGAATTGTTTGGAGTGGAGTTGTGCCAAGATTGGCCAAATGTTGCTCAATTAGGCAAAAAGTTGTCAACTATGCCAAATGTGAGCATGATATAAAAAATGGTGCCAAAGTGGTTAGGAGGTTATTTTTAGGGGCCAAACATGTCTAGGGTGGCTTAAGATGACATTTTGCACCCTTAAGTTGGAAAAATGCATTGACAAGGCAAAAGTTACAAAAAGTTGTCATGACAACTTTTGCAACTTTGCGAAGTTGCATTGACAATTTTTGGTAAGAAGTTGCATTTTGTGCCTAGTTAGCTATGGGTGCTAAAAAATTGTTGGAACATATTGGATTAACATATTTAAGACCTTCCGAAGTGGTGTAAGAATGTTGGTTTCCATTTTGAGAAATTTGGAATAACAAATTAAATCATTGGCAATTTCTAGTTTTACTTGCAAAATATGTTTGTAACATGAGCAACTCATGTGCCATTGATTGGAAATGTTCTTTTTTGTTGTACATAGTTATATTAGAGTGTTTTCCTTCATTGTGTTATTTAGAGTTTTTTTTAAAATACAATTTTGATTAGTCAAATAAAATCAAAACCTAACAATGTTGTTCATTGGCCTAATTAGGGTTTTGGCCCAAATAATGTCTCCATCTTAAATATCCACCATAGGATCTACACGCCCATTGGAGGCTATTGAAAAGAGACTATACAATATTTTTCTTTAATTGTAAACCAGAAAATTCAATCTTTTATTTCTAAACTCATTCCCTAGGAGAGCACCATGACATCTTAACTAGGTGTGGTGAGTATCAATTGTCATTTCTTGTAGGATTGGATTGAAAATCATGATCCATTGACACATTGGTGTGGAATGGAGTCTATATAAGCGTTGGATGGAAGATCAAGAATAGTTGAATCCATTTGAGTGGTCTTTGAGTTCATTGATTGACTTCAAGTATAATTAAGCCTATAAAGACTCAAACTAGGTTTTGGGGCTGTATAGAGGGATAGTGACCCAAAACCTACAAAATCTTGTAGAGTTCCCAAAATGGTATCTAAAATGGGGATTTTTTTGGTAGATCATTTGGAAAAGTTTTCAACCAAGGCCCAAAAACCCAAAACAAAGGGCTAATTGGAGACCTAAATGGTGGCCTAATTGCATAAACAAAGAAATTGGTAGAGAAAACTTGACAAGACCAAGTTTTTTTGGATTGTTTCCAAGGTTCCTAAGTGGAATTCGTAGTTTCCACATTCCTGCAAGACCATCTTGAAGAGATGGAAGTTTGGATGTTTTGTTAGCATGGATGGTTTTCGGTGCAAGGGCACCTAGGTAGGCTAGTGAAAGACCTAGGGCTCTTAGGATATTTTAGCTTGTAGTGGTGATAGCCACACCACTAGGTGAATAATAGGACTAATCTAGTCCTAGGGTGAGGTAGGTTAAGGCAAGTAAGCCTCTTGAGGTCTAAGTTGCTCATAGTTGTTCAATGAGGTCAAATTGAGCATCTTTGTGTTTAGTAAGGTAGACTAGTCAAAGGAGTGTTTTTAGGATCTTTTTACTTCTTCTTTTTTCATCCATTCAATTCTTTTGGCAAGGTTTGGCAACCTTTGAAGCAAGTTTAAGGGTCAAACACTCAAAAATGTAAAAATTGCTCAAAAATTGTCAATGTTGTCATTGACAACATAGAAAACTTTTTGTTGCATTTGAGAAATTTTGTAGTTAGGAGTAAATAACTGTTTGAAATAGTTAGGATATGAGTTGGGATGTATTTATAAGGACATCCTCACCCTTTTGATAGGATTGGAAGGTTGAGAAAATTCTATGTGTACGAACTGAATAACAAGTGTTTAGTTACAGTTTTATGCTTTTGAAGATTTTGGCACTTTAATGGATTAGATTTGGAATTGTTATTTTTGAAGTGTTAGAGGAGTTTGATTTGTGATTTTGTGCATTGATAGTTTGTGTTTTTGTGAGGTTTTTGTTGCTTGTATAAATTATTTTGGTTCTTGATTGCCTGTTGTTCTGAATCCAATGTTGGAGCAAGATGGATTCATAACTCCCTCTCCCGCCGTAGGATCTATACAACCTCTTGGGAATGGGGAGATGATTCCTTGTACATATTGGATAATGAAGGAGGGTCCCTGGAAAGATAAGGAAGCATTTTTGTGGTGATGCCCTAGGCAAGCCAGAGATGCATGGCTAGGGATCATAATATGTAGCAAAGGTGATATGAGTGATTAAATGCATGAAAATCTTCAATCAAAGCATGCATTGTAAGGAGAAGGTGTGTAGGAACCCCACCTATAGGGTGGAGCACTAGTGGAAGTTTTTAATGAGTGTTAAACTTGTTTCTTGCAAAATTGATCAATTAGCTTGGAAGCCTTGATTTTCAAGCTCAATTTGTGGTTGTGTTGTACAAATAGGTTGAGAACCCTAGACCATCAAAATCTTTGAGTTCTTTGAAAAGAGTTTCCAGATCAATGGTTTATTTGACCCCTTGTTAAGAGTTTTTCCAAGTTTTTCCAGTTTTTCTTTAGTTGGAGGGCTAATTTCTTGTAGCCCTATTACAAGCAATTTTTTTGAAATCTTGCATGATTTTTGGAACTTGATTAGGCTTTAAAGTTTGGTTATGGTTGTCGATGTTGAAGGGGATCAAAATGCCTACCTAGATGATCATTCCTTCATTTGGAGTGTCATTTGAGTGGTTAGGGTTGGTTGTAGTGTTGTGTGAAGAAGTAGAAAGGCTGAATCAAGCTTAGGGAATGGTGATGGAGAGTTGTTCTTACTAATTGGTTTGCACTAGTTGAATGCATTAGGTCCTTATTGTTAGGATCCTAATGAGAATAGGGTAACTAGCAACCCTATTAGGTCAAGTGAAAGACCTAAGGCAGTCCTAGATGAAGCTAGGGTAGGAGTCACATTAGAGTGGTATTAGAGAAAGTTAAAGACATCGGAAGGAGGTGTATGTCTGTAGCTACTGGGGAATCAGTGGGTGGGTCAAGTATGGTGACTTATGTAGAGCTAGCTAAGGAAGTTGATGAGAAAAATGAGAATAATAGACTCCTTGAATAAGCCTTAGCAGAGGTGAAGGTAAAATTGGATTTAGTTGCTAATGCAAGTAAGAAAAAGGAAGAAGAGAGCATTGACAAGGGTAAAGAGGTGGTAGAGGAAGATGTTGTCCTTGAGCTAGACCCTGTCTTGAATGAAGAATCTGTCTTGAAGGTCATAAAAGCCCTATGAGGGAATGCCTTGGAAGGTGTGCCCCTATTTAGTGGGAAGATGGACATAGATGCAGTGATGGATTGGATAGATGGGATGGAGAACCATTTTGAATTTGAAGGGGTGTCAGGGGCACAAAAGGTCAAAGTGGCCAAGTCAAGACTTAGAGGATCAACATTGACATGGTCGAAATATGTCCAAGATGAGATGATTAGTATGGGCAAGAAGCCTATAGCCAATTGAAATGCAATGGTAACCAAACTAAGGGAGAACTTCCTACCAGAAGATTATGATATTCAACTTCACAAAAGGAGACAAGGACTAAGACAAAAAGATTTGGATATGGCCTCTTATATAAAGGAATTTTAGAGGTTATGCTTTAGATCCAAGAATCAAGAAGAAGAACCAATAAAGGTTGCTAGGTACTTGGGTGGTTTGAAGTGGAATATCCAAGAGGAGCTTAGTCTGTGGACAATTATTATTGTTCAAAGGTGCCATCAACTAGCCCTAAAGGTGGAGGAAGAGAATAAGAAGAAAGGGGATTCCAAATTCAAAGATAGAGGCAAGGGAAAACATCATAGAGGACAAAGAGGAGGTTACCAAGGTAGAGTAATGAGCAGAGAAACCAAGGTGAGAACAAGCTCACTAAGCAAGTCACTGAAAGCACTCCTAGAGGAGGTTGTAGTAGAGGGAGAGGCAAACAAGGAGGTTCTAATAGAGGTAGAGGATCAGGCAAGAGGAACTCATACTTTTCTAGTTTGAAGTGTTACAACTATGGTCAACTAGGCCATCTAGCTTATAGATGCCCTAAAAAGCCCTCTTCTTCAAATCATGACAAGAGAGTGGCATATAATCAAGTGGATAACTCTAGTTGTAAGAGAATGAAGTGGACCACATATATTTTGGAAAAGGTGAGAACCTTATGTTTAGGAGAATACTGATCAAGCAATTTTCTCCTGATGAACCTAAGCATAGGAGTAGTCTGATTAGGATCAGATGCAAGATCCTTGGAAAAGTTTGTAAGGTGTTGTGGATTCAGGTTCTACTGATAATATAATATGAGAGGAGGAAGTTGAAAAGCTTAAACTAACCAAGGTACCACATGTGAACCCATACAAGGTGACTTGGCTCAACAAAGGTTAGAGTATACTAGTCAATGAACAAAATTGGGCGGATTTCTCCATAGTAGGGTAAAAGGATAGGTTATTATGTGATATTTGTTCCTATGGATTCTTACCATCTATTGTTAGGTAGACCCTTGCGGTATGATAGAGAGGCAATACATGATGGGAAGGAAAATTCCATATCATTCAAGATAGGAAGCAAATTTTTTAAAATCCAATCTTTGTTGGAGGAAGAAGAACCACAATCTAAGGTGCCTAGTGTGTTGTTATGTAGTGGGAAAGAATTTTTTAAGGATCTTAAAGATGAAGAGAGCCAAGGCTATGTAGTGGTGTCAAATTCCAAGGGAGAAGATAAGATAGTCAAGGACCATTTGCATGTAGAGATTCAAGCATTGCTTGAAAAGTACAAAGACATTGTGAGTGATGGCACTCCTACTACCCTACCTCCTAGAAGAGTCATAAGCCATCAAATAGACTTTTTTCCTAGTGCATCCTTACCAAACAAAGCAACATACAAGCTCACTCTAGACCAAAGTTTAGAAGTGGCAAGATAGGTGCAAGAATTGATGGACCAAGGTCTGATCAAGAAGAGCATAAGCCCGTGTGCAATCCCTATTGTACTAGCATCCAAGAAGGGAGGAAAATGGAGACTATGTAGTGACTCAAGAGCCATAAATAGGATCACAATCAAGTATAGGTTTCCCATACCTAGGATTGAGGATCTCATAGATTATCTTGGAGGAATAATATACTTCACAAAGTTGGACTTGAAGAATGGATACCACAAAATTAGAATTAAGGAGGGAGATGAGTGGAAAACAACATTTATGACAACATATGGGCTTTATGAATGGCTTGTGATGCCATTTGGTCTCTCTATGCTCCTGGCACATTCATGAGACTCATGAATGAAGTGCTAAGAGACTTCACTAGAAGGTTTGTGGTAGTATATCTAGATGATATATTGATCTTCATCAAGACAAGGGAGGATCGCGTCAAGCATGTGGAAGTCATATTACAAAGACTTCATGAGGAGAAGCTTGTTATAAACCTTGAGAAGTGTGACTTATTCAAGCAAGAGCTTGTGTACTTGGGCTTTGTGGTGTCTATAGGATCCTTGAAGATCGATCAAGATAAGGTTGTTGCTATCCTCGACTGGCCACCACCTACTACATCTACTAAGGTAAGAATTTTAATGGTCTAGCTCAATTCTATTAGAAATTCATTAGGAATTTTAGTGGCATATGTGCACCTTTGCTAGATACCATAAAGGGTGGGGTCAAGTATAAGTTTAGATGGACCTTAGAAGTTGAGAAATCACTTGAGATGCTAAAGAAGCAAGTAGATATCCAACTTGTTTTGCAATTGCCTAGTTTTGAGAAACTTTTTCACCATAGAGTGTGATCAAAGTGGCCTAGTAGTAGGGAGAGTGTTGATTCAAGAAGGTAAGCCAGTAGCATTCTTTAGTGAAAATCTAAATGAATCCAAAAAGAAATATTCTTACTATGACCTAGAACTCTATGCCCTAGTTCAATCCCTTAGGAAGTGGAGACATTACCTATTGCCCAAGGAATTTGTAGTATTCACTAACAATCAAGCTCTCAACTATATCAACACTCAAGAAAAGTTGAGCAATAGACAATTGAAGTAAATGGAGTACTTGCAAGCTTTCACCTTCACAATCAAGCATAACAAAGGACATATGAACAAGGTGGAAGATGCATTAAGAAGGAGGTTGTTAATAGTCCAAGAGGAATAGTTGCATAGCATTGGGATAGAGAGCTTCAAGAGTCTCTATAAGGAGGATGCAAATTTTGCAGAGGCATATAAGACATGCTTTGATTTTGAGAACCATTTTAATAGTAAGTTCTCTGAATTTACCTTATGGAATAGATTTCTATTTAAGGGAAACTAGTTGTGTGTACCAAGAGGTTCAATAAGGGAGAACCTAATATAGGATAAGCATAATGGAAGTCTAAGTGGACACTTTGGTGCGAGTAAAATCCTATAACTAGTTCAAAGGTTCTACAATTGGTCCAAACTAGTTAGTGATGTGACTAGGTATATTTCACAATGCATGGTATTTATGAAAGCTAAGGGCGGAATGAGTAATGTAGGTCTTTATTAGCCACTACTAATCCCAAATAGGCCATGGGAGTGTGTGAGCATGGACTTCATAGTAGGTCTTCCCAAGATAAAATAGGGCTATGATTAATATCTATGTAGTTGTTGATAGATTTAGTAAGATGGGGCACTTCATTCCATGTAAGACTACCGGTGATGCTATCCACATTGCACATCTCTTCTTTAAGGAGGTTGTAAGGATTCATGGACTTCCATTGAGCATAGTTTCAGATAGGGATGTGAAATTCATGAGTCACTTTTACAAGAATTTGTGGAGAAGACTCAATACTAATCTTTCTTTTGGATCTTCCCATCATCCCCAAACAGGTGGTTAGACTAAAGTGGTTAGTAGGGTGGTAGGAAATCTCTTAAGGTTCCTAACTAAGGAGTATGGGAAAACATGTTATGTGATCATTCCCAAAGAAGAGTATGCTTACAATGATAGTAGGAATAGAACCACAATAAAAGGTCTCTTTGAAATTGTGTATGGAATGCATCCAAGGGGTGTGTGTGAGTTGAGGGGTCTTGGAGGAATGGAGCATAGAAGTGGACATGCTGAAGATTTTGCCCAAACCATGAAAGAAATCCAAGAACAAGTCAAGAAGACTATCCACTGAGTCACTTTTAGAAGACTTTATGGAGAAGACTTGGTACTAATCTTTCTTTTGGAACAACCCATCATCCCCAAACAGGTGGTCAGACTAAGGTGGTTAATAGGGTGCTAGGCAATCTCTTAAGTTTCCTACCTAAGGAGTATGGGAAAACATGTTATGTGATCATTCCCAAAGAAGAGTATGCTTATAATGATAGTAGGAATAGAACCACAAGAAAAAGTCCCTTTGAAATTGTGTATGGAATGCATCCAAGGGGTGTGTGTGAGTTGAGGGGTCTTGGAGGAATGGAGCATAGAAGTGGACATGCTCAAGATTTTGCCCAAACCATGAAAGAAATCCAAGAATAAGTGAAGAAGACTATCCAAGATAATACACAAAAATTGAAGGCCAAGGTGGATGAAAGAAGGAAAGATATTCAATTTGCTATTGGAGATTATGTCATGGTGCATTTGAACAAATCTAGGTTGCAGAAGGATATTCCAACTAAGCTACAAATGAAAAGAGTGAGACCTTGCAAAATTATAGCCAAATATGGAGCCAATGATTATAAAATTGATTTTCCATCAGATTTGGGCATCTCTCCTATCTTCAATGTGTAGGATTTGGTTGAATTCAAGGGTACACTACCTTAGAGAAGTCATGAGGTCAGCACTGATTTGGAGCCTATAGTAGTACCTGCATCAAGCAAGTTAGAAGATGAACAGTTGTTGGATTCTAGAGTTAAGATGGAAACCAAGAACTAGGTGTATATGGAGCACCTCGTCAAGTGGAAAAAAAAGCTTGATCTAGAAGAAACTTGGGGTTGTTGAGGCAGATTTCAACAAGGAAGGCATTCCCTAAGGCCTATTGTCCATAGGAGTGACATAGTTTTATTTTGTGTGGAAGTATGGTGCAGGGGCACCTATGTAGGCTTGTGAAAGACCTAGGGCTCCTAGGGCATTTTGTCTTGTAGTGGTGCTAGCCACACCACTAGGTGAATTATAGGACCAATGTAGTCCTAGGGTGAGGTAGGTTAAGGCAAGTAAGCCTCTTGAGGTCTAAGTTGCTCATAGTTCCTCAATGAGGTCAAATTGAGCATATTTGTGTTTAGTAAGGTAGACTGGGGAAAAAAGTGTTTCTAGGAGCTTCTTACTTATTTTGCATACATTCAATTCTTTTGCCAAGGTTTGGCAACCTTTGGAGCAAGTTTGAGGGTCAAACACTAAAAACTGTAAAAATTGCTAAAAAATTGTTAATGTTGTCATTGACAACATTGACGGCTTTTTGATGCATTTGAGAAAATTTGTATTTAGGAGTAAATGAATGCCTAAAACAATTAGGATAGGAGTTGGAATGTGTTTATAAGGCCATCCTCAAAATTTTGACAGGGTTGGAAGGTTGAGAAAATTTCGTGTGTACGAACTAAATAACTAGTTACAGTTTTATGCCTTTGAAGATTTTGGCACTTTAAGGGATTAGATTTGAAATTTTTGTTTCTTGAAGTGCTAGAGGAGTTTGATTTTTGATTTTGTACAATGCTAGTTTGTATTTTTGTGAGGTTTTAGTTGCTTGTATAAATTATTTTGGTTCTTGATTGTCTGTTGTTCAGAATCCAGTATTGGAGCAAGATGGAGTCATAACTCCCTCTCCCATCGTAGGATCTATACGACATCTTGGGAATGGGGAGATGACTCCTCATACATACTGTGCAATTAAGGAGGGGCCTTGGAAAGATAAGGAAGCTCTAATATTTTTGTGGTGATGCCCTAGGTGAGCCAAAGATGCGTGGCTAGGGATCACAATATGTAGCAGAGGTGATATGAGTGATTGAATGCATGAAATTATTCAATCAAAGCATGGATTGTGTAAGGAGAAGGTATTTAGGAACCCTAACTATAGGGTGGAGCATTGGTAGAAGGTTTTAAGGAGTGTTAAACTTGTTTCTTTCAAAATTGGTCAATTACCTTGGAAATCCTAATTTTTTGGGTCAATTTGTGGACATACTGTATGGATAAGTTGAGGACCCTAGACCATCAGAATATTTGAGTTCTCTAACAAGGGTGTCCAGATCAATGGTTTATTTGATCCCTTGTTAAGATTTTTCTAAGTTATTCCAATTTTTCCTCGTTTGGAGGACTAATTGCTTGTAGCCCTATTACAAGCATTTTTGTGAAATCTTGCATGATTTTTGGAACTCGATTAGGGTTTCAAGTTTGGTTATGGTAGTGGATCTTGAAGGGGATCCAAATTTCTTACTATATGATCATTCCCCCATTTGGAGTTTCATTTGAGTGGTCGGGGTTGGTTGTAGTTTTGTGTGAAGAAGTGGAAAGGTTGAATCAAGCTTAGGGAATGGTGATGGAGAGTTGTTCTTACTAATTGGTGTGCATTAGTTGAATGGCTTAGGTCCTCATTATTAGGATCCTAAGGAGAATAGGGTAACTAGCAAACCTATTAGGTCAAGTGAAAGACCTAACGTGATCCTAGAGGAAGCTAGGGTAGGAGCAAGACTAGGTGCCACATTAGTTTTATAAGTAAAAGTAAGCATTCCTTTGAATTGGCAGAGCACTCTAGAGGTGAACCTTGTTAGTGAATTCACTACACTCATTTGGGTGAATTGAGTCTTAGGAGGACCTTGAATAGACCATAACCAAGATAGGCATATAAATATCCAAGACTTATCCCTATCAAATTGGTATCACAACCTAAAAGATTTCAGCTAGGTTGAGTATATATCAGTTGTAGAATTAGTGGGTAAAGAAAGCATGGTGACCAATGTACAATTGGCCAAGATGGCATGAGACTAAGAAGAGGGGAATATGCTCCTGAAGAAAAATCTTAATGAGTTAGAATGTAAGGTTAGTGAAGTGGAAAATAAGATAGAAAGGGTGATAGAGAAGTTCAGCGAGAAAAAGGAAAAAGAAAAGTAGAAAGAGTTTGAGATAGAAAATGAAGTGCCTAACCAAACCCTATGTTGTAAGAAGAACCCTTTCTTAAAGCACTAAGGGCCCGTTTGGCGAGCGGAATAGGAATACGTATTCTAGAATATGTATTCTGGAATAGAAAATGGGGCTACGTATTCATGTTCTTTGTTTGGTTCAACCAATATTTGATGGGAATTCGCGGACCCCAAAATTTATGTTTTCTAAAATAAAAAAAAGTGGAATAGGAATACGTATTCCAATAACACCTATTTGGGTGGAATTGCAAAACCCCTTTTTTGGGCCAAAATTGGAATACATATTCCTATTTTACTTCGTATTCCAATTCTGTTATGGTGCATCCAAACAAGGAATTCAAATTTTTTGGAATACGTATTCCTATTCCGCTCACCAAATGGGCCCTAAATGCCTTGGAAAGAAACACACTAGAAGGAGTACCCTTTTTTAGTGGAAATATGGAACTTGGTATGATCATGGAATGGATTGAGGGTCTTGAAAATTACTTTGAATGTGAAGGTGTGAGTGAGGCACAAAAAAGTGAAGGTGGATAAGTCTAGGTTGAGAGGAGCTTCCCTAACCTAGTGGAAATTTCTTCAAGTAGATGGAGATAGGGATGTTTAAAAATGTATAGCTACTTGGAAATGTATGGTGACCACAATCATATAGACCTACATACCTAAGGATTATAAGATCCAAATCCATAGAAAGAGGCAGAACCTACGACAAAAAGTCCTTGATGTTAGCACATATACTAAAGAGTTCCAAAGGTTGTGCTTGAGGTCTAATGTTGCAAAAGATGAAAGTATCAAAGTAGCTAAGTATTTAAATGGTTTGAGGTGGAGAATTCAAGTGGGGCTTAGTTTATTGACTCCTACTAAAGTTCCTAAGTGCTATCAATTGGCACTAAAAGTAGAAGAGAAGCAAAAGAAGAATGACTAGTCTCATTGGAGAAAAGGAATAGATAGAGATTGTAGAGGACATAGAGGTAGTTTTGATGAAAGAAATTCAAACTACATATCCTAAGGAGAATCTAAGATAATAGAGAAGGGTGGGGATTCTAGTGGAAGAGGAGGCTACAAAGGATGGGGATCCACTACAAGTAGTAAAGGTCTAGAGGATAAGGGAGAGGATCCTATTTTTCCACAATAAAGTGTTATAATTGTAATAAACTTGGACACCCTACCTATAGATGCCTTGAGAAGGCCTCTAAATCACAAGGAATGGAGAGAAGGGTCAAATGCATACAAGAAGATGCATAAAGTGTCAAGTAACCAAAGGTTAATCTAGACTCTTAAGTAGGAGAAAGCCTCATGTTGAGAAGAGTTTTGATCAAAGAGTCAGTCAATGAAGAACCAAGCCAAAGGAAGTCCCTATCCAGGATCAAGTGCAAAATTGTGGGAAAGGTATGCATAGTTAATAAATCCATGGATGTATTTGTGCACTAAAGAAGAAGAAGAGAATGATATAATGTGATCTCTTCCCTTGACGATCAGAAAAATACTAGATCTTGAAGAAGAAATGATCACAATGAATCCTTGAATCTTGAGAAATGCTTGAGAATGCCTTGAGAACTTGATGTATGCCTTACATATTCTTACTTGATGTCCTCCATGCATGTGCATGTTGTGTGGTGTGAAAATGAAATCCCCAAGCCCGCTTATATACTACTTTTTAAGATAAAAAAGAAAACAATTCAATTAGTGAACCAAATAAAATAATTTAAATGTCCAAGGAAAGCTGGTCCTAATACCAAAAAAATATTAGGGTCTAGGTCAACCTAGTCAACTTATAAAAGAATTATCGTAAGGATATATAATCTTGGGCTCTTAAAGATGATGTAGAAAGAAGTGTGAAAAAGATAAGATGGAAGGAAAAAGAGTTGTTTGAGCACAAATGCATCGATGGACCATAAAATCACTAAAGCACAAGAGCTAAAAGGTCTTAAATGATAGGTGCTTCTATTTTATGATGGTAAAGTGACAAGAGGTATGAGAGGAATTTAACAAGGACATTATTGAAGGTGTCATTGACCTAGGTTATTGAATCATCATCCTTGTATTAATACTCAATCTTGCAACCATCATTTTCACCTTTTCCCACTTCATCTTATTGAATAACATGTTTTATGAAACTCTCAAATTCTAGTGAAGATCTTTTCAAGTAAGATGAGTTGGGATAGATGTGAAAATGATGGTTACATGACTAAGTACTAGTGTAAGGATGATGATTCAACAACTTAAGTCATTGATGCCTTCAAATATTACTCTATCAAATTCTACTCATATGTCTTCGTAGAATCTCAGAACTTCACACATTGATTCCCACTTTGTGTCCCTATGTGTTAGTCATTGTATGAGATTCCTTCAAACCACCATTATTGATGAGAAACAAAACTGTAAAAGGTTTTGGTGAGACTAGGAGAAATTATTTTTAGTCCATGGGGCCCTAAAATATCCTTATGTTTGGTTGTCAAAACTTTGCTGAAAATCCCAAGAGACTGCAATGAGGATGTTGTACTTTCAATAGTCATTTCATTATAGGCACACCATCCTTGTCATAGGTCTTATGCATGCTTGTCAAAATGTTGACTAGCTCTTCTCTTAAACTATGAGGAACATGTTGTGCCTACTATGAAATATTATTTTAGAGCTAAAAAATTGTAGTAAAATGTTACCACAAAGTTATGTCACTATTTCAATATTTATTTTGTCACAATCTCAACAACCAACAAAAAATGTTTGACGAGTATTAGGTCATGTTCCCCCCACTATGATAGGAATTCTTCAAAGAAAATAGAGTCATAGTTATGATGTATGATCCATCAATGATACAATGTCAAAGTATTCATTGAAATATTTCATTAAATTTGAGAAAATATAGGTTTCTTTCAATTTCATTGCAGATCTAACAACCTAGGGTCACAAGTTTGATTAACTTTCATTGAAATATGTTCAAAAATGTGTTAATGATTGTGAGCATGTCCTCAAGGATATGACTCCAAAAAATGAGAAAGTCGTGACCTCTCCTATTTGTAAATAAGACTTCTCCAATCAAAGTACCAAGTAGGAAAGGAAGTGGGTCATAAGAAAATATTTGTGTCCATGGGATGTTTTCATCTTAAATAGTGTAATCAATAAAGACTTATCTACAAGATGTACTATTATAGACCTAACCATAGTAGACCAACTCTCTATGAGAATCCAAAGGATAAAATATACATCCTTTGGTTTGATACTCATCTTTGCTAGTGGAAAACATAAGGTTTTCTTGTCTGAGTGCTATTGCACAACTATTTCTATGAGTGAAACCTTATTTATCATAAACTTTGGCATATCTTGTAAGAAGCAAAATCAATACTATGCATTCAACTATGAATCTTGTTGGGATAATTGATTTATCAACTCAAATGGACAAGGTGACATCTTCTCTTATGGAGTTTCCACCCTCAAACCTATTTTACAATTAGGATGTCACAAATTAGTTAACATCAGAGATTACTTTAGTGGAAAATCTTTTCCATTTGGCAATCTAGTCTCATCGATGGATTGTCATTTGGAGAATAGTGGATGTAAGTAGGTCAACCATCTCACCAAATATTTATACAAATAGGGTCCAACATCCATGGTATTTGCACATTAGTTTTCACAATATTGGTCAAAAATCTCGGTCCAATCACCACTATAATATAGATTCTGGATACTTTTATTTTAATTTTTTTTCCATCCTTTGCATATTGTTTCTTATTGGACAATGTTCTTTTTTCATTATTACAACCAACTAATTTTCCTTTGGATTGGGCATCACCTACCATTTTCTTGATGTATGTCGACCACCAGCCCCATTTAGCCAATTGTTTCCTTTTGAGGGCAATTGCATAGGAAGGTGTGTTTTGCCTAAATTTAACATTCTTGCTCGTTAATCCCGCATAATTCACCAACCTAGATTGGTAGTATATATACATCCATTCTACACAATTAGCTCTTTTCTAGTCTAGAAGCGGAGACTAACATTTCTTATTGCTGCCAAAGTTTTAGAGTGCTGAGTGCATTGCCTATTGACTCGTGGACCATGGTTTTCGTAGAAAGTAAGTGATCTTTAATTTATTCTTTATGTGGTATTGGTACTGGTTATTTTTTACTATCCATTGGACATCTCACATGCTAAGATATGTTTGTAAATTTTATTGGGTAGTACCATAGACTGTAGTACCCTTTTTTATGAGAATGAATCATATTATTGTTATTATATGTAGTCTATGTAGTCTACTGTCATAGTCTTTAACTCATCACTCTTTGAGTCTTTTGTTCAACAAGTTGAAACTTGATTTTTTTTTTGCAACCTTTATCAGTTTGCAATGTTAAAGAAGGGGGGTAATAGGGGTTCCAGTAAGATCCCTGAAAGCCAAGAGAGGCCACCATTACCAAAACACAAAACCATATCCACATATTTTGGTGGTGGAAATGTTGGCAACCTACAAGATTCACAAATTAGATATCCAGTGCATATTGAAAAAGGATATTCATTACAAGTTGGAGACCATAAGGAAGAAGTTCAAGTTGGTGAACCAGATACCTTAGTCGAGGACAAACTTGAACATGATTTGGAGGTACTTCCCCTAATTAGGAAGTCAAATTTTTTTATTATAGGCTTGGAACTTGGTGAGAAAACCAAAAATGATTCCATAAATCATGTTCATGCACATAAGGGGAAAGGAAAATTGGAATAAAAAAAGATCGATCTCACTAGGAGCTGTCCAAAATGAATTTTCAATTAGAATGGGTCAAAAAGTACTAGTTCATAGAACTAATGGCCAATACAATCGATGGTGAGCCTCCTGTCAAATGGAGATGTAAGATTTGCACAAAGATAAGAAAGAAGGAGAAAATCTTGTGGCTTAAACTCAATACCATAGAAAAGCATGTCGGTAAAGTTTACAAAAAGGAAACTATAGATGGAATTGAAAAATATGTGCTAACTTGGAAAATGAAGGACAACTATCTACATATCAGGAATGTTGAATTATACGAGTTATATGAGCAATTACAGGAGAAGTTTTCTACAGCAAAAGGTTCCATTGAAGATTCATTGAGAAAGTTGTGAAGGTGGAAAATATGTGAAAAGTTGTTCAATTAAGTTTGGTCTTTTATATATTGAGTAGAGGGAATCCAATGAAGGACTACTCTTCAATTACTAGTTTATTACCTTTTTTTAAAAGTTGGAAACTATCCAAACAGTCGTTGGTCAGTAAACAATAGGTGGGAATGGGCTCATTGTCTTGCATAGGCTGAAAAAGAAGATATGAAGGAAAAAATAAAATAGTCAAATTTCATTGCATTGTCTCTAGATGAAGTTACAACAATCGATAATACTTCCTAGGTGTGCATGCATGTTTATATTGTAAACGATCTTTGCCATCAACCCTTTCTACTATATTTTGCTAAATTGAATTGTAGTGCAACAACCAAAAATTTATATGATTTATTAAAGAGTACTCTAATTGATTGTGGAGGTATGGATAACATGGAGATTTTTAAAAAAATGGTGTATGTTGGAGTGGATGGAGCTTTGATTATGTAAGGTTATAAAGGTAGTCTTTCCAAAAAGATCAAGGATGAATTAACATCCTATGCTATTCTCATTCATTGCATGGCGCATTGAATGAATCTAGCTTTTGGAATTGTTAGCGATTTTGGTTGTGTAAGTAAAGTGGAATATTTAATCAAAGAGATTTACCAATTCTTTTATCGAAGTCGAAAATGAGTCAGGGAATTTCAACACTTTACTCAAGGACTTACTGATGGGAGGAAGCTTCATAAAGACAATTATACTACATAGAGCTCTTTGAATGAACCAATGTATTGAGTATTCTTTGTATATCCGTCATTACTTGGACTAATCCACTTTTTGCAAGATAGATTCCCTCAACTATATTCAAGTCTAACAAATGTTAAGATACTCTTAACTTTAGCAGCTATTCTCGCCATGCTACAAGTAATGAGAAATATTATGAAGAAGGTTCAATAAAGAGCTATGTACACTGTAGAATATAATCAGCTACGTAAAATGACATGTAAAGCCTAGATACTCTTTATCAATTACAACCATTAGATGAATAAAAATTTTCAAAGTGGATAGAAATCATAGATTTGAACAATCTTGGAAACTTTTTACATATTGGTGCAAATGATAAGGTATGTGCCATGGTACATGGAGTTGACATACCAATGTAGTACTATGCCCATGTCGACCCTGAGTCCAACCCCAGTAAAGTAGGAAGTGGAGTAGAATCAAAACCGGAGAAGGTACTTTCACTTGTTACAAGTGAAGAGTTCAAGAAGATCAAAGACTTTTTGCTTGACTCTATCAAGCAATTTTTCTACAATCTTTCATCACAAATTAGATTTAGATTCCTTCTAGAGGAATTGCTCGAAGAAATGTCTAATTTTTCTTAATATTGGTCTCTAAAGTGTTCGAGTGATTTTTGAAGAAGGATGACGACTTTGATTCAACATTTTTGTAAACCTAAAGTATTCAATAGAGTAACTATAAATGTAATTTTAGATGAATCTTGATTGAGAGATCAATCATATTCCTTTGCAAACATAATGAGGGAACAATATGACCTTATGGAGAATCCAAATGAAGAGGGAGTGGTAAAAAAGCTTTGTAAAAACCTTGGTCATAGAAATCAGTTGAGAGAGTCAATATCATAATATTTCAAGCTTAGCAATCTATTTTTGACAATGATATTGGGTTCAGTGGAGGATGAGAGAGTTTTTAGTACTTTGGGCTTCCTAAAGTCAAAGGTTAGAAATAAATTAGACAAAAATTTGGATAATTGTTTGAGGCTCTATAATTCTAGGTATGAGGTAAATAGTTTCCCTTATGACAGTGCTCTCAACATTTGGAGAAAAAAATGTCAAAGAAGAGGGATGGCCAACATTTGAAGTCCAAGTGACAGTGACAGTGGTGGTGGTAGTGGCTATGGCAGTGTAGTGGTAGTGGTGGTGGTGGTGGCAGTGGTAGTGGTTCATGTCCTGATACTGGAAGCAATGAAGATGAAGTTGAATTTGGCATGCATACCGAAAGTGAGTTTGAAGAAAGCACAATGAACAATAAAATGTTATATGCAATAAATGAGGAGGATTGTGATTATAGTGTTGAGCTGGTCAAGGCAGAGTGGCAACTATAGTAGCTTTTGAACTTCAAGTTCTAACTTCAATGTGAGTCAAGTGGTAGGCTAGTTTCTTTGGTCTTACCAATTTCAATTCAAATTAATTAATGTACTTTAGTCTTACCAATGTCTAAGGCTCTATTTACTAATTAATTATGTTTATGAAAGTTAATTTATACCCTTCATTCACTGTCCTATTATAGATTTAAAAAAAAATTTAAACATGTTGATGTTACAAACTTAAATGTTGAGGTTTTTGTTGGTTCTAGTTTTTATACATGTTGAGGTTTTCGTTGGTTCTATTTTTTAAACATGTTGAGATTTTCATTGGTTATAGTTTTTATACATGTTGAACTTGAGATTTTCATTCATTCTAGTTTTTAGACATTTTTAGATTTTTATTGATTCTAGTTTCTTTAAGAAATTGTAACATAATGCATTTTATAGAATAATATTTCTTTTAAAAAAATTGTATTATAATTATAAATCAGCATATAACATAACACATTTAACAATTACAAACAATTATACAAATATAGAGCCTAGAGAAGTAGAATATTAAAACCCTTTGCAAATGACTCAATGTCAAATGACCCTAAATTCCCTTTTACAGATACAAGGGAGCAACAAGAGTTGTAGGTTAGTTTGTAATTGTATATATAATTAGATTATTACTACATTATGTGTGTAAAATCACATTGCCACATTGCCAATTGTACAATTTGTTCAAGTAGGAGTAGGGAAAAAAATTCCATCCACTTTGTGTAGTACTAGTATGCCAATGCATGGCTATCCAACTATCCTGATATGCCGATTCTTGATTCCTGTAACAATTAAAATCAAACAAAGTTTAAACTAAATCCAAAATTTTAGATTAAAGAGCAAAAAGTAACAAAAAGATTATAGTACTATCACTTACTAAGGACGATTATAATACTTTTTCATGTGATCTTCTTTCCCAATGAATTTTCCATCTGAGTCAGCTGGATTTGGTAATCCAACATTTAGCAAGTTCAGTATGTTGTGGTTCATCTTCATTAAGTCTCTAAAAGAAGATTTTAGAGCTCCATCTATTTCCATTAATTGGTCACAATTGCGACATACAACAAATGTCATTACAGAGGTATTCTAGCGGTTGTTTATTCCTTGGTTTGCCAAATCTCTATCACTAGATATCTATACTTTATTCAAAATTTGTATTGCAAGATATTTTAAGGAAGTGATGAAGATACTTTTTTTACCATCAACATATTTTTTTACAATTTTTCAAAGACATCTCTCATATTGCATCCTTAATTAATTATTATCCTTCAAAGTTATATTTTGTGCAATAGTAATCTCCATCTTTTTCTTTGTTTCATACATCTTTATTTCACTCTTTTTTGGTATTTCCTCTAGTTGCCCTTGCCAATTAGTTTCTCTCTTCCTCTCATCCTCCAATTTCTTCTTCAAATCTTGGATTGTCTTTGTAGTAGTTACCTCTTTTTTCTTCTCATCCTCGAGTTCCCTTTTCAAATCATGGATTGTCTTCATAGTGGACTCCTCCTTTTTCTTTGCATTGTCCAATTCCTTCTTCAAATCATGGAGTCTATTTGCAGTATGAGTAGACTCCTCTTTCTTTCCATTCTCCAATTCCTTCTTCAAATCAAGGATTTTTGTTGCAGTTGACTCCTCTTTTTTTTTTGTATTCTCCAATTCCTTCTTTAGATGGTGGATTGTGTTACTATTTGTAGTTGCACTAGACTCCATTATCTTTGCATTCTCCAATTCCTTCTTCAAATAAAGGATTGTTTTTGCAGTTGAATCCTCTTTTTTCTTCATATTCTCCAATTGCTTCTTCAAATTGTATATTGTGTTTTCACTAGAATCCTCTTTTTTCTTTTGATTCCCAAATTCCTTTTGCAAATTATCAATTATCCTTGCATTAGACTCCTCATTTTTCTTTTCATTTTCCAATTCCATCTTCAAATTATGGATTGTATTTTCAATAGAGGAGTACTTTTTTCCTTTCATTCTCGAATTCAATCTTCAAATTATTATTTTCCTTGACAACAAAGTCCAAGTTAGTTTTCAATTTATTGTTTACCTATGCACTACTCTCTACAAACTTGAACAACTATGTAGCAGAGGCTTTTTAATGCTGAAATATTTTTTTTCATTCATCCAATTCTTTAGTCAATTTTTTCGGTTGTTCATTCATCTTTTCTTGTTTAAAATTTGCCTCTGTAGAAGAAGATTTCTTTACCCTATTTTGCAATTTATTCAACCTATTATCTGTTGCTTACTCCTTGGCCTTCACATTATCAAGATCTGCATGTAACTTTTCTATTTGCTTTGAAAGCCTTTTTTCCCCCTCTCCACTTTCAAAAGTGTAGAGTAGACCACTTTTTTGCTCTCTTTTGATTTATTGATTTTGTCAATAATTTTCACTTTAGAGAAATCCATTTGAAGATTGGTAACTTATACACTGTTATGATTTATTATATTTTTTAGTGTATTATTATCTCTAGCTAGGGGCATAAAAGCCATGAAGTTCATCATTTCGATGTTTGGATCATATGTTAGAAATATACTGTTACTAGATCCCTAATGTTCAACAACTGCATCACTTTTCAAAGTCTTCATAATTTGTCTATTTCTTTTGCTTGTTTGATCAAACTTTGATGCAAAATCATTTAAACACAATTAAGTGTTTGAAAGTTGAACTATTAGTTGTGTTGCTATATGCTCCTCTACACTTACTCCACCTACAATTGTATTTTGAGGATCGCCAACATACTGAACATGGTCCATTCCAAATCCTAGTGTTTTAGGACTATTTTCAAGGTCTTATACAAAAGCTAATGGTGCATAGATTGGTGAAGTAAATGTTCACATTACTTGCATTGTAATTGTCATATTTTTTTTTCTTTTTTGCACAAGGTTCACCCATGCTAGTGCTAGCGCCAGTGCCAGTGCCAGTGGGATCAACTACAATTGGATTTGCAGATTTAACAAATTTTGTGTTGGGATGACCTTCAGAAGTAGAAGTATAATGGTTTTTTCCCTTTCTTCTAGATTAAGAGTCTAGTAACTGGTTTACTTCCACTTTTGGGTGGGTTTGGTACTACAATTGGATTCCAAATCCCTTCACCACTTGCATGAATGGGCCCTACACTTGCATAACCCAATTTTTGTATCATAGTTGCCACTTTATTATACATTTGTTTAATAGAATCACTTATTTGAAGATTAACAATATGCTTGGTTGACCCAAGATATTGGGTACCTTGAATATCTCTACCAGACTCGAGGTCCTTCTATCTTTGACTATCAATGTCACTACAAGTACCAAATTCATATACTACAGTTGGATGCTCTTTATTACAATAATTGCTAAAGAGCTCATCCTCCTCAATTTCATCAAAACTTGCTGAGGTCTTTGGTTCACCCAAAATTTTCCTCATTTTCCAAAAAGCATCCATCTTGGTTTGACACCGTAATTTAGATTTGCATGCCTCTTTAATTGCTTTCGACATAGAACTCTTAGAAGGTTGAGATGCTTTCTTGTAGAAATTTAAGTGTGTTAGAGGTTTTGATTTGTGTGACTGATATGTGCAATGTCATAATTTGGGATGAAAATTCTTGCATTGAAATATTATTCTCCATCTCTTTTTTTACCTAATCCCACAAATCCATGTTTTTTAAACTTTTCTATCAATGACATCTCCTGATGTTGATATTTTCTTGTAGAGTTCCCATTGGAAATATGTCTTGTTTGTATTATGTATAGTGGATCATAATTCCAATGACTAACAAAATCAAGCCAAAAAATTTACCAATTCATTTTCCACTTTGAAAGCATTTCTCTCAAATGTGAGGCCTCCAATTGTAAAAAATAAGGAAGAAAATATCATTTTCTTTTTTTGTCTAGTGAAAAGTTCACATGTGCTCTCTATCTGCCATACATATTCCAGTGCAAAAACCCTTTTTGTAACATGCATTGAAAGTTTTCATAGTTCAACTACTGAACCGTAAAACCTTAACACAATGTATATTTCCATGAAGAACTAGTCAACCAATTGAATTTGACTTCCCAGTTGAATGCAATATTCACAAGACATGGGCAATCTAGGCATCGAAGTTCCTATGATTTTTTGGTAAATAGGTGCCAAAAAGAAGTCTACAAAATGGTTGTAGTTATTATTGTTAGCAGTCATCCTCATCTTATGTGTTCACTTATACATTAGACTTGGAGTCTCTGATTTTGTCTGAGTTTTCTCATCAAACTTATAGACCTCAATGTCAAGCTTGTTGTTCTCTATCTCAAATATTCGACAATGCTTTGCTAAAAGAAGGTAGCACAAGTAACTTTTGAACATAAATCTCTTTATCTTGCCTATAGTTGTACTTTTTAAATCATTAGTAATTTTTCTTGCATAGATTCAAGAATGTATTGAACATAATTATATCTTACTTCTACCTTCTTAATTGGCTAGCCTTGATAGTAGATATTGTAAATCATTTTAAGAGTACTAGCCCCCACTTCCTTGTTATTGTCCAATCCTAAACAAACTGACAACAAAGAAATAGTATTATGAACCCATGACACAAAATATCATACTGATAAGGAGACTGATGTTCTATGTCCAGTGTAATAGTAACACTAGTATGATCAGTACATGACTGATTTTATTAAACCCTTGATATATGAATCTTTAAAAACTCTATCCAATTTATCATAATCTTCTACTAGTTTATCAAAGTCATTAAACTTGTTAAAGCTTTATGGTTTAAACCCTATCCCTAGGTCTGACAAAGTGAAAAAATCACTCTCGGTTATGGATTAAATTTCCTCCTAAGTGCATAATATTACAATTTTAGGCAAGGGAATACTTTTGGTATAGTGAGGTTTGCTAATCCACTAACCAAAGCAACTAGTTTATTTGTGTTTGTGCCAATACTTTTGTTCTATTTGAAATAATCTCTCCCCTTTTGTGGATCTTTTCACTTATTAAACAAAGAATGTCTAATTCTCATGATTTCCAAATCTCCATGGATAACAAGATAAAAAATATCATGACATTCATCAGTGAAACTTGGGGTTTGTAGCACTTGCCTAAGTTCTATAATGTCTTTCTTTTTCTTTATGCTTGCACTTGTACTAGAGGTTTTTGACTTTGTTTTGCCCATGTTTGCTACTGGTTATTACTGTTTACACAAAATTCTTCTCCAAGCCCTATTTTAAAAAATTGTATAGTGTAAACCTAAGACAATGAGAATCAATATTTCTATTGCTGCAATTGCACTACAAAAAATAATAATTTTTTTAAATACCCAGAATCAAGATCTGAGATTTGAGAATACTAGTGCTAGTAGATTCTCAGATAATTGGTGTTGTCTTGTAATACTCAAGTTTCAAACTTTCAATCTGTAGAACAGAAAATGGAATTCAGTTAGAGTCTTTGAAAAGTTGAAATTTGAAAACCCTATAATGTCAGACTCTTGAGAACTTTGAACTTAATTGTCTAAAATATAAAAGGTTAATAGTTAAAAGTGAAAACTTTACTAAGTAATTAATGGTTTAAAGTACTTTACTAATACTATGTACAATATACAATTACATGTAAACAACATCAAGACTCAATAATGTGCATAATTATAATAATAAAAAGTAATAGTTAATTACATTAACATACAATGTACAATGCACATTTGAATTTTAGAATTTGTACATTTTAAATAAATTAAATAATAAAAATTGAACTTAATAATTGATATAATTTTCGAGTAAATTTGTGTAGTGTTATCATTTTTGTCAAGAGTCATCCAAAATTATGATACTTGTCACAGAAATGTGTTAGATTCTAGATGTTTCTTGACAACACTGACATCATTTCCAAAATTTACCTGAAATTCATCTTGGGATGTTGATCTGTCTTTTACTTAATAGTCAGGATTAACTAATAATTTTTTTAAAAGACTAAACATAATTATTATTAACTGAGTCCTAACACTTAATCGAGCATTGTAGTGACTGGACACGTGTCACAATTCTAGATGAATCTAGGCACATGGGAAAACATACCCCAAATTGATCTAAAATTCATCTCGGGTTGTCAATAAATCAATGATTAGGAATTAGACGACAAACATAAATATAAGAAAGTATCTTGGACTACATGTGTCTTGATTTGGGATAGTGGAATGTTCTCACAAACATGTGCCACAATTTTGGATGTTTCTTGACAACAATGATAGCATTCCCAAATGTTACCCGAAATTCATTTGGGGCCATCGATCTTTCTTTTAATTAATGGTCGGGACTCATACATAACTATTAGAAAGAACTTTTGAGTACACGTGTCCTAATTTTGGGTAGAAATAGAATTTAACTCAAATCTTTAAAATTTGGCCTGAAATAGAGCCATGGTCATTGATCTATCATTCATTGAACAGTCTAGATTAATTCATGAATTGTTAAACCTTTCACATAACTAATATTAATTATTTAATTTATAATTTATCTCATTATTGTACAATGCAAATTTAAATTTAAATCACAAAGTGCAATAACTAGTTGCACACATTTTAACTAAATGATTTAGTTAGAACATATAAGTTATTTGAATTTCTTGACAATTTCCAAATCCCTAATTTGAATTAGAATAAAATTAAACATTTAAATTAATGAAACATCGAATTTTCAAAAATATAAAATTATTATTTGTAAATTGTAATCAATTATCATTCATTGATCAATAATTGGCAATTACTTGATCATGATAAGTTGATAACTTGATTTAATAATCATAGCATATTTACTTAATTAAAATTAATTTAGATTATAATCAATATTTGCTAAATTGCTTTAGCTTAAAAGTGATAATTGATAACTTAATTTAAATTTAAATAACCATGGCATTTTTCATTTAATTCAAAATATGATAAAAAGTGATGGTAGCCAAGTTGGCAATTACTAATGGTACCATTGACACTGACATTATTAATAATAGATAGTACACTAGTCAGTAGTCAGTATAGTTAGTCACTAGTCAATGGTGACACCGACGTTATTAATAATAGAAAGTACACTAGCCAATACAGTTGGTTACTAATGGTCACTAGCCAATACACTTGCAAATTCGCTTTCGGATTTTAAAAAAATCCAGTTTACCACTAAAGATTAGCCAAGACAATTATTATTCATTTTCCTACAAAACACATCATTCACCTCTAACATTTCAATGCCATTTTTGCCAAGGAAAAAAATAGCCATCATTTACTTATCTGTCTGCAAGAAAAATCTTTAATTCACCACATTTAAAATGATTTTGTTAGGGCAAGAAAAAAATTGCCAACATATACTATTTTATTTCCCTACATGGAACAAAAAAATGGGCCTCGACATTGAAATTTTCCCACCCACAAAATGCTGGATTCACCAACATTTTAGGCATTTTTTTTTAGGAGGGCTTTCTTAAAGTTATCCCTGATGAACTGTTTTAATGACATGGTATAAAAGAAAGTTATTTTCTTTGTAATGATGAATATGTATGTACAAGTGGTAAGCAAACTTGTATTGGATTTGTGAAGATCGGTAAATGTGAGTAAGTGATCAAAGGGATAATTGTGATGAAAATGTTAAGATCTGGTATTGAGATCTGAGAAGTGTTTTGGTGTGGTATTAACATGATAAGAGGATAGAGAAAGATTTTGAGATACTAAAGTCAGTTGTATTTTTATTATTCTGAAAGAAATAATACAAATATCATGAGAAGATTTTTTGGATCTTGATTGTGTCACAATTTTTTAAGCATCAACATTTCAGATCACACACAGTGATCACACACTTTATTTCTCTATTCTCTTGAACTCCTCATCCGTATGATGGATCACTGTGTGTCATCTGAAACATTGATGCTTAAAAAATTGTGACAATATCAAGATCTGGAAAATCTTCTCATGATATTACTAATGGATTGTGGAAATCAAATGACATTAATAATACAAATGCCAGTTGGATAGTGAGTTCAGTGGTCTTTCTGTTGAATCTATTTGGATAGTGGGTCCATCTACCTTCTACAACTCCGAATACGGTTAGAATCTCCTCACAAGTATTCAAAGTCTCCTAACATTAATTGATATGTATTGAATGTATTTCATTGGATCCTATTAGAGTTAATCCTCTTACAAGGAACTTATATATTAGTACATCATTTTGTGGGTACCATCCCTACTAGAGTTTTCCCTTTGATTAAGGGTTTCCCTAGTTAACATATATGGTGTTATTGTGTATGTGTATTTTCTTATGGTTTTTTATTATGTTAATCACATGTTTAAGGTTCAATAAGGTTGATTGAACATATATTGATCTGATAACTGATTCACCCTCCCTCCTTCTTAGTTATCTTGGTGGACTTTACTTTTTAACATCTCCACGTTGTATTGTGCTAGAACTTAGGCATGTTAGTCCCCATATTTTCCTTTGTAATTTTGTATAAATATTTCATTCTTTGTAATCTATTTTCATGGAAACCCTCAGGAACCACCTATGCATTAAGTGAACAAAAACCCTTCTTCATCTTAGGATTTTGTCCAAGTATATCCTCTGAACTTGAGCCACACATCATATAAAAATGTACATGCACAATGTATCTATGCCAAAAAAACATATATACATACCTTTCCCTATACCCTTTTGCCCATTGTCTTTACTCATAGATGTTGTTTTAAAAGTAGAATATAAATTCTTTTGATCGAGGAATCATGGGATTTGGTTGTATAGGAATATGAGTGTACCCTTAAATTTATGTTCATCCACCTATAAATACTAGAATTTCCACCACCAAATGATTCATTAATATCTAGTATTGCAAATGTTATGATCCAATTTTATAATTCCACTGAAACAAGATTGTTACAAATGATATATGACCGAATCGGTTAGGTTTTTGATTGATACCATTAATATTTTGGGATTTCAAGTAGTTTAATGAAGGAAACATAAAATCCTATAGGATTGTGTTATGGGTGCTAGAAATAATATATGATCAAGCTGTCAAAGTTTATGATTGATATCATTTGCATAGATTCCCCTACCGACAAGTTGTTTCTCTTGCTATGAATATTCAATGTTGCCCATAGGGTGTTCTTTTGTTGCATTGCTAAACATAATATTAATTCACCCAAATGCTTGCACTGCTTGATATATAGTTTGCAATTCCCACAAAAGACTAAAAATGTCTATTGTATGAACTGCAATTTGTTTTTGTAAAGAAAAAAATTGGTAGCATACTTCTCATCCAAGCCATTACTCTATAGTCCTTCTTTTCGCACTTATTTTTCTACCAAAATTTTTGACCAAAGTTATGAATACTTTTTTCTTTTTTCATTCCCACGTTGGTCAAAATAAAACTTATATTCCTGCTTTGGTTGAAATTTTGACCAACTTAAGTTTTTCCAAGTTGAAAATATCCTAAGTTTTCCCAGTTGGTCAAAATATTGACCAACTTGGGTCATAATAGAATTGGTCATAACAAAGAAACTTGGGCTTATAGAATGTTAGTAATGCATCAAGCATCGAGCTTATAGAAAAATTGGGTTTATAAGACAATTGGGCTTATCAAATCCTGGAAGAAGAATGAAAATTTGCAGCTAATTTCATTCCCACGTTGGCTATGATGGAAATTCTAGCTAATTTCATTCTCACATTAGCCATGATGGAAATTTGCGGCCAATTTTAGGGCTTGTTTTGTAGTGATTGCGGCTAATATTGGGTTCATTTTGATTGAAGCTAATACTAGGTTCAATTTGTAGGTTCATTTTGATTGTGGCTAATACTGGGTTCATATTAGGGTTTATTTTGTAGGTTCATTTTGATTGCGGCTAATACTGGGTTTATTTTGCAAGTTCATTTTGATTGCGGCTAATATTGGGTTCATTTTGGATTCTTAATCACTGCTAGTACTATAGAGTCTGTATGCACCCCTTATTTAAGGTCTTATTATTATTGAATGCTGGTCTTTCTGAAGAGTGACAAGTCTCAGAGTTGCAGTGATGGCGTGAAGTGTTGATTTCATTTTCATTTTACTATTCAAATATGAATGTGTGTGACTCTAGGACCTAAGAAGATATCTAGTAAGATCTAAATGGTAGAATCTAATACATTAGTAAAATCTTTATTTAGTTCTGATAGTTATAGGAGCTCTATTGAGTTAATGGTAAAACTATTTTTTGAATTTTGCAAAACCATCCTACTGATCAGGTATACGATGAAACCAATTTTTAGGTTAACTCTTTTGTCCATTTCTCATCCTTTTTATAAATGTCTTTAACCTCCAACTTAATGTTTTTGTAGTGTAAAATTATCCCTACCATTTGATTTTTATGTTTCTATGTAAATGGCTTCCACAATTAACTTAATTCTTTGTAATGTAAAATTATTGTGCATAGTTGTTGCTAGAAATGATTATGAGTTCTTTTTTTGCATCAATGCTTTGGACCACACTTTCTTCTTTTTCTCTTTCATCCTGATGATGGGTCACATAGTGTGATCCAAAACGTTAATGTGAAAAAAACAACACAATCATATCTAGAAACAACTATGCACAATACTATGGATTGCAGTAGCTACTAACTTTAACTCAAAACCATCATTGGACATTAGCTTTACATGTCATTGTTGAAATTGTTTTAACCTCCCATTTAATGTTTTTAAAATGTAAATTAACCCCCCCCATTTAATGCTCTTGTAATGTAAAATTATCTCTTGGGCTTCAATTCTTTATGTTTCTATTTTCTTTCTTTTCTGTTGGCTATAACCAAGGACACATTATGCACTATTGTTAGTTTATATTCTAATATGTAGCAATACATTTCAAAGTAATAGTAGTCTATCTACCAAGTACAAGATCTAGTGCCAAGAATAAGAACAAATAGGTTATTATTGAATTTAGTTTCTTCGTGTTTTTTCTGTGATCCAAGTTGTTCATGATAAAAAATGTTTTAATATAGAATAAAAAGAATAGTTGTTTGCATTTTGAGATACAAGAGAGTTTATACTTAAGCTCAGTCACAATTGTCAACATATAATGTCTTGGAACATGTATACTAAAATTCAATTGGAAATAGCCTCAAGCTTCAAATCACTGAAAACTTACCATTTTGATGCAAAATTGCATTGGCATGTAGCCAAAACAATCATTTGACAACTATAATTTAATATGTTACCAAATTGGTAGACAAATTAGGCAGTCCTTGGTAGGTTTTGTGTTGGAATAGTAGGTGAAATTGTCTAAGGTGCCTTTTTTAAGGTCCCAAAAACAATCATCTGGGGGAAGCATTTATCCAATAGTTCAGGTAAATAATTAATATCCTGGAAAATATCATGAAAGCAAAGTAAGATTCAACTTAATAGGTTGCAAGAAACTGAGACCATGAGAAAGAATACACTTTGCATAACAACAAAGACACTAAAACACCATTACTTTTTCCTTTCTTTATGTTAGGATTTAGCGATGCCAAATGATGAGAATATTAGTGTCCTATCAGGTATGTTAATCTTGCAGAGAGACTTGATCATGGCCTATTTTAATCTTTATTTGAGCTATTGCAAAGATGCATAGACCAATCATGTTTTTGATAGCTGCAAAGAGATGATGGAAAACATTGGAGTACCATGTTGCTTCAATTGAATTTAAAAGCTCACATATCACATTCATGCTACTAAAATAATGCATTTGAAATTTCTTTCTGCATCTTATTGCTATGTTCAAAAGCCAACAAGTTTAACAATCAAATGTCAAAGCATGATCACAACATAGACCTAATAGTTAAATTCAACAAGATGTAGGATAGTATGTACCCAATTTTAAGTTTTTAATTAATTAAAATGTATAACAAAATCACATTAAAATGAAAGGAACAAAAATATAATGATTAATAAAAAATAATTTCAAGCTTTATTGCTTTAGCTAATAACATGGCATTTCTATGGCACTTGATGCCCCTTCTCAAGTCAATGTCTAGCGAAATTTTGGAGCAATCCATTTTAGGAAAGGAAACATTTTTGTATTAAGTACTCCATATATCAGGGTGAGAAACAATAGTTCTAATGTAGATAACCTCAAATGGCTAACACTAACTTTGAGTTTCTTCAACATCAACTACTACGAGGTAGCCAATCATAATACTGTATCCACAGATTTTTACAAACTCAACTAGTAGAAAGAAGCCAATGGTAATCCTGGATCTAGAGATGGGGATATTACTAAATCACTATAGCATTATTGCCACTATCACATGTGCTAAGCCCTTATATATGCAACACAATCCACATACATTCATAATTGTTTCTTCTTTTGTTTCCATTAATGGTAATTATTTTCAATTCTCAGTATGGTTCAAATCTAATGCAACTTTCATTAACTAAACATTTTTTGATGTGGCTCCTTCTAGAATCATTTGGTAGTTTTTTTCTCTTTACTCTATGCGCTACATGTGTGGTCTTAAGTTTTAAGTTCTTTATTAGTGTCTTGACTAATCTTTTAGTTGTTGTCTTCCTTGTAAATGTGTTTTTGTTTCATTTTAAAAAAAAGTCAAACATGTTTTTCAACTTGTTATAACTTCCCACTACTTTTTAAAACCTGGGGATTTTATACCTTAGTATTTCTCTATTATAACTAAGAGGACATCATGAAGTCCCAAAAGTCATCTCTATTAATTTGAGGACACTAAATTATTACTACTTATTTTTAGAAAATTTGAACTATTTTGAGAATTATAACTTTGCACACATCTAAAGGATGTTGTGGTTCTTTAACATTTCAACATTTATTTATTAAATCTGAGAACATTAACTCAAATAGTATAAATTGTGACTTCTATGAAAGATAAAACTTGTCTACTTAAACACCCTTCACACTATTGTATATACATTTTCTTGCTCCTTGCTGCTTAAAATCTTTCATAGTAATTGAAAAGTTAATATGAAAATATTGGGCTTTTAGAACTACAAGAATCTTGAGCTCAAGAGAGGATTTTTTGCAGCCATTTAAAAGAAAATATTGGTTGCAATTAAAATTTGTTTTTAGGCATGGGGCAATTAATGTTTAAGTTGTGAGAAAGTTGCTTGTGACTAGTTTTAATTTTGCATCAACATTTGAAGTTTTAAACTACCACGCAATCAAATCTAGAAACAGTTACAACCAACTTTGTATATTGTAAAAATTTGGTGTTTTAGTTATGTTCCCTTAACTCAAAGAATTTTGACACTCACCAAAAGACTGCATATTATAACAAACTTAAATCACGATGAGCATTAAAAGGTGTATTTGAGAGCTTTTTGCTCTTCTAGATTTGCATGATAATAGCATTAACTAACAATCTGGATACAACATCTAGCTTAGACCACTAGCAGACATCAATGATATTTCTAAGGAGATCCTTTCTGATGAATTCACCTAATTGCAATACTCGCCCACGGTACTAATGCCCCATTGAGCTTATATCACAATTAGGCTTAATAGTTAGGTCAAAAGGGTTTCTATAACACCATATTTTCTTAATTGCCATAGTTCTGTGGGAACACAGAGACTAAGGGCCTTAATTTGAGGGGGAGCATAGCAAGTTGATGAATAAATTGAGGTGAATTAAAAAATTTGAGGCAAAGTTTTCAATATAACATATGCAAGTGCCCCATGAAAGGCAAACTAGTTTCCTGAAGCTAATGGTTGCAATAGTATGTACAAGCATATGAAATATAACAAACAACATAGCAGAGCTAGCCAACATGGTGATTCTATGTGGGTATTTTTCCCCCAAGTCCGCAGGTCTTAGAAACATTCCCCTATAGGGAAAACATGTTTCATTTTTTTGGATGCCTCCCCGTGGAATATTACTATAATTACAACACAACCTAATGTCTTTAGCACCCAATAAAAGTGTAGATTCCATTTGTTTTTGAAGCTACATCTCATGGGTTTCTATAGTGCTGAATTCCCTAATCATTATATCACCTATAGTCTGAATACACCATCAAGATCAGATCATCATTAGACTTATAGTTGTGTCTCGATCATTTCTATTGTGCCAACCTCCCCTAGTTGCCCACAGTCCCACTAAGATTAGAACATGTGTCAAAAAGCTTAATCTTCTGGCAAAATTGCGTTAATATAGAACTCATTCACAACTTGAATACATCATCAAAGTTAGGTCACCATTATTTTTATGAACTATCTCCAAGGTTTATATAGCACCAGATTTTAATAATAAAAACCCTTATTCACTGTCTGAGTATACCGTCAATCTTAGAAGTCTCTGATGGGTTCTTGTTCTACAAATATTATAAAATTAGAATATGTATCCATGGTCTGATTAACCATCATCTAGATTTCACCATTGTGTTTATTATCTATGCCCTAAGGAATTGTATACTGCCAAATTTGTGTAGGCCAATTACCTGGCCTAGCTTAGGTGTGGCATGAATCAATGTAGCCACTTTAACTTTAAGCATCTTAGTTAGGTTTGAACCTATATCATCATCCTAAGAGTTATTCCTTCTCAAATGTTGAGGAAAAATTTGTTCTAGCAGTTAATAGATATGTATGTCTACCCTGTTTAATCCATTATCTTTACATTTTGTAGACCCTTGTGTTTTTGTTGAGTAGGAGAAAGAAATTTATTTGAACCAAACATTGATAGCGAAATTTGTAAACCTATTATCCTTGTTTGGAAAATATGCTTATTGACATGTTACAACCACATATAATTTATCTTTAAAACATCACTTTGATAATTTGAAGAGGGTTTACTGACATGTTACAACCACATATATAGCTTTCAAATAGCACTTTGATAATTTGAAGAGCATTAAAAGCTCAAAAATTGTATAAGCAACAAAGATAATTCCCAAGTCCTACGTTTCTCTCAACAGCTGATATATCATTGAAATTACTATTCACATGCAAGCTGGGGTGATGTCCACCCTGGCAACCTCAAGAGTTTTCATTCTTAAAGCTTCAATTTGCTCAAAACCTTGATGTCAAAGCTCTCTCTTCAATATACAATCAAAATAATAGACCTGGATAATTGAAAATGAAGGCCCAAACTTGTTTTTATCCCCCTCTAAGATAATTAACCATTTCTAGGGTTTTCACACATTTTTAACTTTTAAATAAAAACCATGCCTCATAAAAATTGACCCCCAAGACATATTATTCATTTACATCAATGGCCCCATTTATTTAAACAACTCATCACCAACTTACCTAGGGAGATGGGCTGATGGCATTACTATAAGTAATTATAATATAATGTGAATATAATTCTTACTTAATACTAATTTAATTCTCCCAACTTAGAAAATATTTAAATATTTCCAGATTTATTTATAAAATGCAGAATAGGATTCAAAATTGAATTCAGACTAAAACCCTAGTAGGCCAACAAGAAATTCCTCCCAAATAGTTGAGATCCACCTTAAAATTTAAGAAACTATCCTTAATCACATATTTAAACTGATATACTCTATGGACCTCTAGGTGGTCAACCAATCAATTGCTGGCCCTTCCTAAAAATAGGACTCCTCCCTAAAATGTATAAATTGCCAACTGAAAGTCCAAAAATAGCTCATAGAGCCCTTGCAAAGCTCCATAACCATATTAATGAGTCTACTAACCATATTGTTGACCTATGAGAACTCAAATGATAGGTCAACTTTTTGCTAATTGTTCAGTCTAACGAGGAGACACTACACCACCCCAAACTATAAAATGACTTCATCTAATTACCTATAGCCAAAGAGAAATTGCATGTAAACAACTCCTAATTGGACTCTCAAAATATAAAAATATTTAATATAATTGTTTCCAATATTGCTCCACAAATGAGAACAATTGAATAAATTGTTAAATTTAGTAATGTGCAAATCCTAAAAAGACTTAAATATTAAAAAAATTAGTGGTAGTGAAATATCTTTCAATGAGGATGTGAGTCCACATCATAACCATACACCATCATTGGATAGAAACTCCCCTTAGGGGGAGGCATCTGCTATCTGAACTAAAGAAGGAGGTGGTATTTTCTCCATTCTCCAACATGATCAATCAACCCAATGCCATAGGAACTTGATGGCCTTAGTGGCTTTTGCCAACTTGTCACCTAAATCCTTAATGAAGTTCTCTATATTTACCATATTTCTAATCAATGTCTTTAATATTGCCTTGATGCCCCCATATTGTCTCTAAGAATGCTAACCATCTAAACTCAGACTCAGTGAATGGAAAAGAATTCAGTGAGACTAACACTGCATGTTTCCATTAGTAATTAGATCCTCTCTCATTGATACCAATGTTAGATAAAAGGTCTACCACCTTGTTGTCTTCATGTAGCAATGGGAAATAGTTTATTTGGGAAAGTTTCCTTAAATATCCCAAGCTTTGCCCATAATTTTATTAAGCCTCCAACTTGTTGAATGCCTTTTGTCCATACAAAGGATGATAATAATCAATATATTTCAATATAAATCTTTTGAATGATACATGATCTAGCCTAAAGGACAACATGGAGAAGAGTATTTTCCTCTCTTTTATGGTTTATTTCAAGTGGGAGTTTCTTGGAAGCTTCCTTTATTATTGTACTATGGTCATCCCTGATAACAATAACAACACTCAAATTTCACGAGTTGCCTCTTGCAGTTCCATTTAAAGTTGCGTGAATTCCCCTTTGGAGCCTGGAGTCTATTTAATTTGTGCTCTATTGATGGAGGAGAGGAAGCTGAGGGAAGAGGCAGGTGGTTTAACCCAAAGATCTCATCAAGTAGAAAAGTGACATCAAACTCTATGTAGATTTTGAACATGCAATAGAAAACACAGGATATGATCAAATAGTTACAAAAAACATAGGAACATCATCCATATCAATTGAAGGACACAAATTACTTATATCACATGTGACATAAGACACTAGAGGGTGACCTTAGATTCACATTTTCTTTTTAACCAGCTTGATTCTTGCTTCTAGATCTTCATTCTTCTGCTTAACTTAATCAAACAACTTTAAATTTTCTTTTAATTCTCCATTTTCCTTTTAAACTTTCTCCCATTTTTTGAAGAATATCATTTTCACATGAACTTTCGTGCATATCTTTTCTCAACTTTTTTATAGTTTTTTCTAGTTCTAAATTATCCTTTTAAAGTTTCACCAATTCATCTTTTAAAAAATACACTAAACTCACTTTTTCTTTCTTCACACGTTTACCCAACTTTTCCATCAAAACAATAATTTCTTTGTACAAATAAGAATGAGTTACCTGATAATGCACTAATTCTCAATCTTTTACAATTCTCAAACTTGATATAATCTCCTTTGATGATGGGACTGGTGGATGTTGAATCTCCTTCAACTTTTGTTAGAATTAGACTTGCACAATGTCTAATTTGAAGAAAAACTTGTTCTCCTCAAACAACATCAGACTTTTAAGCTGTGATATCCTGCACAACTTCTTTATATCTACTAATCTTCTGAGGTCAACCTATTTCTGATAATATCCTTAGAAATTAATTATGAGATTTTTGTGGCTACATTCCCCAGTCTCCTTGGGGCTTTCACTAACTTGAATCTAAAAAACTATGATTACATCATGACCCACAATGTCCCTCTTGAAGGATGATCTTAACAACTGCAATGATTTTTTCTTTTCCTTTTGGTTTACATCTCACCAATATTTTTGGCACTTGGCAGTAGCTAAACTTCACTTGAAGTCTACAATCTCTGAAGAACCAAGGTAACAGTTATTTCTTCTCCAACAAAAAAGGTATTTTACCATAAATCCACCTTTTCCTCTGGACCAATTGATTAAGCGTTGGGGACTATGATCAACAATATTTTTTTTAAAGCCCTATCAACCTCAATTTATGGTGAAAATTTCCTCTAATTTTCTCTCATCCATGCTTTAACAATCGAATGCCCATGATCATTTGTTTAATTAAGAATTCCCTCCTACTAACAACATGCAGTGGTTTCTAGTAACATGCAAAGGTTGTTCACATTCAAAACATGTTGATTCTATACTTTTGTAGTGAGTCATTTTTGTTACTAAATTCATTGAATATATAGAAGCCTTTCCTTATTCTCCAATAGGCCATGGTCTCTCTTCAAAAGGAGGAAGCTTCACACATATTTCCCTTTGTACATCTAGTGTGGTGATTTTTACCCCAATTGAATGCTAACCTTATTTCTTCTATCTATTATTACTTATCAGTAGCTACAATTATGATTACAAAGTAGCAACACTCTTTTGAAAACCTTTGAGCACTTCTTCGCATAATCTTGTAAGAAAGCTCATTGGTTTGTGCTCAAAACATTTGTATCCATATGTTTACTATCTTTTTATGTTTTGGATCATTGGAGACCCAACAAATTGCACCAAAAATTGCAAAAACTTCATTGTATTATAATGCAAAAGTGTTGTTACAATTAGAGAACACATTAGTTACACCAAATTTTTCTTTCAAAACCTTATGTGTAGATATAAACATTAAGTACAACATGTTCAATTTTTTTTGTAGATAATATGCACATTAGTCAGATCAAATTTTTCTTTCAAAACCGTATGTGCAGATATAAACATTAAGTACAACATGTCTAATTTATTTGCAGATATATTTTCCTGTGAAGAAAGACCATGCCTAACAACATGAGCCCACAACAAAATAATGAGACAATGGCTGCATTATGGTCTTAGTACCGAAGAAAAGTTGACAAATGTAATTATCCTTGCAAAAAGTGTAAGGGCTTAAATAATAAAATATTTATAATCACAATAGCCTAGAGTCATTGTAGGCAACATGGTCACATTGAAGGTGGCCACGATTTTAATCCATTGCTGAATGTGGATTTCCTACTAGAGGAACATGGAGGTGTGAATATATTGATGCTCCTATCAGCCTTTTTCTTAACAGATCTAAGAAAAACAAAAAGAAGAAATGATGTTTTCAAAATGCTCTTTGATAAACCTTGTTGGATAATGAAAGAACTTTGTTTTAAGTAATTATCTATGAATATTGCGTATTAATATTGATTTTTATTTTATGTTAATGAATATTGTTATGTGTTAATAAAGTCTTGATTAGTATTCTATATTAATGAATTTTATATCATATTAATGAATGTTATGTGATTGTATTGATTGAATGTTATAGTTCGTAAATAGATGAATGAATGAATGAAGTATGTAATTAGATGATAATGGGTAATTTAGATTGATGTTAGGGGGAGGGGGGTGAGGCCAGATGAGCTTCACCTTCACATAGTTGGCCTTGTTAAGTAGAGAATATTATAGTATTCTCGAAACCAAGTGAAGCTCAAACTAACATACCAAGGAATCACAAAACCCAAATCCATCTACCTCTCATCTTCTCATCCCAATAAATCATCTTTTCTGCCACTTTTTGCATTTTCAATATTTTATTATTCATAATCTTGATAATGGTAGCCTCCATCTTGTTAGTAAGTTGTTCCTATCCTATTCTTTTATTTTTTTAAATGCATCTATTTATGTCTTACCGTAACTCCCATAGGACGATAGATGGTGTTGCAGTCCACAAGCCACCATAAAAATAGTCCTTATTTTGAATAGATATTTGTCTTTGGTCTTAGCTATTTTGTAATTAGGTAATTATATCCTTCCTTAGTGTTTTAGTTTGTAGTAGTCATTTGATAGTTGATCTGAACAACCTCGACCCCATAAGAAATTTGAAAACCATAGTGGATGAGGACTATTGGAGCAACCTTCATTACTGCATCCAAACCAAGGTAACCCATTTACTTTGTTTTTGTATACCATGGAAAGACTTGTAAACTTATCTCCATATTCCAACTTTATTAAACTAATTTCTCCTCTATCTCTTTTGGTGCTTAGAATTGCTATTGCTATTCAAAGATAGTAGCAGCGAAAGCAACATGTAAGTATGTGATGTTTAAAGGTAGCCTTCATATGATAACATTACTGGGGTATGTTTAGTTTTATTTGTTACATTTGTATCTAATTTTAAATACCTTTCTAGGTTTGCATATATGTTTATAGAATTCAATAGAATGGTCTAGTTCTCCAACATAATTCATGTTCATTTTCTATGGTTTTTGATTTCATAGTGCCCTTATAACTGCATTCAATGTGACATATGTTGTAATAATAGGTGGGGATGTACTTTCTATAGCATGATCTTAAATTCTAGATCATGAAATCTTATCTTTATTGATGCTTGACTTACCCTCTTGCTTAGAAGAGCAGTCAACCATCAAAAGGTGTTGCTATTAGATGGTTGTGGAGGCCATTAGTTCAAGGTTTTTATATGCATTTGGTTAGTTTATTATACTTCTATTATTTTTCTTCGCATATTCATTTTCATAGGTGACAATGGTACTATTGATGGGCAGGGATCTATTTGGTGGGATTGGTGCCATAATCATACTCTAGGTTACACCCGCCCTCACCTTGTTGAGGTGGTGGACTCAACTGATGTCCTCATCTCGAATCTAACATTCTTGAATTCACCATTCTGGAATATACATTCAATGTACTACATGTTTGCATTCAAGTTAGTTTTTCTATACTATGGATGGTTTCAGTATGCTTGTCAAACCTCTTCATTACTAGAATATGATGTTCACCAATCTCTCTATAGACTCCTGTTGTCTATTTGATAATTTGTTTCATCAACTATCATTATAATATTGTAATTTGAATGACATTTATGGTGAATGCAACAATGTGTAAATTAAAAATGTAACCATCCTTGCTCCATCGCACTCACCAAATACTTATGGAATCAATCTAGGTGACTTGATTCTTTTTTTATATTAACAAAGATCACATGTCTCAATATTTGTGGGGATCTAGTTCTATATTTTTTTAGTACATATTTTGAATTTTAATTTCAGACAACTCATTGAGTATTGAATTTTAAAATGCCATCAATGATACTAATAATTTTAAATCTAATAAATCTTTGGTAATCTTCTATGTTTATAGATGTTGAATATTTATTTAAACTTTCCCACAATAAATATGTATTTGGTGCATATATTTTTGGTTTTTTTTGTAAATTCTAAAAGTAGTTCCTTTATGCTTTTCAAGCTACTTAAACTCTTAAAGTACAGTTGCATTATCAATTTAAACAAGGGAAATAATATATCCTTAGTTGTACAATTACTGCAACAAAATGTGGCATGGCATGTTTATTTGTACACTTATTTGCATCGTTGCTTACTATTGGTTGTGTTCTATAACAAAGGGAGACAACAATGCAATCACAAATACATTTAACTTTTCTTAGCAGATACTGTGTGCAATTACTTATGAACAGAGAACTCCATGCCAAATGATGTAAAACTTGTATAACTGTTTGGTTGATGCCCATTGTGAAATTGGTGAAATAGGTAGGGCCTTGACATACATGAAAGTGGCTGGTATTACTCCAATTATTCTAACCTATACTATATTGATTGATTGTCTTTGCTAGGAAAACAAAGTAGACACAACTTTTTCAATGCTTAAGGAGATTAGAGCAAAGGGGTTAATTCCAAGCACTCTACCTTGTACCATAGACATGACCTTGAGAAAAATCTTTTGGTGATGAATCAAATGAAGAAAGAAGGTTGTACTCCTAATGATGCAACTGTTGAGATGGAGCTTTCTACTGATGTCTTGCCATTATTTGTTTCTTTTTTTAAAGGAAAATATAGATTAAAATCAATCATAGATTCAAATGACCATGTTACTAATTGTTCTTTTATTTGGGCCAGTTTGATACCAGATAGAAAACTAAAATATTTAGGGCAACAACCACTCCAAGCTCTTGTGAAGTCAAGAGATGGAAATTCATTTTTGCTCATTTCACAGTGGGAAGATTTCTTAAAGCAGAGGTATCTAGAAGTCAAATTTATATGTTTGCATTCTTTATGATGTTTATTTTTCTCATGCATTATGGGTTCCTTAACTTCTAAGTAATTAGGATTGCATTTTTCTTTTCTTCAAAATTAATCATACAACTAGATATATTTTAGATTTTGTTATTGGAAAAATATTTTTGTAATTCAAACTCACTAGCATATATTTTTCTTTAGAAAATAGAAATCATTATTGTGTATTTCCTGCCATTTTACAAATTAGCCATCAAGTAATTGGAAGTCATCACAATAGGATGACACAAATTATCCATACTTACCACAATTAAATTGTAATTAGAGGTCAATGAGTTCTTGAATGGTTCTAAATGAGCCCACCAGAAATCAAATCTTATTGAATACATGACGAATGAACTTGTCACAAATTAAATGACTTACCAATGAACCATCTCGCAACACAATTAAAGAAAAATGATATTGTTACCTGTCAGGACAAGATAGGAAATCCTTAGAGCAGCTCTCCCCTGTGGAGACATCATCTGACCATTCCCCCTGTTTCAGATGCATTCAGTCAACTTACTTCCAGACTTCAGAAGCCTTCTTTTTTCTACTTAATCTTGAGATCAAAACAACATTAAAAATAGACAGGGAATTAGAAAATAGCTGTAGAAGTTACATACCATTATATTTCTCTGAAGATCTTCTATCATAGCTGAAACCTCTAGACCATAAAACTCATTCAACGATTCATCTATGATTTCCAAATCCCACACCTGTTGGCAAAACAAAAATTTGAAAGAAAACAATCACTTCTAATGATTCTTCAACATGAGAACACATGAAAAAGAATGAACAAATTTGCACTAGGAATGTGCACATACTTTATGTAGATTTGTTTGTTGCGTGTACCACTGCACTGGTACTCTATTTCCTCCAAGATCATTGATAAATCCCAAATGCAACGGCTGATGAATGTATCCGATCAAGTGGGAAAGGAAAATCAAATTTTCTGTTAAATTATCTGCCCAAGATATCCCACTCCTTTAAACAACCTAAGTCAAATCCTAAGTGGAGAAAGATACGTAAAGGTTTAACTAAAAAATCAAAACTAGTCTCAGCTTTACATGTCATTGCAATTGAGAAATTTCCGTAAGTTGCTAACTGAGCTGTGAAATTGTTGATGGATCCTATAACACACATATCTCTTTCTCCCTTTTCATTATGGTAGTCCTCTGATTTCAAGTATTATAAGCAATACAGAGCACTTAATGTAGAGACTACAGATAAGCATATATAAGATATAAAGAGCTCAAGATTTGTTGAAAAAATTAAATGACATACTAGTGTAGTCATAGTTACATACACCAGGATGGTTGGAAAAGTGTAAACAATAAGACCAGGGATATATAGAATGAACTGTATCAGCCCATAAGCATATCAAAGTCAGATCCCCTTCAGCTAAGCTTCGGAGCAGTTTTGTACTGCTTTGCCAGCTGCTTTGCTTGGAAGAGGCTGTAAATATTTTCAGTAACAAGAATAATCATGTAAAAGGGTAATCGGCCGAAGCCTAGATTAATTAAGTTTAAGTAGACTCGAATCTAAGAGCTTTCATATAAAAAGTTCACAAGTGATTGTTGTGGTGTAGATTCTTGTCTTAAAAAGTACTATTTTTGAATTCAATCATTTCAAATCATATTCAAACTAAGAAAAACAAAGAAAGTATAAACAACATTCTCTTCATATTAAAGATCATGAAAATCTATTAAATGGTGTTATCTAAAATATAGTGATTGAGGAGTACCCGAGCTATCTTGTAGGTTATATGGTGCCCTGCACTTCCCCTTGACAGCATTGCCGGTGGCTTGGCAAGAATTAAGATGAATAATAGAAGCATCATGAAGCACAAATAATGAGAAAACTTAGTCATAAGTGTTGTCTATGCAAAGCAGTATCAGAGCTCCCAAGCTATCTATTTATAAAATTATTAAGACTATCCCATGTTTTCTTCATGATGTTTCTATGTTTCCTTAACTGTGAATATTGTGAAATCACGTGAGTTGGAGAGTCGGTGGAAAATGTCATTCACAAAACACCTTATACTTTTCATGGTATCTTTATGAATGGATAAAACAAATTACAATGAGCTATAATCAAGCATCCCAAATGTTGTAACATATTCTTTTTTATAATTGGATACCTATAGAACTCATTTAAATGTCACGGATTATACATAAAAACTTGAAACTTTGGAGGTCAATTTATTTCCACTAGCTTTTGACTAAATAATTCTTTCACAAAACTGTATTACAATGCATCAATAATTTGATACTGTATTCAGAATGGCACACGCTTTTAGTATAAAAGCTTTCATTCAATTTTATATTTTCCAAATTTGAAGATTTAGATTTGATTTTTATACACATGTCCACCACATCTTCTTCCTACTTTTAAATTAAGGGCCTCCAAATTAAGTTATTTTGAAATATATTTTGTATATCCAATGTATATGTTTGTCCTATTTCTGTTCAACAATTACCTTGTCATAGTAGTTGCTCTCATATTTTGGTTATATAGGTTGTAATCAGTGATGCAAGTTGTGCTTCTGTCATACAGGACATACAATACTATATGCTAAGCAGTAAATGACTATCATTGTAGCTTTTTGAAGTAGAAATAATAGGAAAAAGTAAACACTTAGAAAGGTTAAAAAATCCTTCAAAATTCAAGAAACTTTAACACTCCATCAAAAATCAATGTCTTTGAATTACAAATTAAACAGACTAAACATTTTGCTGAACTAGCATGACATTAGTATGGAGACTGAGGCATTTGGGCAAAAATCATGGCCTCGTATAGTCAAAATACTCTAATAGTAGTTACCAACTTATTATTGGAATGATAACATTGTCAGACATTAACCCCCATAACACTTGGTTGTCACAAACATTCTCTAACCTGCTTCGATAAGTGGCAAGATGACATGTGCATTGAGTTAGATATGCATCGGTAGCACTTAATTTTTTCAAGTTCTCCACATAGAATGTTTGTCTACCAATCAAAAACTTAATCTTTGTTTTAAAGTTATTTCTGCTAACCTTGGCTTCCATATCTTGTGAGTTCACTTGGTCATCTATGTTAATGGATAGGTCAACATGGACATCTGCTTTAATTTGACCACGTTGTAACAAATCTCATTCTTGAATGAAATATTTGATAGCAAAAAAAATTATGTTACACCTTCTTCCATATGATGACCACTATCAATGACATTGGCCAAAGTCTGTTTGATGAAAAGTTGTCAATTCTAGATCTATCAAGTCCTTTAATTTTTTATCCACCCTTAGCCAATTAGCTTCTTCTTGTTTACAATATTTGATGTCATTGTCAATCTCCTTTTTTTATATCCACGTTATCATATATTTAAATACTTCCTTGATTTCTTCAATGAATTCTGATGCTTCATTCATGCCAACAACATCACTTTAGAAGGATTACTAGGCATTTTTTGGGGGATCCACCTGCTTTTTTTTTTTTTTTCAAATAACAACTTAGTTTGGTCAACATTTCCACCAATTCTTGAAAAATTTTGACCAACAATTGGTGGAAATTTTGACTAATTATTGATAGTTTTCTACCAAGAATTGGTCAAACTTTCCACCAATTCTTGAAAGTTTTCTACCAAGAATTGATCGAAATTTTCAGCAATTCTTGAAATTTTTCAACAAAGAATTGGTGGAAATTTCCACCAATTCTTGAAATTTTTCTACCAAGAATTGGTCGAAATTTCCACCAATCCTTCAAAATTTTTGACAAAGAATTGGTGGAAATTTCAACCAGTTCTTGCTAGTTTTCTACCAAGAATTTCCACCAATTCTTGAAATTTTTTGACCAAACATTATTGAAAATTTTGACCAATTCTTGAAAGTTTTCCACCAAGAATTGGTCAAAATTTTGACCAAAACTGACAAATCAGAGTTGGCAAAGGACATTTTTTTCCGACAAATGTATTTGTCAAAATTTTGACCACTTGCAAGTTAGTTGAAATTTTGATGAGAATAATTGCCACCAACTGCTTGGTCAAAATTTTGACTAACTTGGGTCGAAATTTTGACCAACATTCGTCAAAAATTGAGTCCAAATTTACTATTGCCTTAGAAACCCTGATTTTTTGGGTTAATTTGTGGACGTACTATATGGACAAGTTGAGAACCCTAGACCATCAAAATATTTGACTTCTCTAAAAAGGATGTCCAGATCAATGGTTTATTTGACCCCTTGTTAAGATTTTTTCCAAGTTATGTCAGTTTTTCTTTGTTTGGAGGGCTAATTGCTTGTAGCCCTATTACAAGCTTTTTTGTGAAATCTTGCATGCTTTTTGGAACTTGAATAGGGTTTCAAGTTTGGTTATGGTAGTGGATATTGAAGGGGATCCAAATGCCTTCCTAGATGATCATTCCCCCATTTGGAGTGTCATTTGAGTGGTTGGGGTTGGTTGTAGTTTTGCGTGAAGAAGTGGAAATGTTGAATCAAGCTTAGGGAATGGTGATGGAGAGTTGTTCATACTAATTGCTGTGCATTAGTTGAATGACTTAGGTCCTCATTATTAGGATCCTAAGAAGAATAGGGTAACTAGCAACCCTATTAGGTCAAGTGAAAGACCTAAGGTGACCCTAGAGGAAGCTAGGGTAGGAGCAAGATTAGGTGCCACATCAGTTTTATAAGTAAAAGCAAGCATTCCTTTGAATTGGTAGAGCACTCTGGAGGTGAACCTTGTTAGTGAATTCACTACACTTGTTTAGGTGAATTGATTCTTAGGAGGACCTTGAATAGACCATAACCAAGATAGGCATATAAATATCCAAGACCTAGAGAATCCCTATCAAATTGGTATCAAAACCTAAAAGATTTTGGCTAGGTTGAGTATATGTCAACTATGGAATTAGTGGATTAAAAAAGCATGGTGACCAATGTAGAATTGGCCAAGATGGCATGAGACCAAGATGAGGGGAATATGCTCCTGAGGAAAAGCTTAATGAGTTAGAATGTAAGCTTAGTGAAGTGGAAAATACGATAGAAAGGGTGATAGAGAAGGTCAATGAGAAAGAGGAAAAAGAGAAAGAGGTTGCGATAGAAAATGAAGTGCCTGAACTAGACCCTATGTTGCAACAAGAACCCTTTCTTAAAGTACTAAATGCCTTTTAAAGAAACACGCAAGAAGGAGTACCCTTATTTAGTGTAAATATGGAACTTGGTATGATCATGGAATGGATTGAGGGTCTTGAAAATCACTTTGAATGTGAAGGTGTGAGTGAGGCACAAAAAGTGAAGGTGGCTAAGTCTAGGTTGAGAGGAGCTTCTCTAACCTAGTGGAAATTTGTTCAAGTAGATAGAGATAAGGATGTTAAAAAATCTATAGCTACTTGGAAATGTATGGTGACCTCATTCATATAGACCTACATACCTAAGAATTATGAGATCTAAATCCATAGAAAGAGGCAAAACCTAAGACAAAAAGTCCTTGATGTTAGCACATATACTGAAGAGTTCCAAAGGTTGTTCTTGAGGTCTAATGTTGTAGAAGATGAAAGTATCAAAGTAGCTAAGTATTTAAATGGTTTGATGCAGAGCATTCAAGTGGAACTTAGTTTATTGACTCCTAGTAAAGTGCATAAGTGCTATCAATTGGCACTAAAGGTAGAAGAGAAGAGAAATAAGAAGAATGACTAGTCTCATTGGAGAAAAGAAAGATATAGAGATTGTAGAGGACACAAAGGTAGTTTTGATGAAAGAAATTCAAACCAGATATCCTAAGGAGAATCTAAGATAACAGAGAAGACCGGGGATTTTAGTGGAAGAGGAGGCTACAAAGGAAGGGGATCCACCACAAGCAATAGAGGAAGGTCTAGAGGATAAGGGAGAGGATACTATTTTTCCACAATAAAGTGTTATAATTGTAATAAACTTGGACACCCTAGCTATAGATGCCTTGAGAAGGCCTCTACATCATAAGGAGTAGAGAGAAGGGTCAACTACATACAAGAAGATGCATAAAGTGTCAAGTAACCTAAGGTTAATCTGGACTCTTAAGCAAGAGCAAGCTTCATGTTGAGAAGAGTTTTGATCAAAGAGTCGGTCAATGAAGAACCAAGCCAAAGGAAATCCATTTCAGGATCAAGTAAAAAATTGTGGGCAAGGTATTCATAGTTAATAGATCCATGGATGTATTTGTGCACAAAAGAAGAAGAAGAGGAATGACATAATGTGATTTCTTCCCTTGACGATCATAAAAAATGCTAGATCTTGAAGAGGAAATGCTCATAATGAATCCTTGAATCTTGAGAAATGCTTGAGAATGCCTTGAGAACTTGATGTATGCCTTACATATTCTTACTTGATGTCCTTCATGCATGTGCATGTTGTGTGGTGTGAAAATGAAATCCCCAAGGTCCCTTATATACTAGTTTTAAAGATTAAAAACAAAGCAATTCGATTAGTGAACCAAATAAAACAATTTAAATGTCTAAGGAAAATTTGGTCCCAATACCAAAAAAGCATTAGGGTATAGGTCAACCTAGTCAACTTATAAAAGAATTATTGTAAGGGTATATAATCTTAGGCTCTTAAATATGATGCAAAAAGAAGTGTGAAAAAGATAAGAAAGAAGGAAAAAGAGTTGTTTGAGCACAAATGCATCCATGGACCATAAAATCACTAAAGGGCAAGAGCTAAAAGGTCTTAAATAATAGGTGCTTCCATTTTATGATGATAAAGTGACAAGAGGTATGAGAGGAATCTAACAAGGACATTATTGAAGGTGTCATTGACCTAGGTTATTGAATCATCATCCTTGTATTAGTACTCAATCTTGCAACCATCATTTTCACCTTTTCTGACTTCATCTTATCGAATAATATGTTTTATGAAACTCTCAAATTCTAGTGAAGATACTTTCAAGTAAGATGAGGTGGGATAGAAGTGAAAATGATGGCTACATGACTAAGTACTAGTGTAAGGATGATGATTCAACAACTTAAGTCACTGGTGCCTTCAAATATTACTCTATCAAATTCTACTCATACCTCTTCTCAGAATCTTAGAGCTTCACACATTGACTTTGTGTCCCTATGTGTTAGTCATTGTATGAGATTCTTTCAAAGCACCATTATTGACAAGAAACAAAACTATAAAAGGTTTTGGTGAGACTAGGAGCAATTATTTTTAGTCCATGGGGCCCTAAAGTATCCTTATGTTTGGTTGTCAAAATTTTGTTGAAAATCCCAAGAGACTCCAATGAGGATGTTGTACTTTCAACAGTCATTTCATTATAGGCACACCATCCTTATCATAGGTTTTTATGCATGTTTGTCAAAATGTTGACCAACTCTTCTTTTAAACTATGAGGAACATGTTGTGCCTACTATAAAATATTATTTAAGAGCTAATAAATTATAGTCAAAGGTTACCACAAAGTTATGTCACTATTTTAATATTTATTTTGTCACAATCTCAACAAACAACAAAAAATGTTGATGAGTATTAGGTCATGTTCCCCCCACTATGATAGGAATTCTTCAAGGAAAATAGAGTCGTAATTATGATGCATGATCCATCAATGATATGATGTCAAAGTATTCATTGAAATATTTCATTAAATTTGAGAAAATATAGGTTTCTTTCGATTTCATGGAAGGTCTAACAACCTAGGATCAAAAGTCTGATTAATTTTCATTCAAATATGTTCCAAAATGTGTTAATGGTTGTGTAACCATGTCCTCAAGGAGATGACTCCAAATAATGATATGGTTGTCACCTCTCCTATCTATAAATAAGAGTTCTCCAATCAAAGTACCAAGTAGGGAAGGAAGTGGATCATAAGAAAATATTTGTGTACATGGGATGTTTTCATCTTAAATAGTGTAATCAGTAAAGACTTATCCACAAGATGTACTATTATAGACCTAACCATAGTAGACCAACTCTCTTTGAGAATGAGAAGGACTAAATATACATCCTTTGGTTTGATAATAATGTATCCTAGTGGAAAGCGAAAGGTTTTCTCATCTAAGTGCTATTGCACAACTTTTTCTATGAGTGAAACCTTATTTATCATAAACTTTGGCATATGTAGTAAGAAGCAAAATCAATACTATGCAATCAACTATGAATCTTGTTGGGGTAATTGATTTATCAACTCAAATGGTCAAGGTGACATCTTCTCTTATGGAGCTTCCACCCTCAAACCTATTATGCAATTAGGATGTCACAAATTAGCTGAAATTGAAGATTACTTTAGTGGAAAATCTTTGCCATTTGGTGATCCTGTCTCATCGATTGATTGTCATTTGGTGAATAGCACATGTAATGTAGGTCAAATACATCACCAAATATTTATACATTTTGTGTCCAACACCCATGATAGTCACCCATTAGTTTTCACATGATTGGTCAAAAATCTCGGTCCAATCACCACTGCAATATACGTTCTAGATACATTTATTTTAAAAATTTTGCCATCATTTGCATGTTGTTTCTTATTGGACAAGATTTTTTTTCCATTACTACAAGGAACTAATTTTCCCTTGGGTTGGGTGTCGCCTACCATTTTCCCTATGTATGTCGACCACCAACCCCATTTAGCCAATTGTTTCCTATTGTGGGCTTGCATAGGAAGGTGTGTTTCACCTACATTTTATATTCTTTCTTGTTAATCTTGCATAATTCACCAACCTAGATTGGTAATATATACATTGATTCTACAAATTTAGCTCTTTTCTAGTCTAGAAGTGGAGACTAAAATTTCTTATTACTACCAAATTTTTAGAGTGCTAAGTGCATTGCCCATTGACTCGTGGACTGTGGTTTTCATAAAAGGTAAGTGATATTTAATTTATTTTTTATGTGGTATTGGTACTAGCTATTTTTTACTATCCACATGGCATCTCACATGCTAAGATAGGTTTGCAAATTTTATTGGGTAGTACAATAGACTAGTACTATAGTACCCTTTTTATGAGAATGAATCATAGTATTGTTATTATATGTAGTCTATGTAGTCTATTGTCATAGTCTGTAACTCACCACTCTTTGAGTCTTTTATTCAACAAGTTGAAACTAGATTTTTTTTTGCAACCTTCATTAGTTTGCAATGTCAAAGAAGAGGGGTAATAGGGGTTATGGTAGGATATCTGAAAGCCAAGAGAGGCCACCATTACCAAAACACAAAACCATATCCACATATTTTGGTGGTGGAAATGTTGGTAACCTACAAGATTCACAAATTAGATGTTGAAAAGTACTGGTTCATAGAACTAGTGGGTAATCCAATTGATGGTGAGCCTCGTATCAAATGCAGATGTGAGATTTTCACATAGATAACAAAGAAGGAGAAAATGTTGCAACTTATACTTAATACCATAGAAAAGAATGTCAATAAAGTTTACAAAAAGGAAACTATAGATGGAGTTGAAAAATGTGTGCTAACTTGGAAATGAAGGAAAACTATTTGCATATCAGGAATGCCAAATTGTATGAGTTACACGAGCAATTATAGGAGAAGTGTTTTGCAGTAAAAGGTTCCATTGAAGATTTCATTGGGAAAGCGATGAAGGTGAAAAATATGAGAAAATTTGTTCAATTAAGTGTGGTCTTTTATATTTTGAGTAGAGGGCATCCTATGAAGGACTAACCTTCAATTACTGGTTTATTGCCCTTTTTTAAAGTTAAAAACTATTTGAATAGTCACTGGTCAGTAAACAACAAGTGAGAATGGGTTAGTCATCTTGTACAGGTTGAAAAAGAAGATATGAAGGAAAAAATAAAATAGTCAAATTTCATTCCATTGTCTCTAGATGAAGTTACAACAATTGATAATACTTCTTAGGTGTGCATGCATGTTTATACTATAAACAATCTTTTCCATCAACCCTTTCTACTATCTGTTGCTAAATTGAATTGTAGTGTGACAACCAAAAATTTATATAATTCATTAAAGAGTACTCTAATTGATTATGGAGGTATGTATAACATGGAGATTGCCAAAAAGTTGGTGGGTGTTGGAGTGGATGGAGCTTCGATTATGCAAGGTCATAAAGGTGATCTTTGTAAAAAGATCAAGAATGAATTGGCACCCTACACTATTCTCATTCATTGCATGGCCCATCAAATGAATCTAGCTTTTGGAATTGTCAGCGATCTTAGTTGTGTAAAGTGAAATCTTTAATCAAAGAGATTTACCAACACATTTATCAAAGTCCAAAATTAGTCAAGGAATTTTAACACTTTGCTCAAGGTCTTACTAATGGGGGGAAGCTTTTTAAAGACAATGATACCAGATGGACCTCTTTGGATGGACCAATGTATCGAGTATTCTTTGAATATCTATCATTGCTTGGACTAATCCACTTTGTGCGAGATAGATTCCCTCGACTATATTCAAGTCTAACTAATGTTAAGATACCCTTAACTTTAGTAGCTATTTTGCCCATGCTACAGGACATAAGAAATATTATGGAAAAGTTCAACAAAGAGCTATGTACACTACAGAATATAATCAACTATGTAAAATAACATGTAATAGTCTAGATAATTTTTATCAATTACAACCATTAGATGAATCAAATTTTTCAAAATGGATAGAAATTAGACATTTGAACAATCCTGGGAATGTTTTACATATTGGTGCAAATGATGAGGTATGTGCCATGGTACGTGGAGTTGACATACCAATGCAGTACTATGTCCGTGTTGACCCTGAGTCCAACTCCAACAAAGTAGGAAGCCAAGTAGAATCAAAACTAGAGAAGGTACTTTCACATGTTACGTGTTACAAGTGAAGAGTTCAAAAAGATCAAAGACTCTATCCTTGAATCTACCAAATTATTTTTCTACAATACTTTGCCACAAATTAAATTCAAATTCCCACGAGAGGAACTGCTCAAAGAAATGTCTATTTTTTTCCCTCAATATTAGTCTCTAAAGTGTTCAAGTCATTTTAAAAGAAGGACGATGACTTTGATTCAACATTTTTTCAAACCTAAAGTATTCAATAGAGTAACTATGAATGTAATTTTAGATGAATCTTGATTAAGAGATCAATCATATTCCTTTGCAAACATAATGAGGGAACAATATGATCTTATGGAGAATCCAAATGAAGAGGAAGCGCTAAAAAAGCTTTGGAAAAACCTTGGTCAGAGAAATCAGTTGAGAGAGTCAATACCATAATATTTAAAGCTTACCAATTTATGTTTGACAATGATATTGGGTTTAGTGGAGGATGAGAGAGTTTTTAGTACTTTGGGCTTCCTAAAGTCAAAGGTTAGAAACAAATTAGACAAAAAATTGGATAATTTTTTGAGGCTCTATAATTCTAGGTATGAGGTAGATAGTTTCCCTTATGAGAGGTCTCTAAAAATTTGGAGAAAAAAATGTCAAAGAAGAGGGATAGCCAAAATTTCAAACCCAAGTGATAGTGATAGTGGTGGTGGTAGTGGCTATGGCAATGACAGTGATAGTGGTAGTGGTGGTGGTGGTGGTAGTGATAGTGGTTCATGTCCTAATATTGAAAGCAATGATGACGAAGTTGACTTTGGCATGCATACCGACAGTGAATCTGAAGAAAACACAATGAATAATGAAATGTTATATGCAATAAATCAGGAGGATTCTGATGATAGTGATGCTGAGCCAGTTTAGGCAAAGTGGCAACTATAGTAGCTTCTCAAATTCAAGTTCTAACTTTTGTGTGAGTCAAGTGGTAGACTAGTAGCTCTTGTCTTACCAATTTCAATTCAATTTAATTTATGTACTTTGGTCTTACCAATGTCTAAGAATCTATTTACTAATTAATTATGTTTATGAAAGTTAATTTATACCCTTCATTCACTGTCCTATTATAGATTCTTAAATTTTTTTAAAACATGTTGATGTTACAAACTTACATGTTGAGGTTTTCATTGGTTCTAGTTTTTATACATCTTGAGATTTTCATTGATTCTATTTTTTAAACATTTTGAGATTTTCATTGATTCTATTTTTTAAACATGTTGAGATTTTCATTCATTCTAGTTTTTAGACATTTCTAGATTTTCATTGATTCTAGTTTCTTTAAGAAATTGTAGCATAATGCATTTTACAGAATAAGATTTCTAAAAAATAATTGTATTATAATTTATAATTATAAATCAGCATATAACATAATACATTTAACAATTACAAACAACTATACAAGTATAGAGCCTAGAGAAGTAGAATATTAAAACCCTTTGCAAATGACTCAATGTCAAATGACCTTGATTTTCATTTTAGAGATACAAGGGAGCAACAATAGTTGTAGGTCAGTTTGTAATTGTATATATAATTAGATTATTACTACATTATGTGTGTACAATCACATTGCTACATTTCCAATTGTACATTTTTTTCAATTAGGAGTAGGTAAAAAATTTCCATCCGCTTTGTGTAGTAGTAGTATGCTAGTGCTTGGCTATCCAAATATCCTGATATGTTGACTCTTGATTCATGTAACAATTAACATTAAACAAAGTTTAAATTAAATCCAAAATTTTAAATTAAAGAGCAAAAAGTAACAAAATTATTATAGTACTATCACTTACTAAGTTGTTACTTCTTAGTGCTATCAGCTATGACTGACACTAACAGTAATAGATTGAGTAGATGACCCAAATCCAATGATGTTCTTTAGGGTGCTCCATTCTGCATCATTTGGAAGCTCCACTTTTTTGAGTTTGTACCTAAATAGTTGTAACCTTATGAACACTGAATATTTTGAAGAGATGTTTTTATATGAATCAAGGAATTTATCTATAACTGCATTCATTGTTGATAGTGGTTTGATGAAACTTGTAATTCTTTCTAGATTGGTTTCCTTAGGAAAGTTTCCTAAATCAGAGTTCATGGTGTTGTGCAATTTTTTCATGTAATCTTCTTTTCTAATGAATTTTCCATCTAAGTCAGCTGGATTTGGTAATCCAACATTTAGCAAGTTCAATATGATGTGATTCATCTTCATCAAGTCTCTAAAAGAAAATTTTAGAGCTCCATCTATTTTCATGAATTGGTCACAATTGTGATATACAACAAATGTCATGACAGAGGCATTGTAGTAGTTGTTTATTCCTTGGTTTTCCAAATCCCTATCACTGGATCTCTATACTTTATTCAAAATTTGTATTGCAAGATATTTTGAGGAAACAATGAAGATACATTTTTTACTATCAACATATTTTTTTACAAATTTTCAAAGACATCGCTTATATTGCTATTTAAATCAAGCCATTCAAACAAGCTATCACTATTCTGCATTAGTTTCTCCCAATTTTCTTGTTTGATAAGCTTAATCATGTTTATTATAGTATCATTGACATGATGGTATTCATAAGATCTAGTTATATTTTTTGCAATAGTATTCTCCATCATTTTCTTCATTTCAGACATCTATATTTCACTCTTTTTTTGTATTTCCTCTAGTTGCCATTGCCAATTAGTTTCTCTCTTCCTCTCATCCTCCAATTTCTTCTTCAAATCTTGGATTTTCTTTGTAGTAGTTACCTCTTTTTTCTTCTCATCCTTGAGTTCCCTTTTCAAATCATGTTTTCTCTTCATAGTGGAATCCTCCTTTTTCTTCGCATTGTCCAATTCCTTCTTCAAATCATGGAGTCTATTTGTAGTATGAGTAGACTCTGCTTTATTTACATTCTTCAATTCCTTCTTCAAATATGGAATTTTCATTGCAGTTGACTCCTCTTTTTTCTTCACATTTTCCAATTCCTTCTTCATATGGTGGATTGTGTTACTATTTGTAGTTGCACTAGACTCTGTTGTCTTCACATTCTCCAATTCCTTCTTCAAATCAAGGACTGTCTTTGTAGTTGACTCCTTTTATTATTATCATATTCTCCAAATTGCTTCTTCAAATTGTAGATTGTGTTTGCACTAAACTCCTCTTTTTTCTTCTCATTCCTAAATTCCTTCCACAAATTATCAATTATCCTTGCATTAGACTCCTCATTTTTCTTTTCATTCTCCAAATCTATCTTCAAATTATGGATTGTATTTTCAATAGAGGAGTAATTTTTCCTTTCATTCTTGAATTCAATCTTCAAATTATTATTTTCCTTGACAAAATTTTTTAGGTTAGTTTTCAATTTATTGCTTACATATGCACTACTCTCTATAGACTTGAACAAATGTGTACTAAAGGCTTTTTTATGCTGAAATCTTTTTTTTTGCATTCATCCAATTATTTAGTCATTTTTTTCTGTTGTTCATTCATCTTTTCTTGTTGAACATTTGCCTCTGTAGAAAAAGATTTCTTTATCCTATTTTGCAATTCTTTCAACCTATTACCTACTGCTTTCTACGTGGCCTTCACATTATCAAAGTCTTCTTGTAACTTTTCTATTTGGTTTGCAAGCCTTTTGCTTTCCCTCTATACTTTTAGAAGTGTAGAGTAGAACATTTTTTTTTCTTTTGATTTATTCATTTTGTCAATATATTTTCACTTTGAGAAATCCATTTGAAGACTGGTAACTTGTACACCATTATGATTTATTAGATTTTCTGGCGGATTATTATCTCTAGCTAGGGGCATAAAAGACATGAAGTTCATTATTTCAATGTTTGGATCATGTGTTGGAAATATACTATTACTAGATCCCTTATGTTCAACATCTGCATCACTATTCAAAGTCTTCATAATTTGTCTATTTCTTTTTCTTTTCTAATCAAACTTTGATGCAAAATCATTTAAACACAATTGAGTGTTTGAAAGGTCAACTATTAGTTGTATTGCTCTATGGTCCTCCAACTCTAGTTACACTTACTCCACCTAAAATTGTATTTTGAGGATCGCCAACATATTGAAGATGGTTTGTTCCAAATCTTGGTGTTTTAGAACTATTTTCAAGGTTTTATATAGAAGCTACTATTGCATACATTAGTGAAGTAACCACTAATATTACTTGCATTGTAATTGTCATAACTTTTTTCTTTTTTGCACAAGGTTCACCCATGCTAGTGCCAGTGCCACTACCAGTGGGATCAACTACAACTAGAGTTGAAGACTTTACAAATTTTGTATTGGGATGACCTTCAAAAGCAGAAAAATAATGATTTTTCCCTTTCTTCTAAATAAATCATCTTCAATCTCATCAAAGAGTCCAATGACTGGTTTACTTCCACTTTTGGGTGGGTCTAGTATTGCAATTGGATTCCAAATCCCTTCACCACTTGCACCAATGGGCCCTATACTTGCATAACCCACTTTCTGTATCATAGTTGCCCCTTTATTATATGTTTTTTAATAGAATCACTCATTTGAAGATTAACAATATGCTTGGTTGACCTTGGATCTTGAGTACCTCGAATATCTCCACTAGACTCAAGGTCCTTCTATCTTTGATGATCACTGTCACTACAAGTGCCAAATTCATATACTACAGTTGGATGCTCTTTATTCCAATAATTACTGAAGAGTTCATCCTCCTCAAATTCTTCAAAACCTACTGAGGTCTTTGGTTCACCCAAATTTTGCCTCATTTTCCAAAAATCAGCCAACTTAGTTTGACACCATAATTCAGATGTGCATGCCTCTTTAATTGCTTTCGGCATAGAACTCTTAGAAGGTTGAGATGCTTTCTTGTAGAGATTTAAGTATGTTAGAGGCTTTGATTTGTGTGACTTTGTTATGTGGAATATCGTAATTTGGGATGACATTTCTTGCATTGAAATATTATTCTTTGTTGCATGTTTTTCCATCTCTTTCTTAACCTAATCCCAAAAATCCATATTTAAAAAAAAATTTCTATGTTAGATTGTGGTGACTGATCAGGAAAGTACTGTACATACTTCATAAATAGTGGGGTTCGGGGCATCGCCCAAATTTTTTTTTTTTTTTGGGAAGTAGCCGACATGGTAGCCGACATATTATGGCTGACATATGGCCGACATGTTATAACCCTAAAGTGGTTTAATACTTGTATAAAAAGGGCTTAGGGTTGGGTATTTTTCATATGTGGTGATACGAAATTGGTTCTTGCGGCGGTATTGAGCTGTAAGGGATTACGGATTGTAATCAGGTTGTAATCACTGGATTGTAATAAGATCGGACTTGCTGTTTGGTGGACGTAGCCCAGGGATTGGGTGAACCACGTTAAATCTTGGTGCCTTGTGTTCATTTCTGTGTGTTCTATTATTTTCTATTATTGGTTATATTTGCATGTAGTTTTTATTTCTATCCGTGGTTTATCCTAACAAGTGGTATCAAAGCAAGGTTGTCTTTCAGTTATCCTCTGTAGGAAAGTCTCACGGTTAAGTGGGAGTCTCACAGTTGAGTGGGAGCGATGGCAGATAAGGGTAAGTTGAGGGTTGACAGGTTTAATGGGCAGAACTTCCAGTTATGGAAGATGCAAATGGAAAACTATTTATATCAGAAGGATTTATGGAAGCCGTTGGAAGGAAAAGCCAAGAATCAGGGAACTATGTCAGAGGCTGAATGGGATCTTTTGGACAGAAAGGCACTCGGAAGCATTTGGTTATGCTTGGCACCATCGGTGGCATTTAATATTACAAAAGCAAAGACGACAGAAGATTTGATGAAAACCCTAGCGATACTATATGAAAAGCCCTCCGCTTCAAATAAGGTATTTCTCATGAAGCGTTTATTTAATATGAAAATGGCAGAAGGTGGATCTGTTGCAGATCATTTAAATGAGTTTAATACTATTACTAGTCAATTATCTTCTGTGGGTATCAATTTTGATGAAGAAATTAGGGCTCTCTTGATTTTGTGTTCTTTGCCTGAAAGCTGGAATGGCTTGGTAATGGCGGTGAGTAATTCTGTTCCTGGATCTAGTACCCTAAAATATGATGATGTGATCGGTGTTATTTTAAGTGAGGAAACTCGTAGAAAATCCTCAGGTGGATCTACATCAGGACGTGCTTTAAATGCACAAAGCAGGGGCATAATGACTGAAAGAGGAAGTAACTCTGGAAATCGTGGGAAATCAAGAGGAAAGTCAAAGGGGAGGAGGTCTCAATCGAGAGGACCAAATGATTGCTGGTACTGTGGGAAACCAGGGCACAAAAAGAAAGATTGCTGGACTCGAAAGAAAAATGAAGGAGATAAATTAGATGGAGACAAAGAGGCAAATGTGGTAAGTAACAAATCCGAAGAGGATGCTTTGCTTCTGTCTTTAGAGAGTGTTGATGATTCATGGGTTTTAGATTCTGGTGCTTCTTTTCATGCTACACCTCATAGAGGTTATTTCATTGATTATGTCCAAGGGGATTTTGGGCTTGTTTATTTGGGGGATAATGAACCCTGTCAGATTGTTGGAAAGGGAAAAATTAAGATTAAGTTGCAGAATGGGAATCATTGGCTACTACATGAGGTAAGACATGTTCCAAAACTAAGTAGAAATTTAATTTCAGCAGGGCAACTCGGTGATGAGGGTTGTGTAGTTACTTTTAATGATAAAAATTGGAAGGTTTCAAAAGGTTCCCTTGTAGTAGCAAAAGGTGTGAAAGTAGGCACCTTATATCTTTGTACAGGTCATATTGTTCCTTCTACTTTGATTGTTTCAGAGAAAAATGAATATTCAGGAACAATTACTGCAGTTGAGCAGGGAGAACAAATAGCTGCTGTAGATTCTGATACAACGCTGTGGCACAATAGACTTGGGCACATGAGTGAGAAAGGTATGAAAGTACTTCATTCAAGGAAAGTTTTACCAGGTCTAAAATGTGTGAATATGGATTTCTGTGAAAGTTGTGTGTATGGAAAACAAAAGAGAGTGAGTTTTGTAAAGACAGGGAAGGAAAACAAAAAGGAGAAATTAGAGCTTGTGCATACAGATGTATGGGGACCAGCTCAGGTATCTTCCCTTGGTGGCTCTCATTATTATGTTACATTTATTGATGATGCAACTAGAAAAGTATGGGTTTATTTCCTTAGACAGAAATCTGATGTATTTCAAACTTTTAAGAAATGGAAATGCTTGGTTGAAAATGAGACTGGTAAGAAATTAAAATGTCTCAGATCTGATAATGGTGGTGAGTATTGCAGTCATGAATTTGAAGATTATTGCTCCACTAATGGTATTCGTAGACAAAAAAACTATTCCAAGGAATCCACAGGAAAATGGAGTGGCTGAATGCATGAACAGGACTATAATGGAGCGCGCAAGGAGCATGAGGTTGCATGCTGGGTTGCCCTTACACATGTGGGCGGAGGCTATCAATACTGCAGTATATTTGATTAATAGAGGTCCCTCTACTCCTTTGGGCTATGGTATTCCAGAGGAAGCATGGACTGGTAAGAAGGTGAGTTATTCTTTTCTCAAGACCTTCGGTTGTGAAGCTTTTGCTCATATAGACTCTGAAAATAGAACCAAGCTAGAAGCTAAATCAAAGAAATGTGTCTTTGTTGGATATGGCATTAATGAATTTGGCTATAGGCTTTGGGATTTTGAAAATCATAAAATTATAAGAAGCCGAGATGTCATATTCAATGAAAAAGTGTTGTACAATGATCTGTTGCAGCAACATGAGAAGAAAGAAGATGATTATGTAGTGCTGGATGATACTCCAAAAGCTGATGTTCCAGCCATTCCTCATGATGTGCAACAACTGCAACAAAAAATACCACACACACCAGTGAATGTTAGACGGTCAACAAGGCCAATTAGACCTCCACAAAGGTTTTCTCCCTCTTTGTATTCTATTTTACTTACTGATGCTGGTGAACCTGAAAGTTATGATGAAGCTGTGCAGGTGGATACTAAGATTCAGTGGGAGTCTGCAATGAAAGATGAAATGGACTCTTTGCTGAAAAATAAGACCTGGGATTTGTGCAAGTTGCCTGCAGGTAAAAAGGCTTTACAGAATAAATGGGTTTACAGGTTGAAAGAAGAGGAAGGAGGTAAGAAAAGATTTAAGGCCAGCTTAGTTGTAAAAGGATTTGCACAGAAAAAGGGAATTGATTTTGATGAGATATTTTCTCCTGTTGTTAAAATGACTTCTATTCGTACTGTTTTAAGTCTTGTGGCTACTGAAGATTTTCATTTAGAGCAGATGGATGTTAAAACAACCTTTCTTCATGGTGATTTGGATGAAGAAATATATATGGCTCAGCCACAGGGTTTTGAGGTCAAAGATAAGGAGAACTTAGTGTGCAAATTGAAGAAAAGTTTATATGGCTTGAAGCAAGCACATCGGCAATGGTATCTGAAATTTGACAGTTTTATGCATGAGCATGGATATAATAGGTGTCATTCAGATTACTGTGTTTATTTTAAGAGGTTGGATGATGATAGCTACATTATTTTATGTTTATATGTTGATGATATGCTTATAGCTAGGTCTAACATGGATTATATTAAGGGGCTGAAATGCCAATTAGCACATGCATTTGCTATGAAGGATTTGGGGGCAGCAAAACAAATCCTTGGTATGAAGATTTGCAGAGATAGGAAGAACATAACATTGATGCTATCTCAAGCTGATTATGTTGAGAAGGTGTTGCAACGTTTCTCTATGGAGAATGCTAAAGCTGTCAGCACACCTTTACCTGGTCATTTGAAATCGACTAAGGAGATGTGTCCCAAGACACATGAAGAGGAGGATAAGATGTCCAAGGTACCCTATGCTTCAGTTGTAGGAAGTTTGATGTATGCTATGGTATGCACTAGGCCAGATATTTCACATGCAGTGGGAGTCGTTAGCAGGTATATGAGTCATCCAGGATTTGAGCATTGGAATGCTGTCAAGTGGATTCTCAGATATTTGAGAGGAACATCCAATAAGTGTTTACACTTTGGGGGCTCTACTACTGATTTACAGGGCTATGTTGACTCAGATTTGGCTAGGGATATTGATACCAGGCGGAGTACTACAGGTTATGTCTTTACTATTGGTGGGGCAGCCGTGAGCTGGGTTTCTAGGCTACAGAAGATTAATGCTCTCTCCACTATAGAGGCAGAGTATGTTGCTGCTACAGAGGCAGCCAAAGAGATGATATGGCTTCAGTTCTTCTTGGAAGAATTGGGACATCCTCAGAAGGATAATTATTTGTTCATAGATAGTCAGAGTGCCATTCATCTTGCTAAGAATTCAGCTCTGCATTCTAAGACCAAACACATACAGTTGCGGTACCATTTCATTCAGTCAGTTTTGGAGGATGGACAGTTAAAGCTGGAGAAGATACATACCAATAAAAATCTAGCAGATATGTTGACAAAGGTTGTAACAAGGGAGAAGCTGAAATCCTCTTCAGCTTCAGTTGGTCTTTTAGACTAAATGTGAATAAAAGAACAGCAGAGTCCAGGGTGGTTTGATCCAGTGGGAGCCCCATGCGGTAGTTGTATTGCTACAGGATCAGTCTCCAAGTGGGAGATTGTTGTTTAGTGTGGAGCCTGATTAGTCCCCAAGTGGGATATTGTTAGATTGTGGTGACTGATCAGGAAAGTACTGTACATACTTCATAAATAGTGGGGTTCGGGGCATCGCCTTGAAATTTTTTTTTTTTTGGGAAGTACCCGACATATTATGGCCGACATGTTATAACCCTAAAGCGGTTTAATACTTGTATAAAAAGGGCTTAGGGTTGGGTATTTTTCATATGTGGTGATACGAAATTAGTTCTTGCAGCGGTATTGAGCTATAAGGGATTACGGATTGTAATCAGGTTGTAATCACTAGATTGTAATAAGATCGGACTTTCTGTTTGGTGGACGTAGCCCAGGGATTGGGTGAACCACGTTAAATCTTGGTGCCTTGTGTTCATTTCTGTGTGTTCTATTATTTTCTGTTATTGGTTATATTTGCGTGTAGTTTTTATTTCTGTCTGTGGTTTATCCTAACATTCTATCAATGACATCTCCTGATGTTGATATTTTCTTGCAGAGTTTCCATTGGAAATAAGTCTTGTTTTTATTATGTTCAGTGGATCATAATTCCAGTGAGTGACAAAATCAAAGCCAAAAAAAATTACCAATTCATTTTCCACATTGAAAGTATTTCTCTCAAATGTGAGGCCTCCTATTGCAAAATAATAGGAAGGAAATATCATTTTCTTTTTCTGTCTAGTGAAAAGTTCATCTGTGCTCTCCATCTACCATACATATTCTAGTGCAAAAACCCTTTTTGTAACATGCATTAAAAGTTTGCACGTTCAACCATTGAACTGTAAAACCTTAACACAGTGTATTCTTCCACAAAGAACTAGTCAGCCAATTGAATTTGACTTCCTAGTTGAATGCAATCTATACAAGACATGGGAAATCTAGGCATTGAAGTTCCTATGATTTTTTGGTAAATAGTTGACAAAAAAAAGGCTACAAAATGGTTGTAGTTAGTATTGTTAGCATTCATCCTCATCTTATGTGTCATTAGACTTGGAATCTCTGATTTTGTTTGAGTTTTCTCATCAAACTTATAGACCTCAATGTCAAGCTTGTTATTCTCTGTCTCAAATATTGGGCAATGCTTTGCTAAAAGAAGGCAGCACAAGTAACTTGTGAACCTAAATCTCTTTATCTTACTTGTAGTTGTACTTGGTTTAATCATTAGTATTTTTTCTTGCATAGATTCAATAATGTGTTGAACATAATTATATCTTACTACTACCTTCTCAACTGGATGACCTTTACAATAGATATTATAACTCATTTTAAGAGCATTGGCCCCCACTTCCTTGTTATTGTCCAATCCCAAACAAAATGATAACAAGGAAATAGTATTTTGAACCCATGACACAAAAATATCATATTGATAAGGAGACTTATGGTCTATGTCCAATGTAATAGTAATGGTAGTATGATCAGTAGATGACTTTGAGTTTATTAAACCCTTAATATATGAATGTTTAAAAACTCTATCCAATTTTTCATAAGCTTGCACTAGTTTATCCGAGTCAATGCACTTGTTAAAGATTTGTGGTTTAAATCCTATCCCTAGGTCTAACCAAGTGAAAAAATCACTCTTAGTTATGGATAAAATTTCCTCCTAGGTGCATAATATTACAATTTCAGGGTAAGGGAATACTTTTGGTACATCAAGGTTTTTCAATCCACTAACTAAAGAAACTAGTTTATTTTTATTTGTGCCAATACTTTTGTTATATTTGAAATAAATTCTCCCCTTTTGTGGATCTTTCAACTTATTAAACAAAGAATATCTAATTCCCATGATTCTGAAATCTCCATGGAGAATAGGATAAACAATATCATGACATTCATCAATAAAACTTAGGGTTTGGAGCACTTGTCTGAGTTCTATAATGTCTTTCTTTTCCTTTATGCTTGCACTTGTACTAGAGGTTTTTGACTATATTTTGGCCATGCTTGCTACGGGTTATTACTATTTACACAAAATTCTTCTTCAAGCCCTATTTTAAAAAATTATAAAGTGTAAACTTAAGACAGTAAGAATCAAGATTTCTATTGTTACAATTGCACTGTAAAAAAATAATTTTTTTTTAAATATCTAGAGTCAAGATTCAAGATTTGAGAATACTAGTGCTAGCAGATACTCAAATAATTGGTTTTGTCCTGTGATACTCAAGTTTTAGACTTTCAATCTTTAGAACAGAAAATGGAATTCATCCAGAGCCTTTGAAAAGTTGAAATTTGAAAACCCTATAGTGTCAGACTCTCAAAAACTCTGAACTTAATTGTTTGAAGACATAAAAGGTTAATGGTTAATAGTTAAAACTTAAGTACTAAGTAATTAATGGTTTAAAGTACTTTACTAATACTATGTACAATATACAATTACATTTAAACAACCTCAAGACTCAATAATGTACATAATTATAATAATAAAAAGTAATAATTAATTGCATTAATATACAATGTACAATGTACATTTGAATTTTGAAATTTGTACATTTTAAATTTATTAAATAATAAAAATTAAACTTAATAATCGATATAATTTTCAGGTAAATTTGTGTAGTGTTATCATTGTTATCAAGAGTCATCCAAAATTATGACACTTGTCACAGACATGTGTCAAATTCTGGATGTTTCTTGACAACAACGATATCACTCCAAAAATTTACTCGAAATTCATCTCGGGCTATTGATTTGTCTTTTACTTATTAGTCAAGATTAACTAATTATTTTTTTAAAAGACTAAACATAATTATTATTAACTGAGTCCTAATGCTTAATCGAGCATTATAGTGATCGAACATGTGTCACGATTTTGGATGAATCTAAGCATATGGGAAAACATATCCCAAATTGATCTAAAATTCATCTTGGGCCATTGATAAATCAATATTTAGAAATTAGACAACATACATAACTATAAGAAAGTATCTTGGACTACACGTGTCTTGATTTTGGGTAGTGGAATGTTCTCATAGACATGTGTCACAATTCTAGATGTTTCTTGACAATAATGACAACATTCCCAAAAGTCCCAAAATTCATCTGGGGTCACCGATCTTTCTTTTAATCAAGGTTGGGACTCATACATAACCATAAGAAAGAACCTTTGAGTATACATGTCCTGATTTTGGGTAGAAATAGAATTTAACTTAAATCTTTTAAAATTTGGCCTGAAATAAAACCAGGATCGTTGATCTATCATTCATTGAACGGTCTATAGAAAAATTCATGAATCATTAAACCTTTCACATAACTAATATTAATTATATCAATTATAATTTATCTCATTATTGTACAATGCAAATTAAAATTTAAATCACAAAGTGCAGTAACCAGTTGCACACATTTTAACTAAATGATTTAGTTAAAACATATAAATTATTTGAAGTTCTTGACAATTTCCAAAATCCCTATTTTGAATTAGAATAAAATTAAACATTTAAATTAATGAAACATCAAATTTTCAAAAATATAAAATTATTATTTGTAAATTTTAATCAATTATCATTCATCGATCAATAATTAGCAATTGCTTGATCATGATAAGTTGATAACTTGATTTAATAATCGTAGCTTTTTTACTTAATTAAAATTAATTTAGATTATAATCAATATTTGCTAAATTGCTTCAGCTAAAAAATGATAAGTGATAACTTAATTTAAATTTAAATAACCATGATATTTTTCATTTAATTCAAAATATGATAAAAAGTGATGGTAACCAAGTTGGTAATGACTAATGGTGACCATTGACATTGATGTTATTAATAATAGATAGTATACTAGTCAGTATTCAGTATAGTACGTCACTAGCCAATGGTGACACCGATGTTATTAATAATAGAAAGTACACTAGTTAGTATAGTTGGTTACTAATGGTCGCTAGCCAATACACTTGCCAATCTGCTTTCAAATTAAAAAAAATCCAATTTACCACTAATGATTAGCCAAGACAATTATTATTAGTTTTACAACAAAACACATCATTCACCTCTGACATTACAATGTCATTTTTGCCAAGAAAAAAAATAGCTATTGTTTACTTATTTGTCTGCAAGAAAAATCTTTAATTCGCCATATTTAAAATGATTTTCATTAGGGAAAGAATTTTTTTTCCAACATATAGTATTTTATTTCCCTACATGGAACAAAAAAATTGCCCTCAATGTTAAAATTTTCCCACCCACAACATGTTGGATTCACCAGTATTTTGGGCATTTTTTCTCGGGAGGGGTTTCTTAAAGTTATCCCTGATGAATTGTTTTACCGACATGGTATAAAAGAAATTTATTTTCTTTGTAATGATGAATATGTATGTACAAGTGGTAAGCAAACTTGTATTGGATTTGTGAAGATTGGTAAATAAGAGTAAGTGATCAAAGGGATAATTGTGATGCAAATGTTAAGATTTGTTATTGAGATCTGAGAAGTGTTTCAGTGTGGTACTGGCACAATAAGATGATAGAGAAAGATCTTGAGGTACTAAAGTCAATTGTATTTTTATTATTCTGAAAGGAATAATACAAATACCAGTTGGACAGTGAGTTCGGTGGCCTTTCTAGATAGTGGGTCCATCTGCCTTCTACAACTCCCAATAGGGTTGGAATTTCCTCACAGGGATTCAAAGTCTCCTAACATTAATTGATATGTACTACATGTATTTCATTAGATCCTAGTAGAGTCAATCCTCTTACAAGGAACTTATATATTAGTACAATTTGTGGGTATCATCCCTACTAGAGTTTTCCCTCTAATCAAGGGTTTCCCTAGTTAACATATATGGTGTTATTGTGTATGTGTATTTTCTTATGGTTGTTGATTATATTAATCACATGTTTAAGGTTCAATAAGGTTGATCAAACATATATTGATTTGATAGCTAATTCACCCTCCCCCCTTCTTAGTTATCTTGGTGGAATTTATTTTTTAACATCTCCTCATTGTATTGTGCTAGAACTTAGGCATGTTAGTCCCCATAGTTTCCTTTGTAATGTTGTATAAATGTTTGATTCTCTATCGAATCTTTTGCCATTGTTTGTACATAGTCTAACAAGAATATATTTTCATGGAAACCTTCAAGGACCACCTATGTATTAAGTGTTAAAAACCCTTCTTCATCTCTCTCTCTCTCTCTCTCTCTCTCTCTATATATATATATATATATATATATATATATATATATATATATATATATATATATATATATATATATATATATATATATGCCTTTCCCTATACCCCTTTGCCCATTGTCTTTACTCATTTGCCCATTGTCTTTACTCATAGCTATTGTTTTTACCAAAATGTAGAACATAAATCCTTTTGATCAAGGAATTAGGGGATTTGGTTGTACAAGAATATGAGTGTACCCTTAAATTTATATTCATCCATCTATAAAAATTAGAATTTCCACCACCAAATGAGTCTTTAATATCTAGTATTACAAATGTTATGATCCAATTTTATAATTCCATTGAAACAAGATTGTTACAGATGATATATAATTGACTTGGTTGGGTTTTTGATTGATACCGTTAAGATTTTGGGATTTCAAGTAGTTTAATGAAGGAAACATAAAAGCCTATATGATTGTGTTATGGGTGCTAGAAATTATCTATGATCAAGCTGTCAAAGTTTGTGATTGATACCATTAGCATAGATTCCCCCACCGACAAGTTTTTTCTCTTGCTATAGATCTTCAATGTTGCCCATAGGGTGTTCTTTTGTTGCATTGCTAAACATAATATTAATTCACCCATATGCTTGCATTGCTTGATCTATAGTTTGCAATTCCCATAAAAGACTACAAATGTCTATTATATGAACTATAATTTATTTTGGTAAAGAAAAAAATTGGCAGCATACTTCTCTTCCAAGCCATTACTCTATACTCAATCAAGTGTTAAAATTCCATATTTTAAACTCCTATTATACACCTAATAATGTTACAAAAAAATGGCTTCAAATTTAGGGATTTTTCCGAATACATGTCCTCATAAATAATCCTTATGAGCGACTTCACATTTAGTACTTTTGAAAATACATATGCAAGGAAAAATGGTTTTCTTCTTTTGAACTTAACGCGTTCATTTATCTCATCGCTTTGGCTCTGATACAAGTGATACCTCAACAATTACACTAGTAGACACTTACTTGACATAGTAAAATAAAAACCAATAGTCTATTCACCAAATATTTTTGGAATACCCTTTGGTCATGGTTTTATTATTTTTATCTTTGTTGTTTTTTCTCCATATACATTAGCATAATGGACCAAAATATGGATTTTATAACCACCCACAATCAATAATTACCCTACATCCTACAATCACTAATTGTAATTTGATGACTTATTTCCCAATTTGGTTGAGAGGTCCCATGTAAGTGCACATTTGGAGAATAGTAGAGATTACCAACTCGTGCATTGTTGTCTTTTGTAGTGGTTATATTTTTAGCCAATAACTAACATAGTTTTTGACATTCTAGGTTGGGCTTTACATCAATGTTAATGACGTATTTCAAAACTGGTTTGAATTTCTGTTATTCTAGCGTGTTGTTTTGATTTAGTTCATTCATCACTTTAGTTTTACGATAATCCATTATATATCCTTATTTAAGTTCATTTATAAATTCAAATTTGAGTAATCATCTCATACATATGGTCCAAGTGTAGCAATATGATTTGTGTTTCTTTGTTATGGATAAGTTATATTGGCTTCACACAAAGTTTCCCTTTTTTGTTGAGATTATGCATTTTTCAATAGATTTTATTTTTCTATTTTCCATGCATGCTATTATCAAAGCCAATTCCTAATTAGAATTTCAGAATCCTACCGTTTTTGAAGTTTTATTTGTATTCAAGTTCTAATTTTGTATTCATGCTTCACTTTAGCCTAGACAATTTTATTTCTATTGCCCATCAATCTATACCTATTTTATAAACTAGCTTTCTCAAATTTATTTGAAGTCTTCAAATGTTATGATACTACTGTTTATGCCCTATTTTAGTCTTTTTTTTTTTTTTGTAATTTAGCAATTACTAAGTTGTAGCTTTTACATAATAAGAAATATTTTCAATAATACAAAAATAATAAAGTAGAGATTACAATGTTTCTATATCTATTATAATAAGTTTACAAATCTTATTAAGAATTGGATGAAAGATATGATATTCTCTAATTAGCTTTATCCACACAAAATTATCTTTTGAAAAAAAGTGTGGAGTCATTGGCAAAATTAATAGTTTATTTCTTCTAAGGAAGATCTATAATCTAATTGTTAGCACAAATAATCTAAAAGTAGATGGAAACCCATAGACCCCCATAAATGGTAGCAATAGCATAGTTTGAGTGAAGTGCCCTCCAAGAGAAACTACATTGTCAAGTTATGAATTTGAATACCTTCGAATATTATCTATCTGCAATGGCACACCAACATGTTAGAATTCCTAGACATGCCTAGCAATTGTGGCCTACCTATACAACCACTTAGATGCATATCTAACATTTTTTTTTGTTTTCATACTTAGTGATTGTTAGATATTTTTCATTCGAATCATAATTACTTACATGAGTAATGCCTACTTTTATTCAAAGATCCAAACATGTCTCCAACAACTAAATAGAAAAAATATGATTCCAAACAACCCAAAATTGTAGCAAAAGTTCATAAGTGGTAAAATTCTAAGCATGCATGCTATGAACAAAGAATAAGTATATTTTGTAGAAACTTATATATAAATTAGTTTCACATAAATATTGTATGACTTCGCTAATGGTGGTTAGTAGTATAAGTCAACCTTTTGAAAGCATTTTTTAAAGTTTCTTAAGCTATCCAAATAAATATTAGATGTTGTTGAAATTCAACATTGATCTTTCATTTACTTCCATGGTTGTCTTATCTAGGCATGAAATCTTGTTTGTCATGCTTACATTTGTGACCGAGGAACATGTTTTAGCTTCTTGTCTATTTTGGGTTCCTTTTCCCCTTCTGAACATTAATCAAAGATCCAACCATTTCTCTAGCAAGTAAATATTTAGAATATCATTCTAAGCAACCCAAAATTGTAGCATAAATTCATAGGTGGTAAAAATCAAAGCATGCATGTAACGAATGAAGAGAAAGTATATTTCAGAGAAACCTAAATATATAGATGAGTTGCATAGAATTATTTTTTGACTTGGCTAATGGTGGTAGGAAGAATAAGTCAACCTTTTGAAACCATTACATTTTTTTTTTAAGCTATCCAAATAAATATTAGTGGTTATTGAAATTCAACATTGATCTTTCATTGACTTTTATGGTTCTCATGTCCTTGTGAAGAACATTATTCCCATGTGATGTTTTGACTCTGGCAAACTATAAAATTTCTATGATTGACTTTAAATTTCTAATGACTGGGTAGGGATACATCCATTAGTGGGTATCAAACAATCTATTTTTTAGGGATCTTGAACCATGTGCAATGTCTAAAGTAGAAAGAAGAATCATATTTGTTAATCAAGTCTTTCTATTTATGGCCAACATAATATACAAAAAAATTATATGTGTTGACACTATGTGTTTCCCTCTATCTTATAGGGGCTCAAGAGTAGATTGACTAAATCTAAGGACATTCTCATCTCTAATATTCTAGGTCAGGTCCAATTGATACAACCTACTTTTAAAAAATATTCAAAATAAACATGCAAGACATAAACTTGCCAATTTTTATTATAAATAATATACTTCAAAAGTTTTAACTATATTTGAAAATAATGAAGGAAATTGCATAATTATAATAGTCTAAGCATGATTATAAACAGTCACATTCATGATAATTTATTGAGTCAAAAATATATTAAAGGAATCTAGATAAATGCATAGATACACGAATTCAACAAGATAGGATTAATTAATGCATAACCATGATAAAAAGAATTATATTCATATAACATGTGTACATTACATGGTTAATTTTTCATTATATAAAGTAGTTTTACTTTCCTTGAATTTGACCAAAGTCATGCAGTCATTGAGATAGATGAATTTCTTAGAAAAATATATATTATATTTTTCTGTTATATCAATATAATATGGCATTATGTTTCAGAAAAATAAAAACATGTACATATACTAATTTTTATTATGGTTCCCACCTACTTATTGTTTCTAGATGCCTAGACTTTTTTTTGCAACATTGGGTTTCTTTTTTCCCTTTTATCTATTATCTTCTTTATTCCTAATCATGAACTAGATAAAATAATTCCTTGTAATGGATAGAATAAAGGTAAATTTAACACACTCTTTAATGTTTGGTTTTGGTGGATAACTGAATCTATCTCTTTAGATAAATCTCCTAGTTAAGCATGTATTGTAAAATTTATAAAATGCCAAAAACTCTACATATTTGAGGTTTTAGTTCTAGATTGGCACTATCTATAAGAACAATTATAGGCTATCCCATTATTGTCTAGTGAATTCATATTTCTCTAAAGAGACAGATTTAATTTGTTGGAAGTCTTAATGGGAAAGTAAGATACTATTGGCGGGTGGGGGGTGAATTGGAATCTACAAAAGCTTTTCACTTCTTTAAACAAATAAAAAGTCAAATGCATTGACCTCTAATCCATCTCATATCTTAGATCATGAATCATATAACCATAAACAATAATACTAAAATAGATCTAAGTGTACATCACATCCATAAACATGAAAGTAAATATAAGTTTATGAAAGTAACTATAAACACATAATACACAAGATTTGGTTACCTAGAAACCCTCCAAGGTGAAGATAATTTGGGGTGGGAATGATACCCATAAATATTCACTATTGTAGCAGTAAAGTGTTCCTCTTATAGTTACAATGTTTGACCACTTCTGGTGATCTACCCTCTAAGGGATCTTCCCTATTAGGAGATAACAAGACATATTTAGTCTACCTTGATTAAAGAATATAAAACTTACAACTAAGTAAGCACTCTGTTAGGAGATTTAAATAGGTCTGTTAATACCACTCTATTAAGAGATCTACCCCGATTCACTTTTTAGAATGTCTCAGTACCTGATCCTTTGAGTATCATTCTAATGCTAGGCTAGATAGATCTTCTTTTTCTTTATCTAATTTGATCTCCTTATATGATATATATTATGTGCTTCCCTTCACTACTAGGTTACTCTATTTGATCTCTACTTGTGACTTATCATACATAACCTTCCTTTTCTCATACACTTGTCTCTTTTCTCTCTCTTGAACCTTCTCTCACACACATGATCACTCGCTAAGATTTAGAGTTAGTACTATTCTTAAATAAACAATTGGAGAAGGTTCTAGATCATGATCAAAGATCCGGATCTCTCCCCTTTTCCACTTAGTCCTTCTAATTTTCTGATTGGTTACTCTATCTTCCTAGGGATTAATGTCCTATGACACAATGCACAGTCAACTTCTTAGATTTCTTTACAATCCGTAAATAAAGTGTAGAAGTCAACCAAAATGGTTTGCATAAGTATTCGTACCATCACAAGCACATATGTCAAAATTGGTTTACTTGACACTTGAATACCTTGACACTTGGTCACAACTGATATTCATGTTGCAATCTTTAGCCATTAATTCAACTAACCTTCTTTGAGAAAAACTTAATCTATTGAAATGAATAGAGTTTCAACTTGTGTCCATACTCAAAGAATTTCTAGATGACTTCAAACCTGCTTGAAGTTTATCAATAGATTGTTGATTCTCCTTGGTGAAGAACTCAACATCAAAAAGTTTTTTATACAAAGAATAAATATTCAACAAAACTTCTAAAGTACTTACAAGATTTATAATTTCAACCTATTTTATTTCTATTTCTAATGAAACTTTCCCCAAAACTATGTGCTCAAATTTCTTTTTAGACCATTTCATCAATTTTCCATTGGCCTTAATATCATCATTGTTGACCTTCTCAACAATATGAACTAGTTGGTCTATTATTGGTGATTTTTAATTCATACTATCAATATCAAATGCATCTACAAAATTTTCTTTTATTTAATGTAATACCTATTTTTGATATCTCTCCCTTCGTAGTTCCTCTTATTTGGTCTTCATCTGTAAGAGTTCTTGCAAAATTTGCATTTGTTCAAAGGTGATTGTCTTAGGATCATATTTGGGAATGACAATGACCTCGTCTAATGTCACTAGCCTACCAAGTGACTTAAATTTTTTCTTCATTTTCTTAGAACTTGGTGTGTTGATACTTAATAATGAAATCTACAATGGTGTTCCTTTAGCACTCGGTCCCTATATTTGTTGACTTGTTGTAGCACTCTCCTTCAGAGAAGGTGTGACCTATTGTATAGGTGTAGCAATCAATGTTTCAATAGATATAGGCACAACACAATTTTTTTGTACTAAAACTTGTACTGCATCTTGCTCATTTGGCTTCCGAGATTCCTTAGTCTTATGTTTCTCAACCTCCTTTTTTCCCTCAAAGAGAGGTCTTGAGGCATAATGTGTAGATTTATCCTCTCTCTCTTTTTTTTTCTTTTTCTTTTCTCCCTCTTCCTTATCAATAATAAGATTGGCCATAGGTGGTAGATATTGAATCATAATGATAGCTTTGACCTATTCATCGATGCTTCATCTTTTTTTGCCCTTCTCCTCAACTATGACTAAAGTTATTTGAAAACTATCAGTTGTAGAGGTCATAGTTATTGCATTCTGAATCCTTGGATAATCTTGGATTTGTATCAATATTGGATTGGTGTGTGGTAGAGGAGTATCTAAGGTTGCAATCATGAATGTCACAGTTTTAAGTTCTTCCTCAGTCAAGACATTAAGATTTTGTTGCATTTCATTAGGAATGTCTTCTATAGTGACAACATCTTTTTGTTCTTTCTCCTCTAAATTTCTTCTTATCTACTCTTCTAGATTATTTGGCTCATCATAATCTTCTTGATTATCCAACTCCATTATTTATGTCTCTTCTTCCTCTTTTTCTTCTATTTTTGGAGGAGCCAATAACCTGAATGCCTTTTTCCTCACTAATACATGTGCTTTCTTGCACAAACTCTTCTATCTTATTTATCAAAATATCATAGGCCCCTTTCTTGGCCACTAATTTATTTTCAAATCTTAAGGATATAGACATGTGTGTCTTCCCTAAATATGACATGTTTTGAGATAATGTTGTTTCTCTTATTTGTTTTTTTATAGACAATGGCCATTTCCATTTTGCATCCAATTTATTGTACAATTCATCTAGAATTCCCTTGCCTAACTCTATAGGCTATACTTGTATTTTGTCATCATAAACAACATTTCTTATTCAATATTTTTTTTATTAGCTTTATCTAAAGAATCATATTTAATATGCTTAAAGCCTAAAATTTTTGCTAAATTTCTTATATTTTCACATACCTAATGAATATTCATAAGAGGCAGTCTAGGAAAATTTTGGACTTTGATCAAATCATCTGACACAATTTTCTCTCCTTCATCTTCTTCATCATAAGGCATGACAACTAGCTTCCTCGTTGACTTCTTTTGTTGACCCTAATCGGTCCCTTTGGTAACTTATTTTCTCTTTAGTCCGCCTTTTCACTTAATTAGTTTTGTTATTTATGTTGTTATTTTCTTTGGTTCAACAATCATGGCTAATTTTTCTTTATATCCTTCTCATGTTATTCTTCTTTGAGGTGCAAAGGTAGGAGGTGCAACATTTTTCTTCAAATCCCTCTTGATCTCAGGATCTACTATCACAATGTCCTTTTGTTTTATTGCCTTAGGCTTGACAACCACTAATTTTTCCCTTTGGATTCTTCTTCTTCATATTCCCGTTTTCCTTCAGTAATCTAGAAGGGTCCTTCACCAAGTCTTCCCTTAAGATCACCAATATTTTTCTTTCTCTTTCTATCCATCTTAAGAACTTTTGTTTTCATCATTTTTTTAATCTTTTCTATCTTATTTGTGTCAAATAGCTTGACATTCTTGTCAATATCTTCATATAGAAAAGTTATCACAACTACAATTATCTCATCTACCTTTACCTCATATTGTATAGGCCTTAGCCATGCAACCATTGGTAATACAACCTATGCATAAGTATAGTCAATGTCCATCATGAAACAAATGTCATCATAATTGTGATCAATGAATGACTGGGGAATCCCCAATCTGTTCTTCACTTTTCCCTTAAACTTCTCAAAATATCTATCCAAAATTATCTCAAAATTTTCTCCCAATTGTTCAATAAATTAATTAATTCTCTCAATCAGTGGTTTGGTCTTATTCCACACTACAATACTTATAGTTGGAAATGAATTTCTCACTTAAAAGAATATGCATATTGGGAGTGATCCAAACTTACATGATGTATTCTTTGCTTTCCTAATTGCTCTAATATCTTTTGCTAATTGTATTAGTTGTAGCTCGACAAGGTCATAACTATGATCTTTCTTAACAATCTTATGCCATAAGTTCACTGCAATGCATGACACACTATTTAGTCAGCTCAATTGATAGAACTTATGTGCAATTATACATACTAATAATTCAATAACATGATCTTAAATGCAATCTATCAACATTCATCAGTAGTTCTACTTGGCCTTTGTTTGTTCTTCAATAACATTTCTTATTAAGCAACGAAAAGTCTTTACTTGATTTATAGTAGGATGCACTATTACACAATTAATTATCACCTCGTTAATTTTGACTCGCTCACTTTCCAACCACAATTTCATATCATTTACCTTGCTTCTTTTTTTTTTGGATCCATTCAACTTTGAAAACTTTTGGAATGGCTAGGGCATGAGTGAGCCCTTTCTCAGCAACAATTGTGTTATCCTCTTTCAGTACCCCATTCTCACATAATTTTTCATATGCATTCCTAGGTTTAAAGTCTCCAATCTCTCCTATCTTCCACATATAGCATGAGAAAACATCATGAACCATAATGACTCTGGGAGGAATTGATGACAAAGCACATGATGCATCTCTAGTCATCGCAATATTTGGTTGTGCCTTAGATTTTGGCGAAGGCATTGATCATTCCTTAAAATTTGTGCATTACTATCCTTCAACATTTCCTTGACAATCCCAGATGCAAATGATGCCATTTTTGAACTAGGTTTTAGAACAAATTCAATAATTTCACAAAACAACTGAACTCATTTCACAAGCCTTACTTACTTCACTTTGTAATTAGTCATTGACATTTTGAAGAATTACATAATCATTCACACAAATCTCTCTTTTGATCTCCTTTGAATCACTCTGTGAGTTCAAAATCACTTGGTAAATGAAAATGATCTTAAAAAATTGATATACCTTCAATCGATTGAAATAGGTCTTCAATAAATGCTTCATACTCTGGTAGATGCATTGCAATTGTCTCGGCCTTCATATAGAACTTTGTTCACAATACCATCTTTCCATCGCTCGGTCATAACCACCACTTAGTCTCCATTACCATTTTCATGCTTTACTCAATCTACATATCAACTTGGTTTGTATGGGAGCTCGGTCTATACAGCAATACTCAGTCACTATAGACACTAATACTGAGACTTGGCATCTATTATGCATATGATTATTTTTCCTCAATTCTTGCCTCAAGTTTGTCCTAGTGCATCTTGATTCATGCAAATATAGACTTTTAACATATCTTATGTTAGGAATTGGTATGTGGGCATATGCACCGAGTTGTGGTGCCAAAAAGGTGACAAGCCTTTTTTTTTCATTTTTGAATAGCGCGTACACACAATAGCGCATACACGCTATTAAAAAGCAAATTTTTTTATAAATGATGGGCTGCACACCCGCGGCCCATCATATTAACAGTGATTTTTACTGTTTATAAGGGTAGCGCGCACGCGAGTTGGAAAACAATTCATTTTCAACATCCCTTGCCAATATGCCTCCTCGCCGACAAAATCCAAGATCACCAGCACGCCGACGCCGACGCCGTATGTAATCTAAACTTGACTTTGCATTATTTTATATGTTTTTCATATTGTTTTATAGGGTTTTTACAATTTTTATTTAGATTTCTTTATTCATTTGGATTTCAATTGATTCTTTATCAGGAAATGTCCATAATCAACCGGCAAATCCACAAAACCCTCAAGAACCTGAAGAACCTCAAAACCAAAATCCACAAAACCCTCCTGAAGAATAATAAATTCCACAACCCGAATGAATTCCAAGACCTCCACCAGGCACACAAGAAAATATATTAAATGAAATTGAGATAGGCAAAATTGAATTAGAAGGACTCATTGGTCGGTTGAAACAAGCTGGACAAACCAATCCAATGAGGGCTCAATTGGCATCATCCCTCGAATCCATTAAGACCCAGATAGCCTCAGTTACTGGTCAGTTAGATGTTTGGCAGGTTAAGAGGGAAGAACAAAAAAGATTTTATGCAAATAAATTTTCATATGAAGATGTTAAAAAAAAAAAGAAATACCAAAAGGTTCAATATGTGCATTATTTAGAAAACTCGGTGAGCAAAATACTGTTAGAGAGGGTACTAAACGGTTCCCCATCCATTGGTGTATACATGATGCTATGAGAAATCATTTTTGGGATAGATGGTGGATGGTTTTTGATGCCCCTCCTTGCAACAATCACGAGGTCCCAATGTATTTTTTGAAGAAATTGTATTGTGAGTTTGTCCTTGGGGAGATCCCCAATTATTTTGATCTATTAGAATCCCAGGGTAGAGGTGGGGGGTCATCATTCGAGAGGCCAGGAGCACGACGTGACCCTAATGTAGTTAGGGCACCTGTGGTCAAGCCACAGCGTGAGCATGTGACTATTCCTTCAGTTGTGAAGGAACATGTAGAGGCCAACACTCTAGGGACCATTAATGCTTTGACGCAGACCCTCATCCATTCCATGGGCCCATTAGTTGAGGGGGAGCCTTTTGTGTGTCGTGGTCACATGTGCACTTCATGCGGATCCCTATGCACATTTGGCACTCATGCTGGAGATGCTGCGGATGATGGGCTCGTCACTGATTAGTTCTTGAACGAAACATTTGGCATTGACACATAGGTAAATTACAATTATAATTTACTAATTTGATCACATTTCATATGTATAGTGAATGATTAATTAATTAGCATCTATTGACATTGTTCAAAATTCAGGGTTAGAGTGTTGCCGAGCCTAGCAGCAATGCTTTGGCCTCATTTTTTGTCCCCTCCACGAGTCCAGAGGTATGTATCAATTTAATCATTTAAATTAATACATATATTTATTAAGTTATCATATTAAGGATTGACAAAAAAAATTATGCATGTGCATCAGTTCTCCACAGGACCCTCAACCTTTAGTATGGACTCAGAGCATAGACATCGTACGAGCTTCATACAGGTACAGTTGTTTCATGTTAATTTAATTAATTTGATTATATTTGTTTCATGTTTCATGTTACATGTAACGTGTATTGTATGACATGCAGCTCATGACGTCGGACACACCTCCTCATCTCCGACAATCTGTTGATCATGGAGTGGCCGCAACTATGGCTAGCTCACAGCCATTGATTGAGGTATGAAAGAATTTTCTCCGTTTTAGTTGTTGTTTATAATAGTTAGTCTCAAAATTTCTAATGTTATTTATAAGTGATTATATTTATTGAATTGTTGTAGGGTCTCGTCACGCCTGATCGTCCACGAGCCTTCGAGGTGGACGTACAGAGTGACTATTTGATGGCGGTAAGAAAATAATTGATTTTGTGTGTACATATATTTGATTTCAACATATAATAAATACTGATTCATATCTACTTTTTTTGTATCAGCTCGAGTTGGAGAAGAGCCTCAACAAGAGGACGAGCGAGTGTGTCAGGAGGACCCTATCATCTCCACCATCTCCCTCAACACGACGACAGAAGACGTCGAGAGATTTGTTTCCTTCCCCTCGTGGGAAGGAAAAGATATAGTTGAGCTAGACATATATATATATATATATATATATATATATATATATATATATATATATAGCATTAGTGGACATATTCGATACACATTTGATGTATATGACATTTTATATTTGATGTATGACATTTATTTGATGTATGACATTATTCGACTTATGACATTATTGGTTAATATATGATATGTTTGTTCATATGCGACATTATTGGTTATCATAATATATTATGTGTTTGTTAATGTACATGACATTATTGGTTATCATTTTATATTATATGTTTGTTCATGTATGACATTAAATAAGATATGTTCGTGTATGACATTAAATTAGATATGTGCATGTATGACATTAAATTAGATATGTTTATGTATGACATTAAATTCAATACCTAATATGTTCGAAACTTTGATAGAATATTGAGTAACAATAAAATTTATCACTGTTTAAGCATAAGTTAATCATTTGCGATATGTCATCGTCATATGATTTATGATCTTGTTCATGCTTAAAGTTTTACTTCTCTATCATTTTTTTATCAAGTTTAATTCAATACCTAATTAGTTTGAATTTTTGATACAATATTGATTAGCAATAAACTTTATCAATCAAGATCGATTAGGACCTCTTGGCAATAAACTTTATCAGGCAATATTCGTGGACCTCCAAGCAATTGGTCACCTAAATGAGAACCTTGAGATTTATTAGGAACTCCATGAAAGAAATCAGTAGCTTGAGAAGCTCTCCATTTGTTAAGCTTCAATACATAACCACCATTCTTTATCATCAATTAAAAAATGTCAAAGATAGTAGAGAAAAGATGGATTATTTGCCACAAAAGTCATTTTAAATATCATAAATGTAACATAATCACTGATAGTTTTCTGTGTTTTCATACATTAATGATTGTAACATAATCACCAGTTGATTGGAATGCGTTGTTATTATTCTATAGTAACTAGATTAAGGTAAAAATAAAAGTTTAATAAATAGTTGTTATTATTCTTACATTGTTGGAAATAGGGGCAGCGTGAAGGATCTCTGATATTTTCCAAAATGGTGTTCCCAAATGCACACAATGCCACCAAAGACTCCAAACTTGGATTTACCTTCACCAATTGTTTCCTCCACCTCTACACACCTTAAAAAACATCAACCAATATTTCTCTAAGGTTTCCAAACCCACAAATCTTCAGTAGATACAAAAAAAGAGGAAGAGGGATTCTTTTTTTAGTTTTGTAATAATGGTAGAGGGAAAATTATAAACATTTTTTTCATTTTTAGATTGGGCTTTCTGCGTGAATAAGAACGATAGTTTGTGAATTGTTATCTTTTATCAGAGAGGAGATGCAATATATTTCAAATCTTTGTATTTAAATATATTCATTTGAGATGTGTTGTTCTTTCTACAAGTTTGGTTATCTCTGATAAACTTTATAGAGTAAATTGTGTTTGTGCAATAAGGAAAACTTTGAGTTTCACGTACCACACAATCTAGAATAAATCATTTTGATCTTTCCCCTTGATTTGCTGATTGTGAATATTTAATTTAGAATCTTTGAGTTCTTAGTTTGTATTTTCTTATTTGTAAATTCTCTCATCTACCTCATGTCTATGGATAGATGATAGCTTGCCTTCTGTGCCTTCCGATTAAAGGCATACCATCAATGTTATTCATTAAATATCCTTTGAGGGAGCTGTAACTTTATATGCAAGATATATCATTATTGGCAATCATAAGAAAAGACTCAATAACAACACATTGCTTAAGTTTCTTCAAAAATATACCAAGCCCAAAGAGCCATTTTGCATTATAAACTTATGGTTGCAACATTTTGGCATCATTTGGAATGAGCTAGTTCGTATTGCCAACACCAAGATCCACCATCTCAAAAAAATTAGTTACGCCTTTGACAAGAGAATGGTTGGGGAAAGACGTTTTTAGAGTGTTATCTTTGTAGTCTAAATATAGGCTCACTAAAATTTCATCTACAATGAATACACTTCCAAGTTCTTCTTCAAAGATAAATATCTCCAACACCAAATAAGTACTAAGCACTTCATCCTCGTATTCCACTTGGAATAATTCCATTAATCCTGTTATGGGATGGCATAAAAATGTATAAACCTTCTTCATATTTCTTTTGAATGTCTTCATGATCCTCCAATGCTTCTAGTAGAAACCTTTCTTCTTGATGTGGTGTATAATCAAATGAGAAAGCCTCATATTCTATCTGTCTGTTAGGGTGAGGAATATCTTTTATCTTCTCTCCATCAATCCCTTCTTGCCTGTGTTGATCTATCAAGTTTCTTGGATTAACATCAATGGTTGGAATGATATTAGAAGCTTCAAATATAAAAGAATCAAATTCTAGAAAAGGGGCATCCATTGACAAACTTTCATTAATTTTATTATCAACAAGTTTCTTCTCAATAGGAGGAACACCTAAGAAAGTCACCAAATCAGTTGGCTAAGAGATGTGTTCATTGTCATATTCAACATGCAAATGATAAGCTCCTGCACTGTTAGAAAATCTCCCTTCAACAACATGAGGTGTTTGAAAGTCTCTTTGATTGAAAACCATTAAATTTTTATAATGAAAAAGAAAGGGGGATGAAGGTTTTTCTTCTTTCTTTTCAACCTTATTTTGTAAAGGCATCTTTTTGGGATAAAGATTATGATAATTTTCAGATTGAGTTGCCTTCACATAGCTTGAATTTTTATATTTCATTCTACTAATTAGCATAGCATCATCTATCTTTGCAACTTCTTTTTTAGCATCTTCCAAATTATGCATTTCTTGGAGCTTTAACTAGAATTTAATTTCAATTTCTAAAGATACACAATTGCTTATTTTCAGTTGGTTAATAGGATGGAGGAATTTTTCTAGTACATCTATTGAATCTATATACAAAATCCCTCATAATTTCACTCTTCCTCATTTGAATTTGAAAGAAATCTATTAATAACTTGCCAACATCAGCTGTAGGCTTAAATATCTAAATAAATCTTACCTTGAGATCATTCCAACAAGTGACACAACCATCCTACAAATTCTAAAACCATTTAGCAACACTCTCAATAAAGCCACGAGAAAATAATCTGATGAAGACATCCTCTTCTTGCACGCCAAGAATTCCACAAGCAATTGTAACTTCTTTGATGTGGTCATCTAGATCTTATATTTTTCCTCCATCAAGTGTTGGGATGATTTCTCTTGACCCTTGGGTAAAGATGAATACTAGACAAAGCAAAGGGCCCAATATGAGCTTCCCATGGTTCTCTCGCAACCAAATCCATTGTATATAATGAAACCCTCTATTCAAATATTATACAAGATAAAATACAGAGTCACCAATTTCGCATGAATAAAGGATAGCTAAGGATATCTAATCCTACACTGATCTTTGTTTTTGAATCCCCAAAAAAGCTGCCAAAAATTTGTTAGTGAACATATTTGTCTCCTTCACAAATGCTCACAAGCTTAACTCCATTAACCTCTCATGGATACAAATAAGCCACAAGATTTGGATAAGTGTAAGATGGTCACTTCCCTCTGAATTGGCGTGCCTGAGATATGCCCCGTCAAAGATCGCAACCCTATGGCATTTAGTGACCCTTAGGGACATTCCGGATTGGCGTGCTTGAGAAAGTTCAAGCATTGAAGGGGATAGGACGAGGTTGGGGATAGGGTTTACCCGGCCACTCGGAGCTAACGGAGCAGACAGTTCGATCCCATGATGAAAGGTGAGAGAGATTTGGCAGTTGGCAACTTTGTACTGGCTGACACTGCAAGTTTCAGCATCACCCGAGATGGCATTGTAAAACAAAAATGGAGTGTGATCTCCAAAAAGTGAGAGATTTTATTGTAGGTCTCTGCAACATGGTCCTGTAGGAACTAGAATCGCATCCATACCTCGCATGAGCTCCGAGATATGCCCTGTCAAAGATCGCAGCCCTATGGCATTTAGTGACCCTTAGGGACATTCCGGATTGGCGTTCCTGAGAATGTTCCAGCACTGAAGGGGATAGGACGAGGTTGGGGATAGGGTTTACTCGGCCTCCCAGAGCTAACGGAGCAGACAGTTCGATCCCACGATAAAAGGTGAGAGAGATTTGGCAGTTGGCAACTTTGTACTAGCTGACACTGCAAGTTTCAGCATCACCCGAGATGGCGTTGTAAAACAAAAATGGAGTGTGATCTCCAAAAAGTGAGAGAGGTTATTGTAGGTCTCTGCAACACGGTCCTATAGGAACTAGAATCACTTCCATACCTCACACGAGCTCTGAGATATGCCCTGTCAAAGATCGCAGCCCTATGGCATTTACTGACCCTTAGGGACATTCTGGATTGACGTGCTTGAGAACGTTCCAGCACTGAAGGGGATAGGACGAGGTTGGGGATAGGGTTTACCCAGCCACCTGGAGCTAACAGAGCAGATAGTTCGATCCCACGATGAAAGGTGAGAGAGATTTGGCAGTTGGCAACTTTGTACTAGCCGACACTGCAAGTTTCAGCATCACCTGAGATGACGTTCTAAAACAAAAATGGAGTGTGATCTCCAAAAAGTGAGAGAGGTTATTGTAGGTCTCCGCAACATGGTCCTGTAGGAACTAGAATCGCATCCATACCTCACACGAGCTTCGAGATATGCCCTGTGAAAGATTGCAACCCTATGGCATTTAGTGACCCTTAGGGACATTCCGGATTGGCATGCCTAAGAACGTTCGAGTACTGAAGGGGATAGGACGAGGTTGGGGATAAGGTTTACCCGGCCACCCGGAGCTAATGGATCAGACAATTCGATCCCACGACGAAAGGTGAGAGAGATTTGGCAGTTGGCAACTTTGTACTAGCCGACATTGCAAGTTTCAGCATCACTCGAGATGGCGTCGTAAAATGAAAACGGAGTGTGATCTCCAAAAAGCAAGAGAGGTTATTGTAGGTCTCCAAAAAGAGTGTTTAAAAATGCAAAAACAGTAGGGGGTCCTTTGTATGGTTTGGGAGTTTGACCGTTAAAACAAGAAATTGTCCTAGTAGTAAGTGCTGGTAACAGTTTTGAAATTTGATTGTTGAGTGTTGAGAAACCTCAAGTTTGGGATTTTTCTTGTTGGTTTGAGTCTATAATAACCATTTCCATCTGAAAATTTGAGTGTTGAAACCATTTAAGAAGTATTTTCATAGTTTTCCCTAAAATTTGAGTGCATAAAAAGGGGTATGTGATTGCTCCCAAGGTGGATTTAGTGTTTTCTCCAAACAAGAGTTGCATTTTATGTTTGAAGTCATCTAATATAACCAAAGTGAAGGTGTTTGAACCATTTTGGGGTTCTAGAGACGTTGCAAAGTAAGAGTTCTAGAAAGCCCTAGGGTAAAGGGGCTAGAAAGGAGGGTTTTGTAAAAACCATTGTAAAGTTGATCATGAGACCAAAAAAATAGAAGAATCCTTGCATTTGAGTCGTGTCTTAAGACTTTTTTGGGTCATGGGAGTTCCAAAAGTCAAGGGATTGTGAGTTGCTTTGTAAATGGCCTCAAACTAGGCCTAGTTGGCAGACTGAAATAGCCAATTTTTAGTGATATTTTACAAAACAAGGGTATGTGCAGGATAATGGTGTACCAAACTATGGCCTTAAGTGGCAGTGAAAAATCAGAAAATCAGGGTTACGTCAACTTAACACATAATTTTAAAGTGGTTATGGACTTTATATCAAAAAGTTGTAAGAAAATAATCTGTAGGAAATTGAATGTAGTTTCTAAACTACTAGGCCTTATCAGGAGAAAAAAATAATTGATTGGTCAAAAGTTTGAATTTTAATGCAGTACTACAAAAATTTCAGGGCAAAAATAAAAAGTAGGTGTATGTCTGACCACCTTAATCAAAATCAAATGATAATATTTTTTTAATATAATTATAGATATGAAAAGTAGACTCATGCCTGGATGTGATGCATATTTTTCGGTATTTTTATTCCAAATAAATAATTAAATATGAATTCTCTACCAAAACTTTTTCGAAAAAAAAAGAGTCCCGTGTCTGACCACCTTAACTAATAGAAATTTTTACCAAATTTAATTTTATTTAATTTTTTCTTATACTAGGCAAAGCATAGAATGTGACGCAACTTTTAGATTTAAAAAATGTTATACCGTTTAAAAATTATAGCTATTTTTCAATCACTATGTTAATCAGCACTTTACAATAATCTTCATTGATAATTAACTAATAAATACTTATCAATCTCAGAATTTGACAGAAATTATATTGATGGAATCTTGAGAGCGATATTAAAAAATCCTTTTCGTTTCATTCAATTTCAATCAAAATAACATTGTCAGACGACTACCCAAAGTCTGAGTATCACTAAAACCCTCTTCAAACACGTCTTTTGGGTTGACCGGGTAGGCTTGGTAAATACCAAGCCTAATCGAATATCGGATTTCAAATCGGATATCCGATTTGAAATCGGATATCCGATATGGCTAGGTGAATTTTGGTGGAAAATTTAAAATCCCAACCCATTTTGGAGGGAAAACCGGATTTAAGACTTATAGCTTATGATTTATAAATTATTTTTGTTATATTACTATGTAAATATGTATTATAATATATTATATATATTATAACGTAATGTAAAGATATAACATATAATATATTAATATATAATAATATATTATGTTATTCTCATTATAATCTATAAAAATAATTTATATTATTATTATTTTTACTAAATATAATAACGTAATATATATATATATTATATATAAAAGTATGTTATTAATATATATATATATATATATATAATAACGTAATATTTTTATTAAATATAATAAAGTAATATATATATATATATATATATTATAACGTAATATTTTGATTAAATATAATAACCTTATATATATATATGTTATTAATATATATAATAACGTTATATATATATATATATAAGTATGTTATTAATATATATATAATAACGTAATATTTTTATTAAATATAATAAAGTTTTATATATATATATATATATATATGTTATTAATATATATAATAACGTAATATATATTATAACATAATATTTTATAGCTTATGATTTATAAATTATTTTTGTTATATTACTATGTAAATATGTATTATAATAAATTTTATATATATACATAATAACGTAATGTAAAGATATAACATATAATATATTAATATATAATAATATATTATGTTATTCTCATTATAATCTATAAATATAATTTATATTATTATTATTTTTACTAAATATAATAACGTAATATATATATATATAAGTATGTTATTAATATATATTATTATATTAATATGTATGTTATTAATATATATGTATATTATTAATATATATGAGTCAAAGGGGGTCATAGGTTGATCTATGACCCCTTATATATGTATATATATATATATATATATATATATGTTATTAATATATATATAATAACGTAATATTTTTATTAAATATAATAACCATATATATATCTTATTAATATATATGTATATTATTAATATATATGAGTCAAAGGGGGTCATAGGTTGACCTATGACCTCCTTCGACCCATTACATAACAACATATGTCCCTAGGGGTCCTAGGACCCCTAGTGACATATTAGAATCGTTCTTATGGGTCGAAGGAGGTCATAGGTTGATCTATGACCCCCTTCGACGCATTACATGACGACATATGTCCCTAGGGGTCCTAGGACCCCTACGGACATATTAGAATCGTTCTTATGGGTCAAAGGGGGTCATAGGTTGACCTATGACCCCATTCAACCCATTAAATGATGACATATGTCCCTAGGGGTCTAGGACCCATAGGGACATATTAGAATCGTTCTTATGGGTCAAAGGGGGTCATAGGTTGACCTATGACCCCCTTCGACCCATTAAATGCTGACATATGTCCCTAGGGGTCCAAGGACCCCTAGGGACATATTAGAATCGTTCATATGGGTCAAAAGGTGTCATAGGTTGACCTATGACCCCCTTTGACCAATTACATGATGACATATGTCCCTAGGGGTCCTAGCACCACTAGACATATTAGAATTGTTCATATGGATCAAAGGAGATCATAGGTTGACCTATGAAACCCTTCGACCCATTAAATGATGACATATGTCCCTAGGGGTACTAGGACCCCTAGGGACATATTAGAATTGTTCATATGGATCAAAGAGAGTCATAGGTTGACCTATGACCCCCTTCGACCCATTAAATGATGACATATGTCCCTAGAGGTCTTAGGACGCCTAGAGACATATTAGAATTGTTCATATGGGTCAAAGGGGTCATAGGTTGACCTATGGCCCCCTTTGACCCATTACATGATGACATATGTCCTGAGGACTCCTAGGGACATATGAGAATCATTCTTATGGGTCAAAGGGGGTCATAGGTTGACCTATAACCCCATTCGACACATTACATGACGACATATGTCCCTAGGGGTCCTAGGTCCCCTAGGGACATATTAGAATCGTTCATATGGGTCGAAGGGGGTCATAGGTTGACCTATGATCCCCTTCGACCCATTAAATGACAACATATGTCCCTAAGGACATATTAGAATTGTTCATATGGGTCAAAGAGGGTCATAAGTTGACCTATGACCCCCTTTGACCCATTACATAATGACATATGTCCCTACGACCCTTAGGGACATATGAGAATTGTTCTTATAGGTCAAAGGGGATCACAGGTTGGCCTATGACCCCCTTCAACGCATTATATGATGACATATGTCCTTACGGGTCCTAGGACCCCTAGGGAAATATTAGAATCGTTCTTATAGGTCAAAGGTGGTCATAGGGTGACCTATGACACCCTTCAACCCATTACATGACGACATATGTCTCTAGGGGTCCTAGGACCCCTAGAGACATATTAGATCATTCTTATGGGTCAAACGGAGTCATAGGTCAACCTATGACCCCCTTTGACCCATTACATGATGACATATATCCCTACGAATCATAGGACACCTAGGGACATATTAAAATTGTTCATATGGATCAAAGGGGGTCATAGGTTGACCTATGACCCCCTTTGACCCAAACATGATGACATATGTCCCTAGGGGTCTTAGGACTCCTAGGGACATATCAGAATGCTTCTTATGGGTCAAAGAGGGTCATAGGTTGACCTATGACCCACTTCGACAAATTACATAATGACATATGTCCAAAGGGGTCCTAGGAACCCTAAGGACATATTAGAATCGTTCTTATGGGTCAAAGGGAGTCATAGGTTGACTTATGACTCCCTTTGACCCTTTACATGACAACATATGTCCCTAGGGGTCCTAAGACCCCTAGGGACATATTAGAATCGTTCTTATGGGTCGAAGGGGGTCATAGGGTGACCTATGACACCCTTCAATCCATTACATGATGACATATGTCCCTAGGGGTCCTAGGACCCCTAGGGACATATTAGAATCATTCTTATGGGTCAAATAGGGTCATAGGTCAACCTATGACCCCCTTTGACCCATTACATGATACCATATGTCCCTACTGGTCATAGGACACCTAGGGACATATTAGAATTGTTCATATGGGTAAAAGGGGGTCATAGGTTGACCTATGACCCCATTTGACCCATTAAATGATGACATATGTCACTACGACTCCTAGGACCCCTAGGGACATATTAGAATTGTTCATTTGGGTCAAAGGAGGTCATAGGTTGACCTATGACCCCCTTCGACCCATTAAATGATGACATATGTCCCTAGGGGTCCTAGGACCCCTAGGGACATATTAGAATTGTTCATATGGGTCAAAGGGGGTCATAGGTTGACCTATGACCTCCTTTGACCCATTACATGACGACATATGTCCGTAGGACCCCTAGGGACATATGAGAATGCTTTTTATGGGTCAAAGGGTGTCATAGGTTGATTTACGACCCCCTTCGACACATTACATGATGACATATGTCCCTATGGGTCATAGGACCCCAAGGGACATATTAGAGTCATTCATATGGGTGAAAGGAGGTAATAGGTTGACCTATGATCCCCTTCGACCCATTAAATGATAAAATTTGTCCCTAGGGGTCCTACGACCCCTAGGGACCTTTGAGAATCGTTCTTATGGGACAAAGGGGGTCATAGGTCCCTTTGATGCATTACATGATGACATATGTCCCTAAGGGTCCTGAGACCCCTAGGAAAATATTAAAATCATTCTTATGGGTCAAAGGTGGTGATAGGTTGACCTATGACCCGCTTCGACCCATTACATGATGACATATGTCCCTAAGGGTCCTCGGATCCCTTGGGACATATTAGAATCTTTCTTATAGGTCTAAGGGGGTCATAAGTTGACCTATGACCCCCTTTGACCCATTACATGATGACATATGTCCCTAGGAGTCATACGACCCCTTAGGGACATATTAGAATGCTTCTTATGGGTCAAAGGGGGTGATAGGTTGACCTATGACCCCCTTCGACGCATTACATAACGACATATGTCTAAAAGGGTCCTAGGACCCCTAGAGACATATTAGAATCATTCTTATGGGTCAAAGGGGGTCATAGGTTGACCTATGACCCCCTTCGACCCATTAAATGATGACATATGTCCCTATGGGTCCTAGGACCCCTAGGGACATATTAGAATCATTCATATGGGTCAAAGGGCATCATAGGTTGACCTATGACCCCTTTCAACCCATTGCATGATGACATATGTCCCTAGGGGTCATAGCACCCCTAGGGTGATATTAGAATTGTTCATATGGATCAAAGGAGATCATAGGTTGACCTATGAACCCCTTCGACCCATTAAATGACGACATATGTCCCTAGGGGTCCTAGGACATATTAGAATTGTTCACATGGATCAAAGGGAGTCATAGGTTGACATATGATCCCTTTTGACCCATTAAATGATGACATGTCCCTAGGGGTCCTAGGACGCCTAGGGACATATTAGAATTGTTCATATGGGTCAAAGGGGGTTATAGGTTGACCTATGGCCCCCTTTGACCCATTACATGACGACATATGTCCTGAGGACCCCTAAGGACATATGAGAATCATTCTTATGGGTCAAGGGGGGTCTTAGGTTGACCTATGACCCCATTCGACACATTACATGACGACATATGTCCCTAGGGCTCCTAGGTCCCCTAGGGACATATTAGAATCGTTCATATGGGTCGAAGGGGGTCATAGGTTGACCTATGATCCCCTTCGACCCATTAAATGATGACATATGTCCCTAGGGGTCCTAGGACCACTAGGGACATATTAGAATTGTTCATATGGGTCAAAGGGGGTCATAGGTTGACCTATGACCCCCTTTGACCTCTTACATGATGACATATGTCCCTACGACCCCTAGGGACATATGTGAATCATTCTTATGGGTCAAAGGGGATCATAGGTTGACCTATGACCCCTTTCAACGCATTACATGATGACATATGTCCCTACGGGTCCTAAGACCCCTAGGGAAATATTAGAATCATTCTTATAGGTCAAAGGTGGTCATAGGGTGACCTATGACACCCTTCAACCTATTACATGATGACATATGTCTCTAGGGGTCCTAAGACCCCTAGAGACATATTAGAATCATTCTTATGGGTCAAACGGGGTCATAGGTCAACCTATGACCCCCTTTGACTCATTACATGGTGATATATATCCCTACGGGTCATAAGACACCTAGGGACATATTAGAATTGTTCATATGGGTCAAAGGGGGTCATAAGTTGACATATGACCCCCTTTGACCCATTACATGATGACATATGTCCCTAGGGGTCCTAGGACCCCTAGGGACATATTATAATGCTTCTTATTGGTCAAAGGGGGTCATAGGTTGACCTATGACCCCCTTCGACAAATTACATAATGCCATATGTCAAAAGAGGTCCTAGGAACCCTAGGGACATATTAGAATCGTTCTTATGGGTCAAAGGGAGTCATAGGTTGACCTATGACCCCCTTTGACCCTTTACATGACAACATATGTCCCTAAGGGTCTTAGGACCCCTAGGGACATATTAGAATCTTTCTTATGGGTCAAAGGGGGTCATAGGGTGACCTATGACACCCTTCAATCCATTACATGACGACATATGTCCCTAGGGGTCCTAGGACCCCTAGGGACATATTAGAATCATTCTTATGGGTCAAATGGGGTCATAGGTCAACCTATGACCCCCTTTGACCCATTACATGATGACATATGTCCCTACTGGTCATAGGACACCTAGGGACATATTAGAATTGTTCATATGGGTAAAAGGGGGTCATAGGTTGACCTATGACCCCATTCGACTCATTAAATGATGCCATATGTCACTAGGGCTCCCAGGACCCTTAGGGACATATTAGAATTGTTCATTTGGGTCAAAGGAGGTCATAGGTTGACCTATGACCCCCTTCGAACCATTAAATGATGACATATGTCCCTAGGGGTCCTAGGACCCCTAAGGACATATTAGAAAATTTCATATGGGTCAAATGGGGTCATAGGTTGACCTATGACCTCCTTTGACCTATTACATGACGACATATGTCCCTAGGACCCCTAGGGACATATGAGAATCGTTCTTATGGGTCAAAGAGTGTCATAGGTTGATCTACGACCCCCTTCGACACATTACATGACCACATATGTCCCTATGGGTCCTAGGACCCCTAGGGACATATTAGAGTCATTCATATGGGTCAAAGGGGGCCATAGGTTGACCTATGATCCCCTTCGACCCATTAAATGATAACATTTGTCCCTAGGGGTCCTACAACCCCTAGGGACATATGAGAATCATTTTTATGGGACAAAGGGGGTCATAGGTTGACCTATGACCCCCTTCGACGCATTATATGATGACATATGTCCCTAGGGGTCCTGGGACCCCTAGGAAAATATTAAAATCATTCTTATGGGTCAAAGGTGGTCATAGGTTGACCTATGACCCGCTTCGACCCATTACATGATGACATATGTCCCTAAGGGTCTTCGAATCCCTAGGGACATATTAGAATCGTTCTTATAGGACTAAGGGGGTCATAAGTTGAACTATGACCCCCTTTGACCCATTACATGATGACATATGTCCCTAGGAGTCATACAACCCCTTAGGGACATATTAGAATGCTTCTTATGGGTCAAAGGGGGTGATAGGTTGACCTATGACCCCCTTCGACGCATTACATGACGACATATGTCTAAAGGGGTCCTAAGGCCCCTAGAGACATATTAGAATCATTCTTATGGGTCAAAGGGAGTCATAGGTTGACCTATGACCCCCTTCGACCCATTAAATGATGACATATGTCCCTAGGGGTCCTAGGACCCCTAGGGACATATTAGAATCATTCATATGGGTCAAAGGGCATCATAAGTTGACCTATGACCTCCTTCGACCCATTACATGACGACATATTAGAATCATTCATATGAGTCGAAGGGGGTCATAGGTTGATTTATGATCCCTTCGACCCATTACATAATGACATATGTCCCTAGAGGTCCTAGGACCCCTAGGGACATATTAGAATCATTCTTATGGGTCAAAGGTGGTCATAAGTTGACCTATGACCCGCTTCGACACATTACATGATGACATATGTCCCTAGGGGTCTTCGAAACCCTAGGAACATATTAGAATTGTTCTTATGGGTCAAAGGGGGTCATAGGTTGACAATTGACCCACTTCGACACATTACATGATGACATATGTCCCTAGGGGTCCTAGGACCCCTAAGAATATATAAGAATGCATCATATGGATCAAAGGGTGTCATAGGTTTACCTATGACGCCCTTCGACCCATTAAATGATGACATATGTACATAGGGGTCTCAGGACACCTAGGGACATATTGCAATCATTCTTATGGGTCAAAGGGGGTCATAGGTTGACCTATGATCCCCTTCGACCCATTAAATGATGACATATGTTCTTGGGGTCCTAAGTCCCCTAGGAACATATTAGAATCGTTCTTATGGGTCAAACGGGGTCATAGGTTGACCTATGACCCCCTTTGACCAATTACATGACCACATATGTCCCTAGTGGTCCTAGGACCCCTAGGGACATATTAGAATCGTTCTTATGGGTCAAAGGGTTTCATTGGGTGACCTATGACCCCTTTTGACCCATTAGATGATGACATATGTCCTTATCGGTCAAAGGTGGTCATAGGTTTACTTATGACCCTCTTCGACACATTACATGACGACATATGTCCCTAGGGTTCCTAGGACACTTAGGGACATATTAGAATGCTTCATATGGGTCAAAGGGTGTTATAGGTTGACCTATGACCCCCTTCGACCTCTTAAATGATGACATATATAGCTAGGGGTCCTAGGACCCCTAGGGACATATTAGAATCGTTCATATGGGCCAAAGGGGGTTCATAGGTTGACCTATCACCCAAGTCGACCAATTACATGACGACATATGTCCCTAGGGTTCTTAGGACCCCTTAGGGACATATGTCATCATGTAATGGGTCGAATGGGGTTGACCTATGACCCCATTCGACCCATTACATGATGACATATGTCCCTAAGGGGTCCTAGGAACCCTAGGGACATATTAGAATCGTTCTTATGGGTCAAAGGGGCCCATAGGGGTACCTATGATCCCCTTCGACCTATTAAATGATGACATATGTTCTTACGGGTCCTAGGACCCCTAGGTAGATATTAGAATCGTTCTTATGGGTCGAAGAAGGTCATAAATCAACCTATGAGCCACTTTGATCTAGATGAACGATTCTAATATGTCCCTAGGGATCGTAGGACCCCTCGGGACATATGTCGTCATGTAATGGGTCGAAGGGGGTCATAGGTCAAACTATAACTCCATTTGACCCATATGAACAATTCTAATATGTCCCTAGGGGTCCTAGAACACCTAGGGACATATGTCATTATGTAATCTGTCGAAGGGGGTCATAGGGGTCATAGTTCAACCTATGACCCCCTTGAACCCATAAGAATGATTCTAATATGTCTCTAGGGGTCCTAGGACCGCTAGGAAAATATGTCATCATTTAAAGGGTCAAAGGGGGTCATAGGACAACCTATGACCCCCTTTGACCCATAAGAACGATTCTAATATGTCCCTAGGGGTCCTAGGACCGCTAGGTACATATGTCATCATTTAATGGGTTGAAGGGGGTCATAGGTCAACCTATGACAACCTTTGACCCATATGAAGCATTCTAATATGTCCCTAAGGGTCTTAGGACTCCTAAGGACATATGTCATTATGTAATGTGTCAAAGTGGGTTATAAGTCAACCTATGACCCCCTTACACCCATAAGAATGATTCTAATATATCCCTATGACATATGTCATCATCTAATGGGTCGAAGGGGGTCATAGGTCACCCTATTAGCCCCTTTAACCCATAATAACTATTCTAATATGTCCCTAGGGGTTCTAGGACCCTTAGGGACATATGTCGTCATGTAATGTGTCCAAGGGGGTCATAAGTCAAGCTATGACCCCCTTTGACCCATAAGAATGATTCTAATAAGTCCATAGGACCCCTGGGGACATATGTCATCATGTAATAGGTTGACCTATGACCCCTTTTAACCCATATGAATGATTCTAATATGTCCCGAGGGATCCTAGAACCCTTGGGGACATATGTCTTCATCTAATGGGTCGAAGATTCTAATATGTCCCTAAGGGTCCTAGGACCCCTAGGGATATATGTTGTCATTTAATGGGTCGAAGGGGGTCATAGGTCAACCTATGACCCCCTTTGACCCATATGAAGCATTCTAATATGTCCCTAGGGGTCCTAGGACCCCTAGGGACATATGTCATCATGTAACGGATCAAAGGGGGTTATAGGTCAACCTATGACCCCCTTTGACCCATAAGAACGATTTTAATATGTCCCTAGGGGTCCTAGGATCCCTAGCTATATATGTCATCATTTAATGGGTTGAAGGGGGTCATAGGTCAACCTATGACACCCTTTGACCCATATGAAGCATTCTAATATGTCCCTAGGTGTCCTAGGACCCCTAGGGACATATGTCATCATGTAATGTGTCGAAGTGGGTCATAAGTCAACCTATGACCTCCTTTGACCCATAAGAATGATTCTAATATGTCCCTAGGGGTCCTAGGATCCCTAAGGACATATGTCATCATGTAATGGGTCGAAGGGGGTCACAGGTCAACCTATGACCCCCTTTGACCCATATGAATGAATCTAATATGTTCCTAGGGGTCCTAGGACCCCTATGGACATATGCCATCATGTAATATGTCGAAGGGTTTCATAGGTTAACATATGACCCCCTTTGAGCCATAAGAATGATTCTAATATTTCCCTAGGGGTCCTAGGACCCTAGGGAGATATGTCATCATTTAATGGGTTGAAGGAGGTCATAGATCAACCTATGACCCCCTTTGACCCATATGAAGCATTTTAATATGTCCCTAGGGGTCCTAGGACCCCTATGGACATATGTCGTTACGTAATGGGTCGAAGGGGGTCATAGGTCACCCTTTGACCCCTTTTAACCTATTAAAAGGATTCTAATATGTCCCTTGGGGTCTTAGGACCCCTAGGGACATATGTTATCATGTAATGGGTCAAAGGGGATCATAGGTCAACCTATGACCCCCTTTGAGCCATAAGAATGATTTTAATATGTCCCTAGGGGTCCTATAACCCCTAGGGATATATGTAATCATTTAATGGGTCGAAGGGGGGTCATAGGTCAACCTATGACCCTCTTTGAATCATAAGAATGATTCTAATATGTCCCTAGGGGTCTTAAGACACCTAGGGACATATGTCATCATTTAATGAGTCAAATGGGGTCATACGTCACTCTATAACCCCCTTTGATCCATAAGAATGATTCTAATATGTCCCTAGGGGTCCTAAGACCCCTAGGGACATATATCATCATGTAATAGGTTGAAGGGGGTCATAGGTCAACCTATGACTCCCTTTGACCCATAAGAATGATTCTAATATGTCCTTAGGGGTCCTAAGACCCTTAGGGATATATGTTGTCATTTAATGGGTCGAAGGGGGTCATAGGTCAACTTATGACACCCTTTGACCCATATGAAGCATTCTAATATGTCCCTAGGTGTCCTAGGATCCCTAAGGACATATGTCATCATGTAATGGTTCGAAGGGGGTCATAGGTCACCCTATGACCCCCTTTGACCCATAAGACCAATTCTAATATGTCCCGAGGGGTCCTAGGAGCCCTAGGGACATATCTTGTCATTTAATGGGTAAAAGGGGGTCATACGTCATCATATGACCCCATTTGACCCATATGAAGCATTCTAATATTTTCCTAAGGGTCTTAGGACCCCTAGGGACATATGTCATCATGTAATGTGTCGAAGGTGGTCATAAGTCAACTTATGACTCCCTTTGACCCATATGAATGATTCTAATATGTCCCTAGGGGTCTTAAGACCCCTAAGAACATATGTCATCATTTAATGGATCGAAGGGGGTCATAGGTCAACCTATAACCCCCTTTGATCCATATGAATGATTCTAATATGTCCCTACGGGTCCTAGGACCCCTAGGGACATATGTCGTCATATAATGGGTCGAAGGGGGTCATAGGTCAACCTATGACCCCCTTAGACCCATATGAAAGATTCTAATATGTCCCTAGGGGTTCTAGGACCCCTAGGGACTATGTCATCATGTAATGGGTCATGAACAATTCTAAGACGTTCCTAGGGGTCCTAGGACCCCTAGGGAAATATGTCATCATGTAATTGGTCAAAGGGGTTCATAGGTCAACCTATGACCCCCTTTGACTCATAAGAATGATTCTAATATGTCCCTAGGGCTCCTAGGATCACTAGGGACATATGTCGTCATTTAATTATTCAAAGGAGGTCATAGGTCAACCTATGACCCACTTTGACCCATATGAACGAATCAAATATGTTCCTAGGGGTCCTAGGACCCCTAGGGACATACGTCGTCATGTAATATGTCGAAGGGGGTCAGAGGTTAACCTGTGACCCCCTTTGAGCCATAAAAATGATTCTAATATGTCCTTAGGGGTCCTAGGACCCCTAGGGAGATATGTCATCATTTGATGGGTTGAAGGGGGTCATATGTCAACCTATGACCCGCTTTAACCCATATGAAGAATTCTAATATGTCCCTAGGGGTCCTAGGACCCCTATGGACATATGTCATCAGGTAATGGGTCAAAGGGGGTCATAGGTCGCCCTATGACCCCCTTTGACCGATTAGAAGGATTCTAATATGTCCCTAGGGGTCTTAGGACCCCTAGGGACATATGTAGTCATGTAATGGGTCGAAGAGGGTGATATGTCAACCTATGACCCCCTTTGACCCATAAGAATGATTCTAATATGTCCTTAGGGGTCCTAGCACCCCTAGGGACAAATGTCATCATTTAATGGGTTGAAGGGGGTCATAGGTCAACCTATGACCCCCGTTGATCCATAAGAACAGTTCTAATATGTCCCTAGGGGTCCTAGGACCGGTAGGAACATATGTTGTCATTTAATGGGTCAAAGGGGGTCATTGGTAAACCTATGACCCCCTTTGACCCATATGAATGATTCTAATATGTCTTGAGGGATCCTAGGACCCCTGGGGACATATGTCATCATGTAATGGGTCGAACGGGGTCATAGGTCAATCTATGACCCCCTTTAACCCATATGAATGATTCTAATATGTCCCTAGGGATCCTAGGACCCCTAGGGACATATGTCGTCATGTAATGGGTTGAAGATTCTAATATGTCCCTAGGGGTCCAAGGACCCCTAGGGATATATGTTGTCATTTAATGGGTCGAAGGGGATCATAGGTCAACCTATGACCCCCTTTGACCCATATGAAACATTCTAATATGTCCCTAGGGGTCTTAGGACCCCTAGGGACATATGTCATCATGTAATGGGTCAGAGGGGGTTATAGGTCAACCTATGACCCCCTTTGACCCATAAGAACGATTGTAATATGTCCCTAGGGGTCCTAGGACCCCTAGCTATATATGTCATCATTTAATGGGTCGAAGGGGGTCATAGGTTAACCTATGACACCTTTTGACCCATATGAAGCATTCTAATATGTCCCTAGGTGTCCTAGGACCCCTAGGGACATATGTCGTCATGTAATGTGTCGAAGAGGGTCATATATCAACCTATGACCCCCTTTGACCCATAAGAACGATTCTAATATGTCCCTAGGGGTCCTAGGACCCCTAGGGACATATGTCGTCATCTAATGGGTCGAAGGGTGTCATAGGTCACCCTATGAGCCCCTTTGACTCATAAGAATGATCTAATATGTCCCTAGGGGTCCTAGGACCCCTAGAGACAAATGTCATCATTTAATGGGTCAAAGAGGGTCATAGGTCAACCTATGACCCACTTTGACCCATATGAAGCATTCTAATATGTCCCTAGGTGTCGTAGGACCCCTAGGGACATATGTCATCATGTAATGTGTCGAAGGGGGTCATAGTTCACCCTATGACCCCCTTCAAACCATATGAAAGATTCTAATATGTCCTTAGGGGTCTTAGGACCCTTAGGGACATATGTCATCGTGGAATGTGTCGAAGGGGGTCATATGTCACCCTATGATCCCCTTCGACCCATATGAATGATTCTAATATGTCCCTAGGGGTCTTAGGACCCCTAAGGACATATGTCATCTTGAAATGTGCTGAAGGTGGTCATTGGTCACCCTATGACCCCCTTCGACCCATATGAATGATTCTAATATGTCCCTAAGGGTCCTAGGACCCCTAGGGACAAATGTCGTCTTGTAATATATCGAAAGGGTTCATAGGTCATCCTGTGACCCCCTACGACCGATATAAACTATTCCAATATGTCTCTAGGGATCTTAGGATCCCTTAGGGACATATGTCATCATGGAATGTGTCGAAAGGGGTCATAGGTCATCTTGTGAGCCCTTTTGTCCCATATAAATGACTCCACTAGAAATAATATAGTAAAAATAATAATAATATAGTATAACAATCATATATATATATATATATATATATAAAATTTATAGATTATAATAATAATAACATAATATATTAATATTATAATTTACATATGATAATAATAATAATAATATATTATAGATTATAATTTATATATGATAATAATAATAATATGTATTAATAACATATATATAATATATTATGTTATTATATTTAATAAAAATATAGTAAAAATAATAATAATATATATTATATTTATAGATAATAATAATAATAATAACATAATATATTATTATATATTAATAGATTATATATTATATCTTTACATTACGTTATATATATATATAATATTATATTATATTATTATATAATATATAGATTATATATTATTTTATATATAATAGTTATGTTATTATATTATATATTTATAGATTATATATTATATCTTTACATATTTCATAACTCAAATTAGTTATATCACTTACAAATTTGTTTTTTCCTCTAATTTTTGTGCCTTTTCCCTCCAATTTTTATGTCGCCGATATCGGATATCAGATCTCATATCGGATATCCGATATGAGATCCGATATCCGATATCCGATCTCAATTCGGATATCCGATAAGGCTTGGGCCTTACTTTCCAGGTTTGGTACCTGGATAGGTGAAAAAAAGTCAGAGCGGATTTTGAAGCGCTTTTAGACGTGTTCAAACTCTATTTTTTTCACATTGCCACTTTTTGGCACACCATGATCTTGCACATACCCACAAGTGTAGTTGGTTTTGGAGTATATTTTAGAGTGAGGAAAAGGGTATTTTAATCACCCAATAGTTTAGGAAGTTCTGTGGAAATTTTTGGAGAAAACAACAAATTAGTGACTGGCAAGGGCTAGTTGGAACAAGCCTAGAAGAGGCAAAATTGAGAACGTGTAAGAGATGAGTTGCTGAGAGTGTGCAAGGAGTTGGAACATGTTAAATGAGATGTTTTGAGATGATCCAAGGTGTTGAGGCCATGGTATGATGCCAAGGATGAGTTTTGGTACTTGCATAGGGTGTTCCAACCAAGCTACAAATGCATAGGATAGGACCTTGTAAGGTACTTGCAAATTATGGTTCTAATGCCGACAAAATAGAACTCCCACCAAACTTGGAAATTTACCTTATCTTTAATGTCAAGGACTAAGTTCAATATAAAGGGCCTACATTCATAGAAGGACAAACAAAATCAAAGGTTGAAGAAGTCACTATCCCATTATAATCTCAGCCAAAAGCTGAAAAGGTTATGGATTCAAGAATCAAGAAGAAGACTTGTCATGGCACCTATATGGAGCATCTTATCAAATGGAAGGATCAACCAGAATCTGAAGTAACATGGATAGATGAGAGTGATTTTGGAAAGAAAGGTATTCCTACGAAATTCCTTAAGATTTATCCACCATGAGTTCTTTCTCACATGGGGAGAATGGTGCAAGAGCACCTAGTGAGTTTGAAAATGATGATGCAACTACTGTAGATGATGCAAATATTGATGAGTTGTAAAGCGAGGGGGAGAAAATCACTATTGAATCCTTCCTAAAAATCAATGGCTTATTAGATGAACCAATTAACACTTTGTTGAGGAGTTATGGACAAAATATGTTCAATACTCTAATCCCTAGATTAGGAAATATTCTTACTTAATAAGTGTAACCCCAAGCATTGTCACCATAGTTGGCAACAAATGGTGAGAGTCCCAATCAACTAGTGAAAAAAATGACTAAGTTGATGGAGTTGAATCCTACATTACACACATCTCCTAGTAGTGGACAGGAGGATGTTGGGATTGGGAGCATAACACCTATTCCCTTTCCCAGTTTTATGGACAATTGATGGGAACTCAAGTAGATGGGAGAAATTCCAATTTTTTTGAAGCGATAAAGTTTTGTGATGTATTTAGAATATCTAAGATAGACTTATTTTTTATGTGAACTAAACCATTCTTACATTACTATTTAAATGTATTTGTATTGTTGGTCATGGTGTACTACTAGCATACCTAAAATTTTTTTTTTTTTTTTTTGGTAAATTAAGTCGAGAGATATCTAATTTAAAATATGTAAAGTTTAGAAATATAAATAGTTCATCATATAAATATTATAGAATTAATTTATTTTAAATAATAGAAATAATCATAACAAATAGATAGAAATAAAAAATAATAATTTTATACAAAAAGTTTTAATTTATTTTAAATAATTAAATAATAGAAACATCATAGAATTAATAATTCAGTAAAATCATAACAAATAGACACTAAACAATCCCAAATTCAAACATACGAAGGTCCAACTAGAATAATGACTTTAAATAACCAAATACCAAAGCCAAACAAAGGAAATGGGACTTTTACCTGAAATGAATAAATTACATGAAGAAGGGTGGCTGGCTGTTTGGAAATCTACTTATTTTTCTTCTCTCCCTCCTGTCATCCAAGAGAACATGCAATGAAAGAAAAATATCGTCATAATAAGAAAATATGAAAAATATTGTTCTAGCTTTAAAAAAATTGGAGACATCAAAACATAAAATCTAGATTCTAAACAAATCAAAACATAAAATCTATGATTTAAACTAAATCTCATCACTTACGCATCATAACAATATGGTCCACCTTAGTCATGTGGACAGTCTTGGGGAAGAGGTTGCAACAATGTATTTAGATCCAGTTGATCACTCTTTCTCTCTCTCCCTCTCTCTGTATTCAATCTAATGAGTCAACTGGATCTGCTCGACATTTTAATGTCTCAAGTATTGCCTCATGGTCCGACTCACGAACTTTCCAAAGATTCTTATTATGTGATTTTCCACCATATTTTATCAAGTGGACATTTGATGTGACAACAAGATTTGAATAATGAAGAATCTTCCTCTCTGTTTGCCAATCCTCGAATAACCACAAGTTAGGGTTCTTCATAGAATATCAGCTAAGCCATGTGCCGGTTACAACCACCGCACCGACATGGTACTCTAAACCTTCACCATCTATAACCGAGTGATCCAATTTTTGTTTGGCTTGAACACAATGACACAAATAATAGTATGTCCCTTCTTCATTGTCTTCAGGTGCAATAATAGAAAAAACATGGCCTACAGTGACAAATGTACAAAATGCGGTCATTAATTTAGAAAATACTTGGGTAAAAGTTATAAAGTTACATATTGAAATTACAAAGATATATAAATATATATATTACCAGGTTGCACTAGATCAGACAAGCGGTCAAAGTCAATAGATGATTCTATCTGTACCATTTCTAGTGCTTGTGGGGAAGATAGGTGTCAATTGCATCCAAAACCCGTATATCCCATTTGTCCACCCATTCAGTCGACTCACAGTCATCCCAATTTTCCTCTGCACATGATGGACAATAGCATGCCATTTTTCGTGTGTGGATACTCCATGAACCTGCATTAGAGCTTCTAAAAGAGTGCAACTCACTGGATCCTGTTAGTGTGCAACAATCCTGATATGGTGCAATGTTAGTATTATCTATCAACCAAAAAAATCTACGAACTGTAGACTCACCTTCCTTACCTGGACCCATTGTAGCGTTACACCACTGGACGATGGATTTTGCATTTGTCAATATTGCTCCATCTTTTTACTTTAGTCCTTCACGAGCTAAGGCTCTTTTGATGCATGCGCCTGCACCATCGTGCTCTCCCTTTCCATGACCAGCCTCTGTGAAATTCCACATGTATTGAATTCTACACAACTTGTGCATCCTGCTCAACCAATAGAACATCCATGCATTCTTGAATTGAGATGCACAATTGTCTGACCAAATAATGTGCTGACGATATGTGATGCCCCTATTAGCCAAATCTCCATAAAATAGTTGAAAACAACCATGTACGAACTCCGTAGAATGTGATCGATCATCGCTGATGTAAAAATGGTACTCCCTCAAAATCTTCCTGTCATCCTCTGTACTTGTAGGTGAATGCATGAATGTTATGTGAACAAATATGGAAACCTGTTGAGAAGTATAATACTTTGCTTGCACCTCATTTTGTGGTTGTAGTGTGTAGTTCTCTGTGAAATCTACAACCGAAACAATGGTATCTAGTGGAAACGTATCCTTGCACAACTTGAATTGCAAATCCAGCCATCGAGCTCTATGGGTATGCCTTGCATACTCGTAAATAATGTTTTCACGAAAAATCTTCATGAACTCATACACTAGAATCTTTTCAATGACTAAATCACATCTTTTACCATGTTTCCCATCTTTTAGAGCATATGTCATTGTCTTAAATTTTTTCGTAATCTACTATTTCATTTCCAATTGCATGTGTACTATCCATATGTTGACAAGTTGATAAAAGTTGCAAAGAACCACAAAATAAGCACGTACCATCCAAGCATGATGTCTTGTAAAATTGTTGGCCGTCCCCTATTTCACATAAAATGTTGGTTATGAATTCCCTTGAAGATCTTGGTGGCTCATTTATGTCACAATCCTGCAAAACAAACTGAGAATGCAAAATTACACATATATGCCTAAAAACATCAAAATGGTTAGAAAATTCAATATGTATCCTACAACAACAAGTTGTGCGTGTGTGATTTATCTTCACATAAAAAGGTTTACCCATCTCAAAAAATCTTTAACTTATTCGAATTTGAGGATACATACCAATAAATTTTGCAAAAAATTGTGTCCAAAAAATGTTTCGCATGTGGTTCGCGATTTTGGCTACCAATCCTCCTTCTTACAACATCTCTTTGATTAGGGGAAACACGTGTGTTATTTTTTCAAAAATCTTCGATCAATGATTTCAAGGCTTCACTAATTTCTTTATCCTTTCGTGGTAGTCTACCGCTAAATGTCCATAACTCATTTTTTGTTGGATCTTCCAATTTCTCACGCCTTAGCATGGCTCTCCTTAGAGTACCTCTACCAATTTTTAATGTTTTGCTTGTCTTTCTCATGAGTCGAGCTTTCTTCATTTGGCTACTTACTATTGTCGATGTAAGTACTCGTCTTGCGATATTACTATCTTTGGTGCGTGATTTAGAACCCACTTTGTCATAAGCATTCATTAGATTCTTTACAATGTTTTTTTCATTTGAATTATCCATCGTTCTTAGCCCAAGAATCTTCATGATAGGCCTAAATTTTAAATTCCTCATCATTTCAACAAATAATTGGCATTGACCTGTAATATTTAATTCATCAAAAAATAATCTCCAAATACAATTAACTTTTCTTTGACAAGTACGCTTGCTAATCTTGTTAGGCATTGATTTCAAAATGTTACTATCAATATCAATCAAATATTTTGGTCTTCTAAAATGAATTCTAGAAGGTGTTATAATCTCTTCAATTCTCTCAACATTTTGAACATCAACATAAGGTTGAGTGTATTGCGTACCTTGAATCGAAGATGATGTGCCTTGGCAATAAGATGCAAAAGATGGAATATCACCTACTTGATGTGTTGATGTTGTGCCTTCAACATGACATGATGGAGTGTGTATATCGTCGGATCTACAAATCGGCGTCTCTTCAACGTGAGAGGACGATATGACTTCAACATTGGAAGATGGTGTAGTAGACGATATGAATCCAACATTAGAAGATGATGTAGCTTCACAATTCAATTGTCTTCTTGAGCATAACAGTCTCATTCGTTCTCTTTGTCTTTCCAATTCTTCCTCTTTGTTTCTTGGTACCGGTGGTTCTTGATCCTCTTCGAAAGTCAATTCTTCATTATTGCTTTGCAATTTTCTTTGCTCACGTAGTAATTTCATTTTATCTCTTTTAATTGCCAAATCTCTCTCCCTATCTTCATTTGTTTGATTTTTTGGTTTCTTCCTTGGCATGATGATGATTTCTACATGTCAAATTATTCAAACATTTGAATTACTTAAAATGTGTAAATTACAAATTATTCAAATACATATAAAAATTATAATTATTTGAATGAATACACAATATATATATAAAATGACTTGTCAAATTTCTAACCATTTCGAAATAACATTTCATTGAAACATACAAATTTCAATGAATTCACTATATATTAAACAACATGTCAAATTATAATCAAATTTGTATCTATATATCAACAAACAATATTTAAAATGGATTGCACTAACCTTTTCTATACAAGGAATATTCAAAAAGTCTTCAAATTGTGTATCCAATGATTGAATTTGGTGTTTGCTAGCTTCCAAAAGTGTTTGCCACCTTTAAATAGTGTTTGTTAGCTTGAAATAGTGTTTGCCACCTTGAAAGACTGTTTGTTGTGTTGAAACCCGTGATTTCTGTCGAGATAACAGAGTGCAGAACAGACCAAAAGCAGAGAATGAATGAAACGGGCCCCAAAGTTGCTTTTTGACCATTTTTAGGTGATTTCACATAGTGCGTACGCCCTATAGTGTGTACGCGTTATAGCGTGTACGCACTATGTTAGAACACATCACTCTCCACCCTCCCTACTCTCTCTCTCTCCCTACTCTCTCTCTCTTCCTACTCTCTCTCCCCTCTCCTATCCCCTACACTCTCTCTCTCTCCCCTCTCCCATCCTTTACTCTCTCTCACTCTCCCTCTCCCACCGCCTACTCTCTCTATCTCTCTCACCCTCTCTCCTCTCCCATCCCCTACTCTTTAGATCTCTCGCACACACTCCCATCCTCCCTCTCCAACTTCTTACTCTCTCTCTCTCTCTCTCTCTCTCCCCCATACCCCTACTCTCTCTCACACTCTCACATCTACTACTCTCTCTCTCCCATCCCCTAAACTCTCTCTTTTACAGATACACACTCCCATCCCCCTCTCTCTCTCCTCTCCCATCCCCTACTCTCTACTCTCTCTCTCTCCCATCCCCTACTCTCTCACACACTCTCTCCCATCCCCTACTCTCACTCTCTCTCTCCCATCCCATTCTCTCTCTCTGCCACCTCCTACTCTCTCTCACACTCTCTCCCATCCCCTACTCTCTCTTACACACACTCCCATCCGCCCCTCTCTCCCATCCGCTACTCTCTCTCTCTCCCCTCTCCCACCACCTACTATCTCTCTCTCCCTCTCTCTCTCTCAAGTTCTCTCTCTCCCTCTCTACTCTCTCTCTCCCATCCCCTACTCTTACTCTCTCTCTCTCTCCAATCCCCAACTCTCTCTCACACTCTCTCCCATCCCCAACTCTCTCTCTCACACTCTCTCTCATCCTTTCACTCTGTCTCTCTCATCTCGTACTCTCTCTCTCTGCCACCTCCTACTCTCTCTCACACTCTTTCCCATCCTTTCACTCTGTCTCTCCCATCTCGTACTCTCTCTTTTCCACCCCCTACTCTCTCTCACACTCTCACACTCTCTCCCATCCCCTACTCTCTCTCTTTCATAGACATACACACACACACACACACACACACTCCCATCCCCCCTCTCTCTTCTCTCCCATCACCTACTCTCTAGATTTGTCACACGCACTCCTATCCCCCTCTCTCTATCTCCCTCTCCCTACTCTCACACTCTCTCCCATCCCCTACTCTCTCTCTCACACTCTCTCCCATCCCCTACTCTCACTCTCTCTCTCTCCCCCATCCCATTCTCTCTCTCTGCCACCTCCTACTCTCTCTCACACTCTCTCCCATCCCCTACTCTCTGTTACACACACTCCCATCCGCCCCTCTCTCCCATCCGCTACTCTCTCTCTCTCTCTTGGGCTACTCTCTCTCTCCCCTCTCCCATCCCCTAAACTCTCTCTTTTGTAGATACACACTCCCATCCCCCTCTCTCTCTCCCCTCTCCCATCCCTTACTCTCTAGATCGCTCACACGCACTCCCATCCCTCTCTCTCCTCCTCTCCCACTCCCTCTCCCACCACCTACTATCTCTCTCTCAAGTTCTCTCTCTCCCTCTCTACTCTCTCTCTCTCCCATCCCCTACTCTTACTCTCTCTCTCTCTCTCTCCAATCCCCAACTCTCTCTCACACTCTCTCCCATCCTCGATGCTCTCTGACACTCTCTCTCATCCCCTACTCTCTCTCTCTCCGCCACCTCCTACTCTCTCTCACACTCTTTCCCATCCTTTCACTTTGTCTCTCCCATCTCGTACTCTCTCTTTGCCACCCCCTACTCTCTCTCACACTCTCACACTCTCTCCTATCCCCTACTCTCTCTCTTTCATAGACACACACACACACACACACACTCCCATCCCCCTTCTCTCTTCTCTCCCATCCCCTACTCTCTAGATTTGTCACACACACTCCCATCCCCCTCTCTCTATCTCCCTCTCCCTACTCTCTCACACTCTCTCCCATCCCCTACTCTCTATATCACACTCTCTCCCATCCCCTACTCTCTCTCTCTCTCTCTCCCATCCCATTCTCTCTCTCTGCCACCTCCTACTCTCTCTCTCACACTCTCTCCCATCCCCTGCTCTCTCTTACACACACTCCCATCCGCCCCTCTCTCCCATCTGCTACTCTCTCTCTCTCCCCTCTCCCATCCCCTAAACTCTCTCTTTTGCAGATACACACTCCCACCCCCGTTTCTCTCTCCCCTCTCCCATCCCTTACTCTCTAGATCTCTCACACGCACTCTCATCCCTCTCTCTCCTCCTCTCCAACTCCCTCTCCCAGGTCACCTACTATCTCTCTCTCTCAAGTTCTCTCTCTCCCTCTCTACTCTCTCTCTCCCATCCCCTACTCTTACTCTCTCTCTCCCATTCCCAACTCTCTCTCACACTCTCTCCCATCCCCTACTCTCACACTCTCTCCCATCCTTTCACTCTGTCTCTCCCATCCCGTACTCTCTCTCTGCCACCCCCTACTCTCTCTCACACTCTCACACTCTCTCCCATCCCCTACTCTCTCTCTTTCACAGACACACACACTCTTATCCCCCCACTCTCTTCTCTCCCATCCCCTACTCTCTACATCTGTCACACACACTCCCGTCCCCCCTATCTCTCTCCCTCTCCCTCTCCTACTGCCTACTAGATCTCTCTCTCTCAAGTTCTCTCTCTCCCTCTCTACTCTCTCTCTCTCTCTCTCCCATCCCATCCCTTACTCTCACTCTCTCTCTCTCTCCCATCCCCTACTCTCTCTCACACTCCCATCCCCTAATCTCACTCTCTCTCTCTCCCATCCCGTACGAGCTCTCTCCGCCACCACCTACTCTCTCTCACACTCTCACACTCTCTCCCATCCCCTACTCTATCTCTCTTACACACATTCCCATTCCCCCTCTCTCCCTCTCCCTCTCCCACTCCCTCTCCCACTACCTACTTTCTCTCCCCCATCCCCTATTCTCTCTCTCCCCTCTCCCATCCCCTACTCTCTCTCTTTCATAGACACACACTCCCATCCCCCCTCTCTCTCTCTCCTCTCCCATCCCCTACTCTCTAGATTTGTCACACACACTCCCATCCCCCCTCTCTCTCCCTCTCCCACTCCCTCTTGCACCACCTACTATCTCTCTCTCTCAAGTACTCTCTTTCCCTCTTTACTTTCTTTCTCCCATCCCCTACTCTCACTCTCTCTCTTCCATCCCCTACTCTCTCTCACACTCTCTCCCATCCCCTACTCTCTCTCTCTCTCTCTCTCTCTCACCCCCATCCTGTACAAGCTCTCTCTACCACCCCCTACTCTCTCTCAAACTCTCACACTCTCTCCCATCCCCTACTCTATCTCTCTTATACACATTCCCATTCCCCCCCCCCCCTCTCTCTCTCACACTCCCTCTCCCATTGCCTACTCTCTCCCATCCCCAACTCTATCTCTCTTACACACTTCCATTCCCCCTCTCTCTCTCTCCCTCCCACTCCCTCTCCCATCACCTACTCTCTCTCTCTCTCTCTCTCTCTCTCTCTCCCACCCCCTACTCTCACTCTCTCTCTCTACCACCCTACTCTCTCTCACACTCTCACACTCTCTCCCATCCCCTACTTTCTCTCTTACACACACTTCCATCCCCCCTCTCTCTCCCTCTCCCACTCCCTCTGCCATTGCCTAATCTCTTTCTCTTCCATCCACCCTCTCTCTCCCTCTCCCACTCCCTCTGCCATTGCCTACTCTCTTTCTATCCCATACCCTACTCTCTCTATCTCTCTCTCCCCTCTCTCATTCCCTACTCTCTCTCTTTCACACACACCCATCCCCCCTCTCTCCTCTCCCATCCTCTACTTTTCCTCTCACTCGCTCTCCCTCTCCCACTGCCTACTCTCACTCTCTCTCTCACTCTCACTCTCTCCCTCTCTACTCTCTCTCTGCTACCCCCTACCCTCTCTCACATTTTCACACACTCTCTCTTTCTCTCTTACACACATTTCCATCCCCCCCCCTCTCTCTACCTCTCCCACTCCCTCTCCCATCGCCTACTCTCTCTTCCATCCCCTACTCTCTCTCAAGCTACTCTATCTTCCCCCTCTCCCATTCCCTACTCTCTCTCTTTCACACACATGCACTCCCATCCTCCTCTCTCCGCTCGTCCTCTCCCACTCCGTCTCCCACCACCTACTCTCTCTCTCTCCCCCATCCCCTACTCTCAATCTCTCTCTCCGAACTTGTACTCTCTCCACACTTCCTCTCTCTCCCATCCCCTACTTTCAATCTCTCTCCCCCATCCCGTACTCTCTCTCACACTTCCTCTCTCTTGCATCCTGTATTCTCTTTTCCACCCCTACTCTCTCACATTTCCTCTATCTCCCATCCTATACTCTCTTTGCCACCCCTACTCTTTCTCACTTCCTCTCTCCCCTCTCCCATCCCCTACTTTCTCTCTATCTCTCTCACACACACAAATAGCCATTCCCTCGCCCCACCCCCCCTAGCTCTCTCTTGGTTTTGGTTTGCAATTTAGGTCTCAATAGTGCGTGTGCACTATAGCGCGTGCACACTACTTTGAATTCAAAAGCGTTTTAATAGCGCGTGCGCGCTATAGGGCGCACGCGCTATTCAAAGCTTTGCATTAAAACCAAGCCTAAGGCTTGGTTTTGCCTTGGAGATCCAACCCAAAGGTTTGGAGTTTATAAACAGGTCCGAGACGTGTTTTCCAGCAAACATACAAAAAATGATTGATTTTTCTTGTGTGCTCCCCTTCAAGATTCCTCGTGGTTGGGTATTGATAAGATCAGGTTACATAACATTATAGGTCTTTGTGTTAGCCATCTAACCATATAATTTATTTTTAATTTGAACTATTTTAAGTCTTTCATCTATAATTTCTTTTGAATGTATGTTCTTTTTTTGTCAAAAACCACCATGTACTAATTGGGCTGTAGATTTTAGCTCATTCATCGAATTTTGTAACGACTTAGTTTTTTAGAAACTAGACTCCATTCTACACACTTTGAAAAAAAGAAGTTTTGATTTTAGATTAGTTTTCAATCATTTCTAGGGGGAGCACACAGATATTTCACATTTTTGGGATGGGTCTAATTAAAAAATTCATTAAAAAAAAAATACACATTATAAAATTACCCAAAAAATCTGGGATAAACTACATAATGTTAGGTAACTTTTGACCGGAGCGATTAAAGAATTTCAAAAAAAAAGTTAAAATTCTAGGGGGGCCACACTTTGTACTATGTTATGTTTTTTTGGAATAAACAGTACCACTTTTTGTGGCCCCCTTTTTTGAGGACCTAAAACTAAACCATTTTGAAAAAAAATTAGTAGTTTAGAAACTAGATTCAAAGGACTACGACTTTTTTTTTTGTCATATCTTAAAATTTTGAGCGTAACTATCTTCAAATTCTTGTTGAAGTCCAGAATTTGCTGATTTCAGAAAAAAGGTGTCCACTTATACCCCCCTTTTGGCACCACAACTTGGTGCACTTACCCATGTAATGTAAAATTCAAATGCACGATTCCTAAAATACCTTCCTTTCCTAGTTAGAAGTAGTGTGATCACTTGCTCCATTGGATTGAGTGGCCTCAACTTCACTAGATCCACTACTACCAGTTTCTACCTTCTTGCTTGGGGTTTGATTCATTTCCTTCCTTGTCTTCTCTACATCGACTTTGTGTTTTCCCTTGTTGTGTTCATTTCTTGGTGTTGGTGCTCAAGTCTTGTAGTTCTTGCTTACATGTCCAATTTTATGAAAACCAAACTAAGCTTCAATTCAACTAACTCTTGGATTTGCCTCTAAAATGTATCCAAATACAATTTTCTACAATATGACTATATTCACCATAATTGTGACAATTATACCATGTGTTGGAATCCCAATTTTCTGCATTCTTAAGCTCTATGTCCATATTTCTGACAACTATTGCAATGACCTTCAAATCTAGGTGCAATAGGTGTATTTCTTTCCTTTGAACATTGCACATACAAACTTCCAAGATAACCAACATATAAATCTAAAAATAATGTAGAACACTATCACATCCAACATCCACAAAGATTGACACAAGACACAATATTTTTCTCTTGTCAAAAATCTTGTTAGAGGGAAAAACTATGATGGGGATGACACCTATGATATTTCACTAAGAGAAATAAAATATGGCCTTTAAGGCCTATTATAATCATCTTGTTAAAGACATTCCCTGTTAAGAGTATCTTACCCTTATTAGGAGCTAATGTTTTGGTGAAAAGTGTGAAGGATTAACTAATGTTAATGATGCAAAATATGTGAAGTAAATTCATTAATATAACACTTTCCACACATTAAAGTTTCAATACAAGAGAAAGATGATCTTCTAAACATTACTCTCAATATAGCACAAGTTAGATTAGAAAAGCCCAAATAGATGAAGGGATGCCAATATAAACTCAAATTACATCAAGGAAGTACAAAATAAATTCTTCTTTCATTCAGTGTAAATTGATTTAAGATGTGTAATTGTAAATGTGAAATTGAACTAATTGCTTTGATGACAAGAGTAAGATAGATATAGGTGCTAAATATATGCAACAAAACTAATTGAAAAATAGATACAAGTCTATGAAAAAAAATTGAAATAAATGATAAATTACTTACCTCAAAATATATAAGGGTTTATCCCTTTTTTGGTATAAAATCAAAATTTTGAACACATGAGTGAATGTTTGACTGTGAATTTGCAATCATGGTAGAAAACCCTATTTTTCTCAAAACTATAGGAATAGGTTGACTTAGTGGTAAAGTATCTAGACACTTTATAAGAATATGCACATGTTACCAAATCTATGTAGCAAATTCAACCCAAATTCTTCCTAAAAGATCTCAATGAGTAGTTTTTGGATCTGCAATAGTAATTTGAATATCCTACTCTTGCACACAATAAACCTTAGTTTTTTCTTTGGTTTGATAAGAGCTTTGCTTGACCAAGCCCTAGATTGATGAATCAACTTTGAAATTTAGATATAGAACATGAAAGGAGTCACAAAAAATATAAATATCCACCTTGTTAAAGAAACCCTTGTCAATAAGGATTTTGTAATCTTGTGTGTTGACAATGTTGAATTTGCAATGAAGGATGTAGGAAATCTCCACAAATGCAATAGATCTACCAAAACCACATCATGGAGCCATAGATATAAATGAAGAAGATTATGAATACCCCAATTTAGATCTTCTCCCTTGATGGACAACAAAATTTTAGATCTTGAAGACAAAATGCTCACAAAGGATCTTTGAATCTTGAATGCCTTGAATGCTTGACAAAAAATTGCTTGCTTGAGCTCTTGAACGTGTATGAGATTCTTAATATGCTTGGATGTCTAGTGGTATGAAAATGAGGTTCTTAGGCTTCATTTTATACTAGTTATTGGGTGCAGAAAAATAAACAAGATAACTAAGACAATGGATTTCCAAATTCACAACATCGAGACTAAACTAGCCTTGGGATCCAAAGTCATTAGGAAATAGGTTGACATAGGTCACCCTATTCTAAAATAAGTCAACTTGGGTCAACCTATTCAAGGGTTGGCCTACAAGGAGCTAGACCTAAGGTCTTGTAAAATTTGTACATGAAAATGCATGATGCAAGATGGAATATGATAAAGAGCTAATTGAGCATGAATCCACTCATGGTCTATAAGGTCACTAAAGGGTAGGAGCTAAAAGGTTTTAAATAATAGGTATTTCCATTTTAAGATGGTGGGTAAAAGAACAAACCTGTCACCCTTTTGTAAAGGAAAAGGCTAACAAAAGTATAATTGTTCACCTTCAATGATATAAAACTGTTATTATTATTTAGAATTTGAAAATGAAGTAAACTAATGAAATGTGTAGAAATAGATGAAGTTTAGGATGATAATTTCTAATAATTATTTGGAATAAGAATTGATATATTTTCCTAATTTTTATAGCTAAATTTTTAGTTGTTAAAAAATGCTAAAAATTAGGGGTTCAGTTCCCACCATAAAATTATATGAAAATAAACTTATTTCCATTTGAACTATGACTATGTTATAGATAATATATATAGCTAGAATGATCAAAAAAACAAATTGACTTTAGACCTATATTTTCTCTTTTATAATTATTCAAATTTCAACTCACATGAAATCGATAGTTTTCATCTCCCACCATATTTTTCACAAAAAATATATTCTAATCAGAAGAAAAATTATACATCCTCAAAGAGGATTCTCTCCTCTAGAATGTCATATTATTTTTAATTTTTTTTTATATGATTTAATATTTTTTTTCTTTCTCAAAGTCAACATCTTTTCGAGTTTTAAAATAAGTACTTGTAGAAATTTTTAATTACAATATACTATATCTAATTAAAACACTATGAACTCTATATGAGAATATTCTTGACTTTGAGCTCTATAAAATGGTGTTTATATGTTACTAAAAAAGTATCATAAAAAATAGTAAGAGTTACTGAAATGTGAGTTTTCTGAAATAATTTTATTTCTTTAGTAATTGGATAAAAACTAGTATAAAACATGCATTTAAGACATTTCCAATTAAGTGTGAGACCACATATAACTTAGCTTGAATGAAATTATCTAGATCATATGTTTGCACAAAATTAAGTTTTGGATAGAAATACTCAAATTTTGTCATTCTGATAAGTTAGCTTGAAAGGTGACACAGTTTTGTACTTTTACCCTGGTACATCTAGAAAATCCTAGATATAAATAAATACTCTATTAAGATATCTAGGACTTAAGATAATATGTTATCCAATTTAAGGATTTAGCCTTCAGATCTTGCTAAAGATCCTATCCGCACTATTAAGGGATTTAACTTGTTGTAACTATTAGGGAACACCAAGTGGAATGACCTAATAAATAGCACCAATGCTAACTTGAACAAATCCAATTAAGCTCAATCACTACTACACTTTCATAATCACTTAGCTTCTAAATTGAATACTCCTAAAACAATTTTTTTCTCTATTGTACACACGATCTCTATACTCTATACTTCTTCTTAATGCATAAAGTGTTATTAATACATTCCATCAATTGGAGTTTTCCACCACCTCAACACTTTGTATGGAATTGAAATTCCCTCCTTAGAAGTCCCCCAAATAGTAGAAATCATGGTCTAGCTCGCACCAACATCACAATCTAGAATCCAATATTGATTTGACAACAAGAGTCAAAATATACCACACTCTTATATGTTCATGCATCCCTTCATGATTTATCAATCGGATTGACCAATAAGAATCATACCTAACACTCCATGTCATTGTGAACACATCATGACATATTCTTCAATTGTCACTCAAACCCACTATCTGATCTACCTTCACCGAACAAGAATCTAACTATTTGTTCATCACTATTCTTCACTTCCTTATTATGAGAACATCAATCTAATAACTCAAGTCGATCAATCACCAATCTTTTATAGGTTTCAAAAATAACTAAATAACACCAAAAGGATCCAATATCTCCAAACACAACACTTGAATCCATTCTCATAGAGTAAATGAATCAAATCTTCTTTTCTGTTCTCATTCCTATTCTTATACCATGAACCAATTTCTTGGCTTCACCAAATTGACTTTAACTTGCACCAAACTTACCATGAACATGTGTCATTATAGAGATAGCATGATAAACACCTTTAGAAACTATGTGCATGACTACACACCATAATCCACAACATAAATCTAACTTCACCTATTCTATCATGACTTAGTACATCAAGAACACATCTAATCAAGAACACATGAATTTTTGGAAAGAATGATCTGGCCTTAATCCAATTGACCTTGTTGCAATACCAAAATCTTGTATCTAGTAATGACAACACCATACCATTAATGATCTCCCCATCATCTTCATCAAATGCCAACAATTTGTGTGCTAACACTTGACTAGGCTTTATTAAATTTCATATTGTGCATTAGTTCTACTATGGGCACACATACTTGGGCATTAAGACAATTATAATATGCACTACATAATGTAGCCCTACACACCATATAATGTAGGTTTACACACTACAATACCAAGAAAACCACTAAAATATTATAGGCTACACACTAAAAGAGGAACACACAGTAAAAACCTAGCAAATCACACATAAAAATAGAAAAATTTGAAGGAAAAGATAGAAAAATAAACATAAATAAAACTGATTTCATTTCTTTTCTCCCTTGTTGAAATACATTACATTAAGCCTCTTTTTATAGAGGTATAACTCTCTAGAAGATAGACCAAACATATTACACATGCGATAATATATTATGTTATAATATATTATAATATGACATATAATTAAATATGTAGCGGCTGAGATGACTCATTGTCTCCTATTTATTATAGATGACTAGATTGTGGGTTGGATGGTGCTGGATGGCTAAGTTGGGCCGCTGAAAGGGGTTGTTGGATAGAAATTAATTCTTCCAACACTCCCCCTTAATTTCTGTCATTAACAAATTTGGCATTAGTAATACCCAATTTCTCTCACAGATATTCAAAGTTACTCTTTGATAATGCCTTAGTGAAAATATTTGCTATTTGATCTTCAAATTTGCAAAACTTTAGGTAGATTTCTCCATTGTTGACCAATTTTTTGATGAAGTGGTACCTTGTATCAATATGTTTTCTTCTCTTATGAAATAAATGATTTTTAGATAATACTATTGTTGATTTGTTATCACAAAGAATTGGTGTTGGTTCCTCCTGATGATGGTGAAGATCAAACAAAATTTGACGCATCCATACTACTTGAAATGCTATGGAGATGGCAGCTACATATTCTGCTTCAACTAATGAAATAGTCATTATAGGCTGCTTCTTTGATGCCCATGATATGGCTCCTGGTCCAAGGTGAAAGATATATCTGGAAGTTTTCTTTCTGTCATCAATACTAGCTACAAAATCATTGTCAGCATAACCAATCAAACCAAAATTGTTAGCTTTGGAATATAGGATTCCATATCCTATTGTTCCTACAATATATCTCAATATCCTTTTTCCAACTTGCCAGTGAGAATTTTGTGGTGACTCAATGAACCTTGACATCAAACTGACACTATACATGATGTCTAGCCTTGTAGCTGTCATATACATTAAACTTCCAACAAGTCTTTTAAACATAGTTGGATCAACTTCTGATCCCTGCTCTTCCTTGTTAAGTTTTGTTCCTGTTGCAATTGGAGTTGACATTGGATTGCAATTCATCATTTTAAATCTCTTCAAAACACCCTTTATATACTTGGATTGAAAAATGAAGATACCTTTGTCACATTGAATAACTTTAATACCTAAGAAATATCTCATCAATCCCAAATCTGTCATTTCAAATTCTTTCATCATTTCTAACTTGAGAACTTGTCTATTGATAGATTTCCAATGAATATCGAGTCATCAACATACAAACATTGAATCAAAATCTAACCTTCCTTATTAGTCTTGACATATAATGTTGGCTCATTCTTACTTCTATCGAATTGATTGCTTATCATGTATGTATCAATCCGCTTATACCAAGCCCTAGAAGCTTGTTTCAAACCATAAAGTGCCTTGTTTAGTTTATATACCTTGTTTTCTTGCCCACAAACCTCATAATTAGGTGGTTGTTTAACATATACCTCTTCATCAAGAAAACCATTCAAAAAAAATGATTTTACATCCATTTGATACACTTTCCAATCATTTTGTGTAGCTATTGCTAAAATAGTTTGAACTATGTCAAGTCTAGTAACTGGAGGAAATGTCTCATTATAATCAACTCCATATTGTTGTGAAAAACCTTTGGCAACTAGTCTTGCCTTATGCTTAACAATTTCACCTTTTGCATCAAATTTAGTTTTGTAGACCCATTTGACTCCTATACATTCTTTTCCTTTAGGTAAATCCATTAATTCCCATGTGTTATTTCTTTCAATAGAGTCAATTTCTTCATCCATTGCCTTGATCCATTTATCTTCTTTAATTGCTTCATCAAAATACAATGGATCAGAAGAAAATAAAGAAAAATTTGAGTAAATGTCTACATTCTCTTCTTCTTGATCATATATCTCTCTTAAGCTTCTTGTCTTCTTACCCTTGTAACTTGGTGTTGAGAATGTAGAATCTAATTTATCACTTACATTCAAACTTGGTGGTGAGGCTCCTTGCACAAAGTTCCTTGGTGAAGTATTGGGTGTTGATTGAGTCCCTTATTCCTTTAATTCATCATCACTTTGTAATATTCATGCTTCTCTTGTGACTTGTTTATTATCATTTTCATGCCATCAATCTTCTTCTTCAAATTTAACATCCCTGTTAATGATCAATTTCTTTGAAATAGGGTTATACAATCTATAAGCCTTTGATTCTTCACTATAACCAATAAAGATGCATTTTTCACTTTTATCATCCATTTTCCTTCTCAATTTAGATGGCACCAATGAATAAGCAACACATCCAAAAACTCTAAAATGGGATACATTATGTTTCTTACCATTCCACGCTTCTTGTGGAATTGTGTACTTAACACTCTTTGTAGGACTCCTGTTCAAGATGAATACAACACATGCTACTGCTTCTGCCGAAAACTCATTGGATAGATTTTTGGCCTTCAACACACTCCTTACCATTTCCATTATGGTTCTATTCTTCCTCTTTTCTACACCATTTTTTTGTGGTGTATAACTTGTGGTAAATTGCTTCTTAATTTCATGAAATCTACAAAATTCTAGAAACTTGTTAGAACTAAATTCACCACCTCTATCAGATTGTAATATTTTGATGTAGAGTCCACTTTTTTTTTCAACCAAAGTTTTAAACTCGTTGAATTTTTCAAAGGCTTCACTCTTTTGTTTGAGAAAGTATATCCAAGTCTTCCTACTAAAATCATCAATAAATGTTAGGAAATATACACTTCCTCCTAAAGGTGGAGTTTGCATAGGTCCACATATATTAGTGTGAACTAATTCCAATGGTGCTCTTGCTCTATATGAACCTCCTACTGGGAAGCTTTCTCTATGTTGTTTTTCCAATATACAACTTTCACATGAACTTGGTGGTTTCAATATCTGAGGCAATCCTTTCACCATATTTTTCTTTTGTAACAAGCTCAAAGGATCAAAATGAAGATGACCATACCTCAAATACCATAGCCATGACTAATCTGAGTATATTGTCTTGAAACTAACTTCTTTTCCTCCTTGAATACAATTACTCTGGAGGGGAAACATTCAATTTTGTGTCATGTTGAACCTTGCAATTAACCTACCACCAAGATTTCTATCCAAAATTGTGCAAACATCATTATCAAAAGAAACTTTGTAACCCTTTTGTACTAGTTGATCAACACTCATTAGATTGTGTTTTAATCTAGGTACAAAATACACATCAGGAATATATCTTTTTCCTCTATTTTTTGTCAAGACATTTATAACACATTTTCCCATTACAAAGACTTTAATGTCATTTCCTAGCTTTACTTCAGATTTTACAGAATCATCCAAGCTAGCAAACAAATCTTTATTTCCAGTCATATGGTTACTACATCCACTATCTTTATTTCCAGTTGTAAATAAACTTCCTGAATTGTTATCAGATACATCTGAGTAATTAGCACCATTCTTTTCAATCTCCTCTTTTTTCTTTCTACATTCACTTGCAATATGACCAAATCTCTTACAATAATGACTTTGAATTTGAGATTTATCAAACATTGATGATGGGTGTTTGAATGAACTTCTGCTACATCTTCGGTTTGAAATTTGAATAGATTGATTTGTTCTTTCTTCTTGATTTGGACTTCCACATCCATCTATGCTTCTACCTCTTCCTCTTCCTCTATAGTTTGATCTTCCTCTTCCTTTGCCAAAAGATACCTATGATCTAAAAGCATTCTCCAAAGAAGAATTGTTATTTCTATTCATTCTTGATTCATGAAATAAAAGTGAACCCATTAACTCATCAATAGACAGTATTGTCAAATCCTTAGATTCTTCAATGGAAACAACAATGGCATCAAATTCTCTAGGAAAACTACGAAGTATCTTTTCAACAACTTTTTGATTTGTCAAATCATCATATGATCTAATTTGATTAACCACATTCATTACTTGATTTAGAAATTGATCACCTAAGTCTGAATCCTTCATACACAAATTTTCAAAATCACGCCTTAAAGTTTACAATTTAGCAATCTTATGTTTTGATGTCCTTTGATATGTTGTTTCTAAAATATCTCATGCAATTTTATACTTTTTAGTTGCACAAACCTTAGGGAAAATTGATTCATCTAAAGATTGTTGAATTAAAAACAATGCTTTAGGATCCTTTTTTCTGTTATCTTGTAATTTATCTTTTTCAGTTTGTGATAATGCAAACTCTTCTTGTGGTTCATTAAAACCTTTTTCAATAAGATCCCATATGCCTTGAGAACAAAATAATGGTTTCATTTTTATAGCCCAAAATTTATAATTTTTACCAGAAAATATTGGAATTTGTGGTTGAGGTAGACTACTTGTTGAAGCCATATTAATACTCATAGTTACAATTGCACTCGACAATTTTAAACTTTTCTTTATAAAGCAAATCCACCAAACAAGTCTAAGCCAATGACGTATGGCTTAAACAAATAACAGTATAATACTTATTTTCCCCTTTTAACAATTTTTTTTCTCATTAGACTTCACATTGAGAAATTAGCTCATACATTCTTCAAACATTAATTGGCATCTTTTCTTCTCTCAATCTTTGTAGCCACTAATCTCCAACTTTAGAAGCTGATGATCTGCAACAAAGAAAACATTAGAAGCTCCATTCACTGTCATAGTAGTTATACATATCAACAAATAATTTTTGTCCTTCTAGGCCCAACTCTTCATGCTCTCATACCAATTTGAAGGCAAAGATAGACAAATAAACAGAAATAAAACTGATTTCATTGCCTTTCTCCCTTGTTGAAATACATTACATTAAGCCTCTTTTCATAGAGGTATGAGAACTCTCTAGAAGATAGACCAAACATATTACACATGCTATAATATATTCTAATATTACATATAATTAAATATGTAATGGCTGAGCGATTGAGATGGATCATTGTCTCCTATTTATTATGGATGGCTAGATTGTCGGCTGGACGGTGCTGGACAGCTAAGTTGGGCTGCCGACAGGGGTCGTTGGACAGAAATTAATTCTTCCAACAAAATCTAGCTACAAATTCATAAAATTAGAATGTGAATATGGTTTTGATGACTCAACAAAGGTGTATAATTAGAAAAAATTCTAAAATTGATGTCCATACTCAAACCCATGCTCTTGAATCGACACCGCCATCACAAATTCATTAAAGAAAATAAAGAAAGTATAGCATGTGATTCAAATCCATATCCGTGATTTACTCGGTCCCCAAGAATACGCGTTCAAGTCATATATCAAACAAAAAGACCTATAAATTCTTATCAAATTGTGAAGCTGTGAAAGAGATTGGTTTTGTTCCTCATCAAATTTCATTTTGATCAGTCAGACTCAGTCTAAGAAAATTTTTTGTTGACTTTTCAATAATTTTGTTGATTACGAGCAATTGACGTTCAATCACCGGCGAAGACTCTGACTTGGCTGACTTATGTAATGTTTGTTTTGCTCTCTACAATTATAGACTAACATTTATGTCTTTGGGCCTAGAAGATTTTCCTGCATGGCTTCGTGAAAAGGAAACAAGGATTTCTATGCTCTGGCTCTACTCACTGTCGTTTCATTCTACACAATCTATGTAGGTGAGCTTCATTCTTATTGGGAAGAAATCAGAATTTCCATCTTCTTTAAATGTTAAAATTCACATTAATGTAGCAGACAAAGTTACATTTTGAGGGAATATGAAAGCCTTAGAAATATTTTATAGTAGATAGTCTGATGAATTTTGGATGAGCTTGAAATATGAAGCTCCAAAAGTTGATAGTTAAATTAATATTTTTAGATTTAGATGATAGCTGAATAAAAAATTATTCATTGTCAGCAGTCTAATTTTCGAATTGCCAAATCTCATAAATTAGACAGGAAAATTTTCAACTTCACCCACAATATAAGCCCTATGCAAATTTAAAAATTAGGGACTCCTAATATAATGGGATACTGGATTTCTTGTGACATGGAGGAGGTGAATCTTTAAGGATATATCCTACCTAGAAATTATGGAGGTTGAAGATTGGCCTAATTGAGCTCTGAACTATTGGCCAAGAACCAACCATTTAAATACTAGGTTTTATTTTCTTGGCCATCCCAGTTGAAATGTCAAACCTTTTAGAAGAAATGATTATGTTGTAATTGTCACCGATGTTTAAGGCATTCTTTTCCCATAGATAATGTAACATATATTATCTTTGTTCTTACTAGGCAATCAATATTCAGATATTTGGGTTGGAGAAAGGAAGCTTATGTTGGGAAAGATGGGATAAATTTGGTTCGGACATTTGTTCGGTAGATGGGTACTATTGTGGATTTTTTTTTCTAAGAATATTGGAAGCGGCAGTAGCAATGAAGTTGGGCACACCGATATCCTTTCTCTATGAGATTCTCAATGGATGTTGAGGACAAGAATTATGTGGGTTTTGAAACAAACTCCTTTGATAGAAAGATGATAAGGAAAGGGAAAGGAGTATGCGTTTGGATTCAAATTTGATACAAAAAGCTATAGATGCTATGAATTAGGAATTAGAGCCAAAGATGTAGATATAAGTTAATTTGTGCCACTAATTTTGTGTAGTTACAAGAGGAAAAGGGCACAAGGACTATTGGAACTTACTAATACATAATACATAATTCCTCTTTTACATAATGATAGATTGGTTTGGGTAGTGTGAAGAAAGAAGGGAAAACAGGGCTTTAGATTTCATGGCGATGGATGAGGCAGGGGTTCCCTCAATGGGATTGGTTGCAGTTTCGATCAATGAAGCTTGTATTGGGCTTTAATCACTGATAGACAGCTCTAGCTACCCGGATAATGGCCCATTGGATATTTTCACAATTGCCCTAGTGTGCTTTTGTAGTCCTTTTCTTGTTGTGCTATATTACCTGACTACTATCAGGTTTTTTATTAGATTAACAGGTAAATTGGGATCCTATTTCTATTACATGGTCTGTCAGAGACTGTAGAAAACAAAATTCTTTAAAATGGAGAGTACAGGGGAAAAAAAATATAGCTATAACGAAATCATTTACAACACAAAGAAATTCCTTGAGAACTTAACAAATTTCCCTATATTTTAGCATTAATGGTTTACAAAAATAATGATCTGTTAATAAAACCTCACACATTAACTATAAAAATTCAATTGAATTAAACTTAGAAAATTTGTACTAAAAGTAGATTCTATGGATCTCATGTTGATAAATCTTCTACTAGTTAGACAAATCTTTTCTTTCTTTATGTCCAGCAAGTGCTGAGAAGATAGGAGTATGCTATGGAATCAATCTAATCAAGCATGTTTTGTCCAATGTAGGAACACCAAAGAGACCTAGAAGGAAAATTGAGACATATTTTTTCACTTTTTAATTAGAATCAAAAGACAGGATGAGAAGCACCATTTTGGCCTGTTTGAAACCAATAAAACTCCTATCTCATGAAGCATGTTCTCTCCAATGGAGGAACACCAAAGAGACCTGGAAGGACAATTGAGACATATATTTATTCAATTTTCATCGAGAATCAAAAGATAGGGAGTGAGGAGGAGCGTCATTTTGGTTTGTTTGAAACCAATAAAACTCATGTCTATCCTCTATTTAGCTTACCTAAAAGTAGCAGGAGTTTAAAAGTAGCGTATATATATCTAATAGTAGTGTAGAAAAATACTTTTCTTAACTTAAATTGTCACAAGAACCTCCAAAAACATAGTAAAACAAGGCAATTCGAGAGCACAATTTACTAAATTAATTTAACATAAAAATCTAAATTTCTATTAAAAAATTCATTACACAATCTAACTCCAATTTGCAATGGAGGAAGGATTTTTTAAAAATGTTTTAATAGGTAGTCAATATTAAATTAACATATTTATTTAAAAGGACTTTGTGATATTTCAATATTTTTAATATTAATACATCAATTTTATTTCTTATTACTAACATTTTCTTTTGAAATTCAAATTGTTACTAATGAATATTTTTGAAATGAATGATCTAAGTTTTCGCAATAGTTTCCTAAAATTGAGGTTTATCTAGTTAAGAATAGATTTTCTTTTTATCAAATAACATAATCATGTGCATTTACAAGTATAAAATAAAAATGAATGTTTTTTATACTTATCAAAATTTAGATATAGAGTTGTAAAGAAAAGACAAATATTTTAAGCTTAAGAAAAAAATTTAAACATTATACAGACAATCTCATGGTTAACTAGAACTACATAGAACACTTTTTAAAGGAAGTAAGATACCTAGAAAAAGTAATGACAATACAAAAGGCTCTCAAGTCATCTATCAAAGGAAAGAGATACAAAATCTTCTTCAAACTTTGGGTTAAGGACTTGGAAGAGAAATTATCTGATGAGTCCTCTATGAGTTTGATCCATATAAGGAGAAAATGATAGAGATATGAACAAATTTCAATTCAATAGCAATTATGGGATGTGATATATGTAATTGTTGGAGTTAATGTTCCAATAGTAGTAAATAAATAATTGTTGCATATGTGGTAAATGTTATTTGAGTTGCTAGCAATATAAGTTTAGTTTAGGTGTGAGTCAAAGACTTTTAATTTGAATTGATATCTAATTGTAGATGTGTTTGAGTTAGGTGTGCATAAGTTTCAATTAGCTTTCAAGTTTATGTTTGTGTTGTCAATCATGAAGTAGTTTGTTGTCAATCTAACTAGTAGTCATTTAAGAATGTTGATGGGTCAAGATATTGCATAAATATGCATCTATTATTCAATAATAATAGGCTTCATTTAAAAAAAAATATTAAACAACAATTTTGATGGCTCCCACTCAAGCTGCTCACGTTGCTCCTGCTCATGATTTTCAAAATGCAGATGGTCCCACCCACTATCCTCTTGTTGCTATTGCAATTGCTCACCATTCTCATGTTGCTTCTCGTGAGAGGTTCTCTGCCCCTTATGATGCATCTCCTAGTGATTTCTTTGGGTTGCCTCAGATAATCTCCTCTGGGTCTCAGGTTGCTGTGGGGAGGTCTGTGATCTATTCTGTAGATGTGGTTTCTTTTGAGGTAGGCCTCAGTGGTCCTACTTCAGCTAGGAGAGGGTGAATCCATCCTTCAGTTGTGTTTGTCTCTATAAGTAGCCCCATTGTGATTAATCTAGATTTAGAAACTATTGCTGAGATTACAAAATATGTGGACAATTGGTCATCTTCTACTACTATTTTTTGTTTTAGGGGTTCTTGGTCCTCTCTTCTAGATTTACATGTTTGGGTTTCCAAACTTTGGGAGCCAATCATAACTGATACAGTTCAGATTTACCCTATGGTAAGGGTTTTTTTTTATTGTGAAATTTGCAAACATTGTAGATAGAAAAACCATTTTGTGTAGTTGTTTCTCTTAGGAGGAGAGGTTCTCCCTTGATGGCCAAACCTTGGTATTAGAGATTTGATCTAGCTACTAGATCCTTTAATAAGATACCTTTATGGGTAAGATTGTTGAATCTTCCCCTTCACTTTTGGCTAGATCCAGTCTTGGAGGCTATGGGGGAGGCCAATGGGGATTTTTAGATGGTTGATTCAGAGTCTTCTGATGTGTTTAAGATGATGTATACTCACATTCTTGTGGAGATTAATGCTTCTAAGGGTCTCCCTGAATAGATTACTTTGGCTTCTCCAAATAGTTCTTGGACCCAAAATCTTGATTATGAGATTATTCCTTTTAGGTGTAGGAAATGTCATAAGGCTGGCCATCTCATTGTGCGGTGTTCCTCTGATAAGGTTAGATTGAAGAAATCACCTTCTTAGTGGTTAGGGGTTTTGGACCATCACTATTCAGTTCTAAAAGTTTCCAAGGAAGGGGGGGTGAGTGCACCAAGATGGTGTACAAAAAGGGGGCAATAATTGGACACCTTTTTTCTGAAATCCGATAAACCTAAACTTGGACGAGACATATGAGGGTCATCCACTAAAAATGATAGTTAGTGTAAAACATATAAATTGTAATACTTTGAATCTACTTTCTAAACTACTAGAGTTTTTATGAAATGGATAAGATTAGGTGGGTCAAACCCTACACACACAAAAAATAGTTTCTAGTTTGTATAGAAAACATAACATAGTTTTTTTCGTGTGTAGCACAAAAGACCAAGTTATATTTAGTATCTTGCATATCCCTTTCATAGGATGATAGTTAAGAGGAATATCTAGAAGTTTTATAATTTTTGTAATTTTATGATCAATATTTTTTAAATTATGAATTATTGAAGTGACTACATTCTAAAATTTTGGTACCTGCTCATAAGCTAAGCATAACTTGCATCAAAATAATTGAAAATGAAAACTTTTTTTAAAAAGTGTATAGAATCAAGTGTAGAAAAGTAATATATATAATTTATTTTGAATTTAGTTAAGTATATAAAAAGTTATTAAAAAAATGGTAGATATATGCCTGTGAGGAATGTCAAAGCATTGGTAAAAGTAATTAAACTATACAATGTTACTATTGTCCAAAAAAAAGAAATATTAATATGGTTAGAAAGCTAAGAAGATGTGTAAGATTGTGGTGGTAATTTTAGAGATAACCACTTCACCATTAGAAAACCTAATGAAGAAAAATATGAGAATTCATCTTAGAAGATGAAAAAACATCTAAAGGAAGAGAAATGGAGGGAAAACAATCTCCCAAGCCTTTGGGTCATTTTCCTAGGCTATCACCAAGCCATAACCTGATCGGGTTATGAAATAGAAAATGCATTCAAAACTATTACTACTTCACAATGTTAGATTAAGGGAGGGAGTGAGGGGGGGAGAGAGAGATCAGGTTATGTATTCTAATAAAAAGTGTCTATCATATCTTTGTCTCCATCTCATCCTCTCTCTACATCATTCCCTCTCTCTCATTTTTTCTCTTTATCCTATCCCCATTTCTTTTTCTCTTATTCCCTTCTCTCTCATTCTTTATATTGTATCCCCTAATCTCTCTCTTCGTCCTCTCTCTCTCTCCTATCCCCCCTCCCTCTTTCTCATATCCCCTTCTCTCTCTCACTCACTCTTTCTATCTTTTCCCCAAACCTCACTCTCACCCTCTCTCTTCGTATCTCTCTCTCATGCAAACACACACATTTATATCCTCTCTCTCTCTCTCACACACACACACACACACACACACACACACATTACCTTCTCTCTCACTCTTTCTATCATATCCTCTAATTCTTCTATCCATCCCATCCTCTCTCTCTCTCTCTCTAATTCTCTCTTTGTCCTATCCCCCTCCCCCCCCATCCCATCCTCTCTCTCTCTCTCTCTCTCTCTCTCTCTCTCTAATTCTCTCTTTGTCTTATCCCCCTCCCTCTCTCCATCCCATCCTCTCTCTCTCTCTCATTCTCTCTTTTTCCTATCCCCCGCTCTCTCTCTCTCCATCCCATCCTCTCTCTCTCTCTCTCCCTCCCTCCTATCCCCCCTCTCTTGAACTATATCCCCTTCTCTCCCTCTCTCTCATTCTCTCCATCTCTCTCACTCTTTCTATCATATCCCCTAATCTCTCTCTCTCTCTCTCTCTCAAATTCTCTCTTTGTCCTATCCCCCCTCTCTTTCTATTATCCCCTTCTTTCCCTCTCTCTCTCATTCTTTCTATCTCTCTCACTCTTTTTGTCATATCCTCTTCCTTCTCTCTCTCTCTCTCTCTCTCTCTCTCTCTCTCTCTCACACACACACACACACACACACACACACATCCTCTATCTCTTTCTCCTATCCCCTAATCTCTCTCTCTCTCTCTCTCTCTCTCTCTCTCTCTCTCTCTCTCTCTCTCTCTCTCTCTCTCTCTCTCTCTCTCTCTCTCTCTCTCTCCATCACATCCGCCCTCTCTCTCTCTCTCACAAATTCTCTCTTTGTCCTATCCCCCTTCTCTTTCTATTATCCCCTTCTTTCCCTCTCTCTCATTCTTTCTATCTCTCTCACTCTTTCTATCATATCCCCTTCTCTCTCTCTCTCTCTCTCTCACACACACACACATCCCCTGTCTCTTTCTCCTATCCCCTAATCTCTCGCTCTCTCTCTCTCTCTCTCTCTCTCTCTCTCTCTCTCTCTCTCATATCCCCTCTCTCTCTTTCTTCTATCCCCTAACCCTCCCTCCCTCTCTCTCTCTCTCTCACTCAACCCCTTCTCCCTCTCACTCTTTCTATCACATCCTCTAATTCTTCTATCCATCCCATCCTCTCTTTTTCTCTCTCTCACATTCTCTCTTTGTCTTATCCCCTCTCTCTCTCATAGTCTTTGTCCTATCCCCCTTCTCTTTCTACTATCTCCTTCTCTCCCTCTCTCTCTCTCTCTCTCTCTCTATTTGTCCTAACCCTCCTCTTTTTTTTTAATCCTCTTCTCTCCCTCTCTCTCATTCTCTCCATCTCTCTCACTCTTTCTCTCATATCCCCTAATATCTCTCTTTCTCATATCCTCTCTCTCTCTCTCTCTCTCTCATATCCCTTAATATCCCTCTCTCTCTCAATCTCTCTCATATCCTCTAATACTTCTCCCCATCCCATCCTCTTTCTCTGTCTCTCTCATCCCCTAATTCTTCTGTCCATCCCATCCTCTCTCTCTCTCTCTCTCTCTCTCACACACACACACACACACACACACACACACACATTCTCTCTTTGTCTTATCTCCTTCCTCTCTTTCTCCTATCCCCTTCTCTCCCTCTTTCTCATTATCTCACTTTCTCTCTCACTCTTTCTATCATATCCTCTAATTTACCATAATCTCTCTCTCTCTCTCTCTCACACACACACACACACACACACACACACACACACACACACACACACACACACACACACACACACACACACACACACACACACACACTCCCATTCACTCTCCATCTCTCTTATTCAATCTCCCTCTTCATATCTACTTCTATCTCTTTATCCTATCCTCACCCTCTCTCTCTCTCTCTCTCTCTCTCTCTCTCTCTCTCTCTCTCTCTCTCTCTCTCTCTCTCTCTCTCTCTCTCTCTCTCCCTCCCTCCTTCAATCTACCTTTGTGGAGTAGTAAACCAGAACTCGATCAGGTTTTGTATATCCTGATCAAGTTTTGTATAACCCAATTGGGTTATACAAAACTTGATCGAGTTATTTGTCCATATGTATAACACAATTAGAACTCAATAATCCAATTAGGTTATTTAAAACTATAAATAAAACAACATGTCAATGGTTATTATGTTGTTTCAGTCCAGTTTGGACCAGATTCTAGTGTTTTTCACATGTATTTGTATACTAGGTATGCAAGTGTAAGGTTTTTTGTGCTTGGAAATGCTAAATTTTATATTCTCAATTGCCAAAATATTATTTTATGTTAGTATCTTATGATTATGCATAAAATAATCATATTAGTATCTTATTGTTTATTTGAATGTTATTTTTTGTAGGTTAATTTATATCTACAATCATGGGAAGAACAAGAAAGGAATGATTGAAAAATGAGAGGTAGCAAAGGAAAAAATAAGGGAGCATATGAGGAGATTACATGAAGGTACGTCATCAAATGCCTCCAATGTAAGTGATGAAAATTTACCTATTCATATTGATGTTGAAAACATACCTAATTTGACAAATGAAAATGTTCAACACACCCCAATTGAAATTATTATAACAAATACAGTTACATCACTTGATGCCCCTAATGTGACATCTCAAGTTGAAATGATGAATGCACATGATGTAAGTAATGAAAATATAGAGCATGCATTTACATCAACATCTCCTAGAATAATTCGTAGAAAACCAAAGTTTCTAATTGACATTGATGAAAATATTTTGAAGCCAATGCATGATAAAATGTTAGAAAGAAATTGTAGTGTTAGATACAATTATCCAATTATGTGTTGTCTTTGATGTTACACAAATGTTATACTGGGTTATCTGTCAGCATTTATCGAGCTTGGTTGTTCTGCAAGATGATTTTCAATGTCTACCAAGCACTCTTAAACATTACCTTGCATAGATAGTGTCTACCGAGTTCACTCGGGCATCAAAGGATTTTGTTGCAGAAGTTTGTGTTTACTGAGCTCGCAAGGTTAGTAAAGAAAAGTTAGTGTTTACTGAGTTCACTCGGTCACCAAAGGATTCTACATGGTTCATAGTGTTAATCGAGCTTCTGATGGTTCACACAGGAAATCATTTCTAGAACAGTGTTTACCAAGCAGGGTCGACCAATGAAGGAATTTGTTAATTTGTGAATTAAGGCTTAATTGTTTTAAGTATTATTTCTAGCCAACTGTGGTAATGATTATTGGTGATTGTAACTTGTGAATGATCCGATTTGATAATCTGAATGGTATATATGAAAGGTCAAGTTGTGAATTCTAAGTGCGAAATAAATGTGAAAGTGAATGAATGAATGAGCGAGTATACAAGTGGATTGATTGTTTGTGAGAGCAAATTTTGAAGGATGGTCAAATATCCTTGAGGAGCAGCAAAGATATATTCGATAAGGAAGGATCTAGTAGAGCAAAATAGGAGATCTATAATCAACAATTTCGGTTGCATCTCATTCAGGTCATTTCATTGTTACTTTCTAATCATTGTAGCAGTGATTCCAAAATCTCTTAACAGAGTTGGTCTAATAGACATTTTGTAAATCCTCTAACAAGGTGACAGTTCTATTGAATTTTTCTAAAGACCTCTAACAAGGCCACACCTAACAGTGTGTTTTGTAACCTTTAACAGGGTTGGCTCCTAACAGGGCTCACTTCAGAAGAGTGAAAATCAGTAGCTAGTTACATTGGTGGTTTTTCCCATATTGGGTTTCTACATTAAATATGGTGTCTCATGTGTTCATGCTATTTCTTTTATGGTTGGAAGTTATTTTATGCATGTTAAGATCTGCTAAAGTTAACATTCACTACGTTTACTGAGTTATAGCATTTTTATGAATGTTTACAGAGTGACAGTAGTAAGTAGATTTATCAGACATCTAAGTGATTTGTGGATTTGTTTTTGTGGTAACTGATTCACACCCCGCCCCCCCTCAGTTACTCCATCTATATTTCCAATATGTAGGAGAATTGTTCAAAAGATTTTGAATAACTATTTTGAAAATTTAAATCGAAGTGGAAGATGCCAACTAATTGTTGAAATGGTTAAAAATCTGAAATTTAGAGAGACAATGAGAATTTTGGGGTTAAGAACATTTGAAAATAGTAGTGAAAGAACCATTTTTAGAAATATCTTTGATGCATACAAATCCATTGGTTCAAAAGCATGTACTAAAGATGCTGATATAGCTCAACAAGTCCTCACATCAACCACAATGGGAAAGGAAATGAGAAAAACTCGTATGGTAAGAAAAACAAGTAAAACATTAAGGATAAGTAGAACAATGTTAGTCAAAGCCTTAGTGAGGCAAGAGAAAATTGAGAATTCTAATGAGACTTCTTTTTATTCATTCCAAGGTAGACTCCCACATAAGGATAAAGTTACTGTTGATACACTAAGAACATTAATAGAATAATTTTGGCGTGACAATACAAGGGCTTCACCAAACCAAAAAAATGTTGTCAAAAGATGAATTGGAAAAAAAAACCATGAGCCACATGCAAATTTTTTTTGGATATGACTCAAACACAATTTTATGAAATGTTTCTTCAAAGATTTCCTCAAATTAAAATCAGCCAAAGGTTTTTTGAGATGACAAAATCATTCTACGTTAAGATAAATCATACATGCACTACATTTTGTTGTGAGGTTCATGTTGAGTTTTCTATGCATTATGATGTTTATTGTTATATATGTTGTACTTTGCATACTAACAAAATATGGAAGGAATGTGGTCTATAATTACCTCCTAAGTCACCAAGATAATTTATTACAAGTGTACTATGTAAATGAGGTGATGGGTTCATTTATTATAAGACCATGTGTTTGAAAGGTTTTTGCCCTCAATGTGGTGGTTTGCAAAATTTGCATAGATGCCTACATCTAGATAGCACACATGAAATTGGTAAGACACTAGTTTCTCTTGGAAAGTTAAAGATGGAAAAGAATTAAAGAGGTGTGAATTAGTGAGAAGTGATGTATGTGTAGTTGATTTTATGAAATTATTTCAAGAGAAAATAGTTTATGACTACATAGGTCATACACATAGAGCTAGATGGTTAGATGAGAAATTCAAGTTGTGTAAGGACACTTTTCCCTTGGGTACAATTGTGTTGGTTGTTGACTTTTCTGAAAACTATACACTAAAACCTCAAAATGAAGTGCAACCAATGTATTACAACTCTATACAAGTGTTAACTTTTGTACATATAACATTTATTCATGCACATGATAGTATAGAGGATGATAGAAAAATATTAAGAGAGTATCACTTCTATATCAGCGATGATCAAACTAATTCATTAGAGTTTGTACAAGGATGTTTTAGAGTTTTCTATGACAATTTGAGGGAAAGAGATGAAAGATACAATCAAGACATTATATGGTCAGACAATTGCATTACATAATTCAAGAATTCAAGGATGTTCTATTGGTTGAGTAGGATGCATGTGACAAGTGGAGTGCAACAATTTTGGAATTTCATTAAGGTAGGACATGGAAAGGGAGAGCATGATGGTGCTGGAACATGTGTGAAAAGAGTCCCTAGTAGAGAGGAATTAAAGTACGAAGGTGGTGCAATATTAGAAAATGTTGAAACAATTGGCCAATGGTGCAATTCTATGATGAGACTACGTAATATAGGTAAGCCTATGGTTTCTAGATATTTTTGGTTGATACATGAACCTAACATTGGAAATTTGCAAGGTCGTTGTACACTTATAGGATCAAGTGAGATGCATTCATTTCAAAGTTCAAATGCAACATCACTATCTATTCATACTAGAAAGCTTGCATACTTTTGCATCATTTATGGGATGAATATGAATCAAAAGAGTGGGTTGACCAATGGTCTTGTACACCTTTGCATCCAATTGATTCATATCAACTTCCTACAATACTACAACTCAACCAAGTTGAAGCATCAATAGATTTTGAGCATGTATTCGACCTAGTTGAACCAGGTACTAAGTTATCAATTTAACACCTGGTTAAAATAGATTACTTTCAATTTTTCCATTAACTTATCCTTCTATATAATGCAGGTCATGAATATGCAATTATTACATATGAGAATAATGATGAAGGAACAAATTGCTTTCTATGTTGGTGTATTGAGCCCAAAAAGAAACTGATAGCTACAGTCATTGATGGTGAGGATATTGAGTACCCAATAGGATCTGTCATTGTGATTGGCACACAGCTTAGAAGGTAGTATATTTTTTTCCCTACCATGAATATCTATTTAAGTCAATTTCTCATGTATAATGTATTGAAATTTTGACTTTAAATTATCTTTACAATTAAAAGTAGGTACCCCATCAAGAAATCTACCACATGATTATTTGAGAATTTTGAGGCACACAAACATATTCTTCATTAATCTAACCTTATTGTTGCAACAAATATTCAATTGATACCATATCATGGTAGACCTCTTAACAAGAAGTTGTGGAAAGTATGTGAATCTGATCACGAGGCAATACTTGATACAATAAGGGTTAGAGTTGATTCAAAAGGTTCCCTTGATTGATTGTGTGCGATATAGCTGAATCATTCTACATATGGTAGAATAATTTTGAAAATTTTATATATATGTTATGTGAAATGTTGCAACTTTGCAATAGTGTGCATGTGTAGATGCCAAGTTTTGTATATAAAAAAGAGAAGACATGTAACATGCACATATTTGTATGCCATATTTTGTATAAAAATCTGATAAGAGATGTCACATGTGCATATTTAGATGTCAAAATTTGTATATAAAAAAGAAAAAACATGTAACGTATGCATATTTTTATGCCATATATTCTTTTTTGTGGGTTCGATGATATCCTTAAGAACATATTTAATTATCTTCAACTTATATGGGTTTAGATGGTTGTCCTCTTGTATTTTTCTTAAAAATTTCCCAAAACACCAAGAAAATAAATTATAGATTTGGATACCCATTTGGCTTCTCTACAACATATGAAAAACTTGGATGGGTTATTTTGGACCTTGTCCTTGCTGCCACACTATGTCGCCCCTTTTTAGGCTTGAAATAACCCTTTGATTAGCACAAGGCATGATGATGATATCATCATGAGGTCAATAGGGTCCATGAAGAGCTAGGGTTAGGTTTTTACCATAGGTAAGGTTTTTGATTAAGTTTAAGGTAGGGTCAATTTACAACTTTTTCAAAAAATTGCAAAAGTTGCTCAAGCAAGTTTTTGAGCAACTTTGTAACTTTTGAGCAATTTTTACTCTTGACATCTTTTGGTCAAGTGGGTCCATCTAGGACTATTATAGGACCCTAGTTAAGATTCCTAGGATGTATTAAGTAACCTAATACCTTAGTTTCCCATCCCTAACAACTTTTAACCTATTCAACAACTTTTGGCTCATTGAGCAACTTTTGACCAACTTAGGACCTAATTAGCAATTTTGGCTTTTCCTAACAATCAACGATTGCTACATTATCTTGGCTTTGTTAGGTTTAGGCGAGGACAAATCTCATTTCAGCCATAAAATCCCTCTAACAGTATTGACTACACTGAACGAAAGCGTCCCTAAGGGTCTCTAAGCACCATCGAGCTGTGATCTTTGATCAGACATTTCTTTGGGCACATGCAAGGTATTTATGAACTATCAGGTGCTATAGGATTGTGTTATCTAGGCCCACAACAACCTATCTTAGTTTTTAGAGATTCAACTTTGTTTGGATTTGGCACCTGTATCTTGCTTATTACCAAAAGTTGCAATGTTGCTTAGTTAAAATGAGCAAGGTTATGTATATTTCAAATAGTTTGTCCTAAGATCAAAATGTCTACTCTTTTAGCTCAAATTTTTTAGGTTTATCTTAGGACCAACCTCATTTTAGCCACAACATCGATCCGACGGTATCAACTACATTGAACAGAAGCATCCCTAAGGGGCTTTAAGCACCATCAGGTAGTGATCTTTGATCAGGCATTTCTCTAAGCTTGTGAAAGGTATTAACAAACTCTTAGGTGCTATAGGATTATGATATCTAGGCCCACAACAACCTATCTCATTTTGTAGAGATTCAACTTTGTTTGGATTTGACACCTATATCTCGCCTATTGCTAAAAGTTGCAATGTCGCTTAGTTAAAATGAACAAACTTGTGTATATTTCAAACCATTGGTCCTAGGATCAAATCATCTTCTCCAATAGCTTAGTTTTGTTGGGTTTATCTTAGGACCAACCTCATTTCATCCACAACATCCCTCCGATGGTATTGACCACACTAAACAAAAGTGTCCCTAAGGGTCTCTAAGCAACATCAGGATGCGATCTTTGGTTGAGCATTTCTTTGAGCTTGTGCAAGGTATCAATGAACTATTAGGTGATATATGATAATGTTATCTAGGCCCACAATAACCTATCTCATTTTTTAGAGATTTGACTTTGTTTGGATTTATCACCCATATCTTGCCTATTGCCAAAAGTTGTAATGTTGCTTAGTTAAAATGAGCAAGGTTGTGTATATTTCGAACCATTGGTCCTAGGATCAAATCCTTTGCCTTGTTATCTCTAGTTGGTCAGGTTTAGCCTAGGACCAATCTTGTTTTAGCCACACTGTCCCTCCGACGATATCAACCACATTGAATAGAAGAACCTGTAAGGGTCTCTCAGCACCATCGGGTTGCGATCTTTGATCAGACATTTGTCTAGGCTCATGCAAGGTATTGATGAATTGTCAAGTTCTACAAGATTGCATTACCTAGGCCCACAACAACCTATATCAGTTTTTAGAGATTTGACTTTATTTGGATTTGGCACCTGTATCTCACCTATTGCCAAAAGTTGCAATGTTGCTCAGTTAAAAAAAGGGCAAGGTTGTGTATATTTCAAACCGTTTGGTCCAGGATCGAATCATCTACTCTATTAGCTTTGGTTGGTCGGGTTTAGCCTAAGACTAACCTCATTTAAAGCCATAGTATCCCTCCAATGGTATCGACCACACTGAATGGAAGTGTCCCTAAGGGTCTCTATGTACTATCAGGTTGCGATCTTTGACACAAATATAACAATCATGACATATTTTTACTTTTCATGTCTTATTACATCAAAACAAGTGACATATGATTACATATTATAATGAATTTGATAAACATGTTACATTTTCTATATAAAATAATGAACGTTCATCTATTTCATTAATTGCAAGGTGATATATAAGTTTATGTGCACACATTGAACAAGTTGGATGGAAATCCAAGTTTAATGTATATCAAAATGAACAAATATATTATGTCAAATCAATCATATAGTCACAAAAAGATGTTATGTCTCATCGGTACAATACAAAAGTTGAATACCCAACAAATGCCGAATATGTACATTAGAACTATCAAATATGCATAATACAAATATCAAATATATACAATAAAAAAGTTGAATACCCGATAAATGCCGAATGTGTAAAATATAAATGTCAAATGTGCATAATACAAATCTTGAATATATACAATACAAAAGTCAAATATATGTCAATGTCATATGATGACCACAACTACATTTGTATATCACTATCAATATCTATGACTATGTGGAATCATCAAAATTGAGTGCCTTTGATGCAGTTTGTGGCTTACCAAGTGTCTACAAAATAAAAATAAAAATACACTATCAAATATCTTATCTAAAAGTAATATGAAAATAACTAGAACTGGGTTCTAAATTGTGGATAGTTGAGTTGTTCATTACCTCATCCCTTTGTTCCATAGTTGGACTGAATGATAGTGGTAATGAGATCCTTCATCGATGGGTGGGACGCCTCACAAAATGATGAGGTAGAGTGACGATGGGAGACACAACTACTAATGAATCAATGCTCATGGGAGGCACAACCTCTATTATAAGCGATAAAATGTTAGTATTATAGAGTGGCATTAGGGATTGCAAATAGAGTTAAAAAACAAAAAATGCATTGCAGCCTAAGCTAGATCTCTAGTGCTAGCAAGAGGTACAAGCACAGATGAATCAATGCTACTATTAGGAACAACCTATATGGTAAGCATTCAAATGTTAGAATTGTATAGTAGGCATTAGGGATTTCTATCACACACACAAGTAATTTAAATTGAGATCACAAAAGGGCTTAAACTAAGACTCTACATACATACGTCCGGCCTCTATTATGTTTGACCTCGTCTTTGACGGTCGGGACTCCTAACAAAATGAAATGGGAAAGGATTTGCACAAAGTCTCAAAGACCATTGTAATAGGTAAAAAAATATAACACATGTTAATAAGAAAAATTGTTGATAATTATTATAAAACTGAAAAAAAAAAATGTACTCATTTGTAAATGCAACTGTTTAATATGTATAGAATAAATGCATACTCTAACCTAAAATTTATGAGAAGGAAAAAATAATTTTTTACCTCTTCCATTGCCTTAACATTGACAGTCTTATGAGCAATCATCAACTGTACAAAACCAAATTGTTTCTACATATATTCAACAAACAAGTCAACATGTATTCATCAATATTGACTATATGTATATACATTCATTCTTATTAAATTTAAAGATATAAACTTGACTTGTATTTAATAATTTTTTGTTTTGTTTTGGTGTTCTTGCTGATTTCTTTCCCTTTCCTCCAGACCTCGAGCTATGTGGAGTACCCTAAAGAAGAAACACATATAACATAAGAGGAATCAATAAGACACATCATGAGTTCAACTCAAATTGTAAACATGATAGGCATGCAAGTTGTAATACCACATAGCTCTCAAGGACAAAGTTAATGGCAGGAAGCGATTTAGCCCCCGACAAGCCCTATAAAATAGTAAAGAGTATTGTTATAAATATGAGATAATATTGTAAATGACAAGAAGGAAAAATAACAACAAGAAGATCATAGGAGGGAAAGAAAAAAAAGGACTTGAAGGATGATATTGGAAGGATAGTAAAAGGCCTAGAAATTGAAAACAAAAAGACCGAGAAGGAAAAGAGAGATGTGAATGAACTTTTGGCACCTTGTCAAGAAATAAAAGTGGAGATTCATGATCTCCACACTCCCGCAAGACACCCTACGTGATATGGAGGTTATTTGATGCAGATGGGTATATAGAGGATGAGCTCACATGAGGTTCATTAGATGGAGTCTGGGTATGCTAATAGCAAGATATGTGGATGGGAATTGGATGGATTTGATGAATTTGGGAGTGTTTCAATGATGGTAGGAGATGGAAAGGTATTATTGTACTTTTAAGAATACCAATTAAGAAATAACATTTCAAATCCAATGTATTATTGTACTTTTAAGAATATTTAAAAACCTTCACCTTAGGTGTTCTTGCTCCTAGCCTCGTACCTCTAGCAGAATTAGTACTATGCGGTGTTCTCATACCACTTAATGCACCATGCATTACATATTGTTTGAACATATCAATCTAAAGTGCTCTATAAAATTAAAAAAAAAATACTTTTGCGATATTTCTAGGTGATTAAATAATATCATGTCAAAACTCACGAGGTTCATTAGATGGGATTTTGGTAATGCTAGGTGCAAGAGATGTGGATGGGAATTGGATGTATTAAAGAATGAGAGGGTTTCAAAGATGGTAGGACATGGAAGAGGATCTATAAGTGGGTTTTTAGTGTCATACCAATTAAGAAACAATATTTTAAAGCCAATGTATTATTGTAATTTTAAGAATATTTAAAAAACTTTACCTCGGGTGTTCTTGCTCCTAGCCTCACACCTCTAGTAGAACAAGTACTCTGTGGTGTTCTCGTACTGCTTGCTACAACTTGCATTGCATATTGTTCACATATCAATGTAGAGTGATCTATAAAATATTTTTTATTTAACTTTTACGATATTTAGGTGATTAAATAATATCATCTCAAAACTCAAACAAACAAACATATAAACCTAGGTCCCTTGTCCACTGAAGAGCATTGTCATAAAATCATCAATGCTCGTGTGAAATCCCCATATCTGTATGAATAAAAAGCATGCCCACAATGTATACATGGATGAGATGACACTCCATCCTAAGATGCATCCATATCTATCCCATCGCACATGTGCTGACAGCTAAAAAAAAAATGTTGATTGGGCCTCAAAGACTGTAATGATGCATGTGATGATGATTTAGGTGACACAAGTGAGGATGACATTGGTGGTGCAGGTAACACATGTGGAGATGACACTAGTGGTGTAGGTGGCACAAGTGGAAATGACACTAGTGGTGGAGGTGATGTTGATGGAGCTATCATAGGCTGTGATGACCAAGGTGCCATAGTTGATGATGATGGAGCTATCACATGTTGTGATGAACCTAGTACCATAGGTGATAATGATGGATTTGTCACATTCCTTGATGACCCTAAAGGTGCATCTGATGATGGTCAGGGTGCCATAGGTGAAGGAAAACCACCTAACTGTGAGCCATGTTGAATGATAACATCTGTTAATGATGCAACCACATGAAGAGTTTGTAAATCAATAGACTCCTTTACAATTGATGGAAGTACAACATGAGGCATGGTTTTTCATGTTGTACATCTCCTTTCATGTTGTGTTACCACCTTGTGAGCCCAGGTCTATCTTGAACATAGCCTTTCCCTCTACCTTTGAATTGACGGATGTAAAAGTAATTTGGCTTCTCGCCAAGGATGAACTCACAATATAGCTTTCTCAAAAAATTTAGAGGCACATCATAAATATTACATGCTGGTAGTACAAATTCCATATACCACCTATCCCAAAAATATGATCTAATCCTAGCATGAGTGCACTAATGAATAGGAATTTTTTCGGTTGTGTGTAATAGGGAGTTGCTTGATATAGGATTAGTGAAAAGAGAACATATGGTACCTTTCTTTATGTCTTTATCTTTCACTTCTTGATATGATAACCCATTGGCATAAAATGTAGGACACCTATCCCTCCATGTACCCCATTTCGTAATCTCTCTAGACACATCATTTGCATTTCGGACCATTTGTTCAAGTGTATTCAATAGGGTTGGGTTGTGATCAAGTGTAGATGACCGCAACCTATTGACCATTTGGATAATGTTAGTTCTATTTTGTGAGAGGGGTTTTATGAGGTCCTCTTGTGTAGTAGTTAAATGATGTAATTGTATCTGCGGAGGGTTTATAGGAGATGGCAGTTATTGAACGGGTACATTGAGTGGAGAGTTTTGTGGTTGTGTCACTATAGGTGGAGGGTTTTGTGGTTGTGTCACAATGGGGGGAGTGTTTTGTGGTTGTGTTGTGATGGGTGGAGGGTTTGATTGTGTACGAGGTGGTCTTTCTTCTCTTCCTCATTTTCTTGGATTCCTTGATGCATCTATATTAAAAAAAATTAAAAACAATTACAAAACTTATAAATTACAAAACTAAATTATAAAATTTGATTAAAAAAAAATATAAACGACAAATAGAATGAAGACTTACCTTGTTTGTGGGGCACTATGGATGGAAATGCAATAAAAAATTATCTTTTTTGGTAAATCCAATCGGGTTTTGCTGGCCTCCTTTCAAATTCATGTTGTTGCTGTCGTTTGAGGGTATAAAAATGCCCTCAAATGCAAACATTAGTAAAAATATATAGTTTACAAAGCCTGATCAATTTTTGTAAAGTATAATGACTAGGCTTAGATACCAAGCCTAGTTGACATTTCACTTTTCAAATAACCTGATCGGACTTTCAAAAACTTGATTGAGTTATTGAAAATTTTGACTTTTTTTTTAGGGTGTCCACTTTTTGTACACCATCTTGGTGTACTTACCTGGGGATGGGGTGGATAGTTCATCTTAGAATGATCTTTCTTTGGTAGATGATATTGTTGTTGTCTTTGATGATACATATGTTGTCTCTAAGGCAGCTTTGGTTCAGAATGTTAAAGTTGTCCCTTCTTTTGTTGCTGACTCTGTCTAGAACATTGTTGTCGGTGTTGATTCAACTATCTTTTTTCCTTTTGTTTTGGGTATTGAGGCTCATATTTCTTTTGTAAGGGTATTGGGGGTTAGTAGTGCTACTACCCCTTCCCCCCATGGATACTCTTGTGGTCTACCTTGGTTCTTCAAGTTTATCTCTGGATTGGCAAATGGTTGCTTATAAGGTGGAGGATGGATGGACAATAGTTAAAGGAAAAAAAATTCAAATCCTCCAAACCTTCATTTGATATGTCTTTACATTCTCAAAAGACTAGACCAAAATGTAAGTCTTGATGGTCTTTTGTTTTTTTTTCGGGCTAGTTGTTTAGCCCTCTTGTTGGGAACTATATTGTGTTGCTCTAGTTTTTCAGATGGTGATCCACAGTTGTATTAGGATCCTTTATTGATATATATTTCTTGTCTCTTTTTACAAAGTTTTGGGTCCTTTCAAAACCTATTTTTACTTAATCTTGAAACAAGCTTCATGTTTAGTCTCTCTATTTTTAAATTGGTGTTCTATTTTTCTAATAGCAATACTTAATAAAAAAAACTCACATAAAGATGTTAAAAAACAATAGCAATCATCACTTAAATAAAATATTCCTAAACAAGGTTCTCTCAAAGATCTCTAATATATGGTATGAAGTATTTCACTTCTACATTGGTTTCTTAAAAGATAATTTTCATAGTGACATGAGCTCTATTGCTAGGAATGATTACTTTATAAACCTTGCCAAAACCTCCAAACCCTAAGGTTTTCCTCTCTCCAAACCTTTGAGTTGCAATAACTAAATCATTATATCTAATTCAATGAGGTTGATACTCCACCTCACACTCTTCAATTAGGGCATTTATGTTGATGCAAAACATCATGTTACTACCACACATCATGTTATTTAAATTGTATTGTGTGTTATTGCAGCATGGTGCAATTGAATTTCCTAGTTCATGAACAAGGGAGTTCCTTGGTTGCATACTCCCACATCTTCCTTCTGAACCACTCATATCAATGGGTATCAACCCATGATTTGTCACTATTTGGAATTAAGTTGGAGACAATTCATTTTGTAGTCCCATGTTAGCAAAATGTCATACTCAATTTCTAGGTTCAAAGGCAAAATCCAAGAGAGATTTTGTTCACTATGAGCATTGTAATCATCACTTGTATTCTTTGTAGTTTTCTATCAAAATCTATAATTAAAAATTCTTTAGCCATCATCTTAACTTCTTCATATCCTTCAAATTTTCATGTCAAACTCATCATCTTCCACATTTTGAAGGTGAATCAAACTAATTCAAAGGTCTCTCACTTACAAATTGCTTGTGAAATCCCATTCTTCACTCTCTTTGACCTCTTTCTTCTTCAAAAGAAAAAATCAACTAATTATGTGCTTTCTCATCTCCAATATGAGCAAAAAATTGGGCCTATTAACCCTCTTCTTGGTCGATATACATGCCTCTCCTTTCTGCCTCCACCATAAATTTATGTTTGATTGCTTGTTTACAAACTAAATTCCCCTCAACTTGGGAGGAAGACTCCACAATAATTTCAACTTTATCTCTGACAACACATTCTCTAAATCTCATTCATCCTTAGAAGCATAAACTATCTCTTCCTTCTACATAGAAAAAATAAGCCTGAAACTTATCTCACACTTGGCCATCTCTTCTTCTAAATATATGTCATAGTTGCATGTTCACTGGGGTAAGAAATACACCCAACATTGCCCATTTCTTTAGGTGAGTCTTTCTCTTTTTTCAAACTATCCCACCTATGTATAGGACATTTCTTTTCAACTTTCACATACTACACATCTCTTTTCTAAATTGCCAAGAAATTTGTCAATGTTAGAATTAACTTCATTTTCTTCCATATATGCTCAATCTCACAAGGCTTTGATACTAAGTGTAAATTTAAAATAAGAAAAGAAACAAATATAAAAAGGGGGAAAAGAACATGGACACAATTTTACAATGACTCAACAATTGCCTACATCCACTCTTAAGTAGGGAATCACTTTATCATTCAAAATATATGATACACTACATACATAGATTGCATCTAGTAATTTATATTAGCTCTTCAATACAAAGAGATGATGGGGGGTGGGGTGTGTGAATGTATGTTCATGTGACCATTGGACATTACATCCCAACATGTGAGGCATATACTTCTCACTATTCACCGAGGATCAAAATATATGGGGTGAGGAATGTCATTTAAGTTTTCTTGAAACCAATTAAATTCTTGTCTACTCTTTATTGAGGTTTTAAGAGATTTGAAAGTGTGTAACACTAACAAAAAATATAGAGAACCACTTATAAAATTGATGTACATTAAAATTTTCTATTTCTATATGAAAATTCATATCACAATCTAACTTCAATTTTCAATTGATGTTAAAGTTGAATAGTACATTGAATAATGTTCTTGTGTACAAAGTTGTTGTAATTGAAAGATTTTTAATAGCACACCATTTTCAAATATAAATTGCTCTCCCCCCCTCATACACATAGATAATGAAATATAAATTAAAAAAAGATAGAAAAGAAAATAGAACATTAGACCACTAGTTTTTAAGCTTACATTTAGAAGTTTATGCAATTTTAAATCTTTAAATTCTCATATTGGATGATGAATATGTAAAATGTTTCCTCACTACTTTAATAAAATTGGAAATGATCAACACTATACTGAGCACAATCTTAGAATGTAGACACATGATTTTCACATTCTATAGTATTGTTGTATTTATTATTTTATTGTTAGTATATAAAGATATGAATATCAAATTTTGATTCTATTTTTAAAAATCTGCATGAAAAAACAGATCCTTATATTAGAATGCATATTTATAGATTCAAATATGTACAAAAATTGAATCTACACTTCAAATAATACTCAATATCTTAACGAAGGCCCCATAAAATTATTATTTTATTTCTTCTAAATAAAATAATAATATTCACTACATTGTTTGTATACGAAGAACATTAATTTAAATTCTTCAAATTCAACACCTTCTATGTACCTACAAATTTTGTAGACTCTATCATGAAATAAATGTCTCTTGACTTACCTCGTTCATCTTGACTACAAAATAGATTTTATCATTAAAAATTAAATGACTTTTGACTTAGATCTTCCATCTTTGTCCGACACGTGAAATGAAAAGAGCATTAGAAGGACTCTGTTTAAGCTTGACCAAGCACTCCACAATTCAAACAATACAATCACTTTCGCTACCCCTGCTACTGTTCTCGCGGTTGACTCGTCGGTTAACCTCTATCTTACCTTAGGCCCTGTTTGGTTGCTGGAAGATGAGGGCCAAAACCGGGTTATCAGGAGTAAAACCAGGTTTTGCAAAAAAACTTTGGTGTTTGGTTGGTTAAAATCATAACCTGGTTTTCAATTTCATCTTCCAATTTTGGTCGAAAATTGGAAGAAGTTTCTTCCAACAAAAAGGTGGAATTCGAAATTAAAACCAGGTTTTGAATTTTATGACAGTTTTTTTAATAATATTGTGGGGTCCACGGTATATTCATCTTCTGTGTCAACCAAACGGACCATTGGCTTTCCAAACCACAAAACCAGGTTTTCGAAAACCATTGGCTTTCCAAACCACTTGTGCCATGTTTGGCCTCGCATTCTCCTCATTTTGAATGCATAACAAACTTACCAGTGCAGCTCTTCTCACCTCTTCCACATTTGCATCACTTGAAATCCTTTTGTCCACAATATTTATCACGTTCCTCTGACAAATTTGCTCTTCGGCCCAGGCTGGAAGGTAATACCTACTCGATTCTTTCACAGTGAAGTCCAGATTTCTTCGGCCTGAAATGATTTCCAAGAGAGTCATGCCAAAACTGTAGACATCCACTTTGGGAGTAATTGGAAGGCCAGAGATCCACTCAGGAGCCAAGTATCCTCGCGTTCCTCTCGTAGTCGTCAACACTTTGCTGAAATTTCTGCCCACAAGCTCGGCTAAGCCGAAGTCCCCCAACTTTGGAATAAATTCATCATCTAACAGAATGTTTTCGGGCTTTATCTCGCCGTGAATGATGCGATCGCTGCATTGTTCATGGAGATAAAGTAATCCTCTTGCAGTACCTAACCCGATCTCAAATCGAGTTCTCCAATCCAGTATTTTCGGTTGGCGTTTGGAATTATTGATGAAAGAGAAAGAATTTAGTGAGCCGTTGACCATTTATTCATAAACCAGTAATCTACGTGATCCTTGTGCACAAAATCCACGAAGCCTCACCAGGTTCTTATGATTTATTATTCCAACAGAGCTGATTTCAGCTCGGAATTGCTTTTCGGATTGTTTGGAACCCTCAAGTTTCTTGACGGCTACAAGCGTGCCGTCTGTTAGAGTTCCTTTGAACACTGAGCCGAATCCACCACTTCCCAACTTGTATCTGAAATTCCTGGTTGCGGTCTTCAATTCCTCGTAACTGAACGTTCTGAGCAATGCATCCGGTAAATCTACACAACTTTGGGTCGATCTTGACCGACGCCTCCGCCACGCTAGAATTATGAAGACTAAACCAATGAAAAGTAGCAGTCCTGAAACTACTGAAAATACAACAATTTCAACAATTCGGAAGAGCGATATAGCAGATCCTACTAATATGGAATCTTCCGTAATTGAATCGTGCGGTGACGGCGTTGAATCGTCGTCGCCCACACGAAGCCCCTAGAAGTCTGACTGTAATTGAACCAATGTGTCCGATAAATCGTCTGTAGTAGACCAGATCTGACAGTGCCCGGAGGGCTTGAAATTATACGCAACGCAGGTGCAGTGGCCGAAACAAACTTCCTGACAAGCATCCCATGCCACTGCAGGGTATGAATGATTAGCTTTGCCCGGTACCCAGATAGAATTACCAGGGTATGCCAAACTGTAAGCGCTCCTGATTGAGGAAATGCAGTTGAGAGTGCTGTGGAAAACACATCCGCTAGACCACCACTCGTGCAAAGACCAGGCGCGAGGGTCTCTGGGCCTCCAGCCCTATGCACAGATGCAGGGATCATCTCCTCCTTGGCAGATTCCATATGACCCGCACAGCCCATGCACCTCACATGCAGAAGGTTCATCCGTCTCTACCTTGTACTGATCGAAATAATATTCCACTCCAAAGACTCCGTATTGTCTTAGGGAGAAACCTAAGAAGACATACTCCCTGGGCGTATATGTGAGATAGAAGCCAGAGCTTGTATTTTCAACACTGAATTTGACGTTGCTGAACAATGAATACTCTGATGAACTCCCATTGGAGTCCCACTGGACTCTCCAGTACTCTGCTGTGTTGTTCGAGAGTAGCACAAATTGATTGTTTCCAGATGGATCGATCTGAAGGGAGAAAATCCCGGGAGCCGGATCCAAAGGATTTTTCCATGAAACCAAGCTTTGGCCCGTGCCAAACTTCATCCCGGGTAACGAGGTATTTCCCGGGTGGTCGAAGCTCTGCCAAACTGTTTCTGATTTATTGCTGCCTCCCAGTAGCAAGAAATTACCAGAATCTGATATCACAGCATTAGACGCTGCCTTCCTCCCATTAACCGACCAAACCGGCGCACCATTTTGATCAAAGAGTCCAAGGTAACCGTCTGTCGACAGCCTCAACACACCCGTCATGTTTTTCACCGGTGTCTCCCTGTTTGTCACCCAAACTACTGTCTTGCTTGGGACATTCCAGATAGAAATATAGGAGTTGTTCGTTCCACTGGGGCTGAAGAATCCCAGTTCAAAATTGCCATTGCTTGAAACTATACTCTCATGTTCCGTTAGCGAGGTGCCCAAGGAAAGTGTGTCTGACAGTGCCACAGAATTACATTCCTTTGGCACAAGCACTATTCCAAAAGCAAAGAGTGCATAAGCTAATTGATCCTTCCTCGCCATTTTCACACTTTTGCAATTTTAGTAGTGCAGAGTGTAGACACCTAAATTTGATTACACTATTTTAGTAATCTTATTTAGTTATCTAAAAAGGCATTATTAATTAAATTTTTATTTAATTAATTCTTTGTCATCCTCTAGTTGATTAATTTAATTAATCATCTATAGTCCTAATTGATAAATCAAATAATCTATTATTTATCAATTAAATCCTATTCTTCTATCTAATTCCAAAAATCCCCATTTATTAAATAGATCTATTTGATAAATGAAATCCTCAAATTCAAAAACCCCTAACCTATCTCTAATCCTCCATTTAGCCTAATCCACCCCATCCACTCATACTAACCAAGCTTAGCCACTAACTCACCCACCCTCATTAATGCCATCCACTTGCACATCTCTAACATCTCTAATCTAATCCTAAACCCAAGCCTAATCCACCCCCTAATGTTGTCACATTCCTTAAACAAGTTTAAGACTTTCCTAATCCAAACCAAAGTCTCCCCTCAAAAAACCCAACCACTAAGTCGTGAGTGCTCTTACAAACCATAAAAGACTCTTACAAGCCCACTCATGACTCTTACACCCATCTTCCACACTCTTCCCTCTTCCACACTCATTCCTCTTACATCCCTCTTACATACTCAACCCCACTCATCATGCCTTTAACCAACCCTTTACCCTACCCTCTCACACTCATCCTCCTTGTGACAAGTGTCACCTTCCAATTGGTGCTAAACAAGCACAATCCATGTGCTCTCCCTTGAGTGCATCCTAGCCCTCCTTAAGCCTTCATCCATCCTTGCATCTAAGCCCTCCATCCCTCTACCCCTCAGCCTATAAATTGAATCCCATCCCAAGCCATTTCATCAACAATCTTTGAGCTAAAGTTACCATGCTATTTTGAGAACCAAAGCCATCAATCTTACCCTTATAATGCCAAATTGAGAGCTCACAAAGCTACCAATTTGCTATTACCCATCTCCATTGAAGCAGCTTTTGAGCATCTTGAGCATACATCCACAGCAAAAGGACACATCTACAGAATCCAGAAAGCATGGAGTGTTTTCTCTTGTGAGGTTTGCACTTTTTGTTTGCTTTCTTTGTCTAAGCATATATGTGAATTTATTTTTTGGTTTGTGAATGTTTACTTTATTTGTTAATGTTCTTTGCATACTAAATCTTGTTCTACATTTTGGCACGCCCGGTGGGACCCCACTATGGGTCATTTAATCATCTATTTTCATCTATATGTCATTTTTTCTAACCATCTAATGTTTGTTGTTGTTTGAGTGTGTTGTGAGGGTGTTTTGCTTGTTTTTGCAGGTTAAAGAATGCACTTAGGAAGAAGAAATACCATCTAAAAAAAAAAAAAATCGTGTTTTTCAACTTTTTTGGTGCAGTTTTGGTGTCTGTAACCTGTTCTGTCTGCGAAAATCCGTGTCTGCGAAAATCGACGTCTGCGCAAATCGACGTCTGCAAAAATCGACATCTGCGAAAATCCGTGTCTACGAAAATCGTCGTCTGCGAAAATCTGCATCTGCGCAAATCGGCGTCTCTGCTTGTCACCTGTGTTCTGTGCCGCAAATCTGTTCTGTCATTTTCGAATACTAGCGTCTCTGTATTTCAGCGTCTTCGTATTGTGGCGTCTCCGCTTGATAAACTGTCGTCTCTGCCTGCTTTCTGCACTCTGTAGCTAAAAAAAAAAAATAAAAAAAATAAAAAAAAGAGTATAAATCAAAATTTGACTTTTAGTGGTTCCATAGGATTTATACCATTTTAAGCATTTTTACGTGTAGAAAAAACAACAAAAAAAAGTTAAATTTTTTTTTTCCCATAGTTAAGCTCTCATTTTTGAAGATTTTGGCTAACTAACTAAATTGCTTTTTTTTGTCTCATTGCAGGTTGGAGCACATATGGAACCACTAACCATGTTTCTTGCAGGTTTTCATGTTGCTAAAAAATGAACTTGAATGCTTAACTATTTGTCTTTGAATGCATATTGCTATAAAATGAACTTGAATGGTTAAACACATTTTCCATTGAATGAATGTTGCTCAAAACACACTCTTGAATGCCATGGATTAAAATCAACTTTCCTTGGAATGCATGCTTAAAACAAAAAATTCAATCTTGAATGCCAAGGATCAATTAACCATTGCAATATCAAACACTTCATTTGGAGCTTCTAAAATTGAACAAAACAAATCTCTTTTCCACATGCAATCTAGGTAAAGTTTGATTTTTGGACATTTAAGAAACTTTGTTAAGTTAAAATACAAATTTACAAAAATCAATTTGAGTAGTTCCTTGGACTCACCTCTTTTCTAATCACCCATCAAATATTAACCATTGGTTGCAATCTCAGCGCCATTTATGGGGATGGGTCTACTTGAAAAAGGTGTTAAATGTTCCACAATCTAACTCACTCACTTGGTCTTTGAACGTTTGCTTTAACTTTATCAAAATTCTTAAATGACCAAAACTCTAGATTAAATCGATCACACTTCAAGTTTGGGCACTAAAATTGAACAACAACTGACGTGGAGAGCCTCCGGGCGCGCGCTTGAAATCGAATCTCACACACTTTTGTTTTGGACTTAAAACAAACTCACACTCAATCTTGAATGCCTTAAAGAAAATTAATCGATACTTGACGTGGAGGGCCTCCGGGCGCGCGAGTTTGCTTTTGTTGACCCTAACTCTTCTTATTGTTTGCATTCTTCGATCGATTTACTTTTGTTGGCGCTTCAAGTTGGAATTGAACATTGTCTCTTAAACATGAGTGCTTGCAAAGTCTAGATTAGCACACATAAGAGTCAGTTGGTAAAAGAACAAGCATGTTTTTTAGCCCAAGGTCATCCAAGTCTTCTCTCCCCTTGTCGTCTTTCGAGGCCATCTTGGGTGCATAAGATTAGGATCCAAAACCTTGTTTCTTTTTAGGAGGCCTGCTTGGAGATTTCATCACCCCTTGGACGACCTCAACTCCAGCGTTCCGGCGGAGTATAAGAATCGAGAGGTGAATCGAAAGACACCTCTCTTGGGATCAAGATTTTGTCATTCGAGCTAAGCCTCAAGGAACTTTATACCCTTGAGAAGTTAAATAGGAGAAGTGGGTTACCGCTCCTCTCGGCTGTGTGACATCCTTTTGATCTCATCTACGGATTTGGGCCTCACGTACCTTGCGTTAATCGAGGACTCCCTAGCTAAACCAATTGTCTTCCTTGCAGAAAACCATCTAGGATGTTAATGTGTTTGGAGTGACTGATCAAAACATTTGTAGAACATACACACTCCTTGGCGCAAGTATCACATTCTGAGAACCACAAACTTCTATCTGGGTGTTCCTATCTATTACTTGTTTTTATTTTACTTGTTGAATGAATGTTTGCCAAACTTGGTCAATCCTAGCTTAGGGCACACCTAGTGTAGTCACTGCCTATTTTGGAAGTTGAACAAGTTGAAGCAAAACAACTGAGATTTTTCCCAAAGCCAAGCAAATTCAGGAATTTATGTCGGAACAACCAAAACCCAAATAGAAGTTTCACAAGGTCAAACTCAAGCCATCTCTAGCATACCAAGAACTTTCAGCCAAGAGAAAAGAAATAACACCAAGCCCATGAATTTCCAAACTCCACAAAATAGAGGACAAAGCTACCGATGAAGCACTTCAAGAGGCCTGGTTAGAGCGCACCATCAAATTTAGCCAACATCCAGGAATTAATCCTGCTTATGCCTTATCAACTAGGCATGATTTCTATGATTAGACACCCTTGTTTCTCCACATCTTCTTGGATAAGCTTCACTTTAGAGTCATCTTTGTAGAAAAGCCAGCCATCTTAGGTTATCCCCTTAAGCATTATTAGCTCACCCATCTCATTTAGAATCATACCATCTAGCCAGTAATCGAAAATCTGCACATCTAAGCTTTCAAAATTGTTGTCACCTTGCTAAAAGTGTTCCATTCCTAAAATCTTCCAAATCCACCAATCTCACCAAGGTTATCCCTTTGACAGAGCTTTGTCTAGGGTAATCTAGCTTTGTCACTTGTTATCCCTCATCACCTTGAGCTAAAGGTTGGGATTCACAAGTGGTCAATCTCGTGTTCTTCCTAAAGGATCATCAGTCTATCCTTAAGTTGACACAATCACCACCAAGCTTGCACATAGGAAAGCAGACCTTTTGTGCTTTGACAACATATCTTTGAAGTTAGAATCCCCAACCCAATCCTCCTTAGGTTTTGTCATATAGCTTTGCCTCAACCTAAGAAATCATTTGCATAGAAAAGCCTTCCCCCTTTTGCATCCATCAACATTATTGCATCTCATCCCTAGGAGCATTTTTCATGCCACCCGTCACTCGCTTAGCCAAGAAGAAAGAAACAATGGAGCCCTATCATTTGGATCGAACAGCCTCACCCCCCTTGAGCACTCAGCCATCCTTCAGCCCAGAGCAAGCTATGCCATCACCTACTGACATTGAAGCTTTCATGAACCAACCAGGAAATGCAATATTGGTAAACGCCATTATAGACAAAAACAAAGAGACAATCATGGCTAATTTTCGAAGGGACAATGTAGGAACCTTTGACTTTGGAAGACCCCCTCCATTATCAGATCCATCTCACCCATTGTTTGGGCAGCTGCCACCACCCATAGGCTCTTATGATCCAAATTATCCTCAATATATTCCAAAAGAAGAGCCTCCAGCCAATCCATATGACCCAACAGACCCAAACATACCATCATCCACCCAAGTTGAAATCTCCATACCGCAAGCCAACCCAACCACCACCACTCCATCCTTGGTTCATATCTCTCCGCTCCAAACCCCCTTTACTCAAAACACCTCACCGTTCACCCCCTTCACTATTGCTACTGCTCTCACACCTAGCCTTCCAAATCCACCCATCTCCCAAATTAGTGCTAGCATCTTTGGCCAACCTCAGCAATATACAACAGGGATGCCACCCATGGGGCCAAGTAATCAACCTTTCATCGCCCTCAGCTTGTTCACCACAACCCAAAGTACAATCCCATCATTTCCATTAAGTCTTGGGAGCTCAATACCACCAGCCAAAAATCCCAAAGCTACAACCTTCACTCCACAAAGCTATCAAAACCCACAAGCTACTGCCAATCTTCTACCAAGCTCCCAAGTGACCCCAGCTCCCACCACCACTCTACCAAGCTTCCAAATCTAGCCACAAAGCTATCAAACCCCATCAGTTCCATTCCCAAGCTTTCAATTCCCACCACCTCCACCACCAACTAATCCATTACCTCCAATTACCAACTACTTTTCAATGCCACTTCTAGGAGGTAATCCACCACCCCAGCCAACCACCAATTATTTGCAGATACCATCCCAAATGGAGGCACAACCCACATATATTGGTCAAACCCCACAAGCCCTCCGATCCTTCCCCCAAGCCTCACAACCATCTTATACCTTACCTCCACAAAGTAATCCATTTATCCCACAGCCAGCTTATGTTCCTCAATCCCAACCTCAAATCCCATATCAACAGCAAGCCTCGCAACACATGCAGCAATATGCGCCACCTCCCCCTCAACTACCCGTCATCCACCATGCAGCTGCCCAAACAATGTACAATCCCTATTAGAAAATCCCTCATAGCCATCCATATTTAGTGGCCCCATCCATCACATACCTACCTCAAGGCACTCCTACATTGGGGGCACCCCAACCATCATCTATCAATTCAGAGTGGGAGCAAATGAAGACAGCTCTGAAAGCCATCCAAGAAGGGAATGATCCAAAGACATTCAAGTTTGAGAATGTGTGTCCTTACCCATTTGACAGAGCCATTACCACGACACCATTTCCCAAACACTTTGAGGTACCTAAATTTGAATAATTCAGAGGAAAAGGAGACCCTGTCACACATATCAAAGAATTTTACATGCATTGCCAGGACGTGGCATACAATGATGTCTTCCTCTTGCGCCTTTTTCCCATAAGCTTGGCTGGACCAGCTCTTGAATGGTTTTATAGAATCCCCTATGGCACAATTAAAAACTTTGTTGAATTATCTAAGGCATTTGTAGCCCAATATGCCCATCTTGTTGAAACAGAGCTATCAATAGTTGATCTTGTCCACACCAAGCAAAAAGGTGGAGAAAGCCTTGCCGAATACCTGCAAAGATGGCAAACCCTTACCACCCGCATATCCTGCACTTTGCCAGAATGCCATGTGGTGAAAATGTTTATTGATAATGCACATCTCAGCTTGGCTCACCACATGACCATGAACTGTTTGCAGACCTATAAGGATATCAAAGAGAAAGGAATGATTCTTGAGCAAGGACTCATCAAAGATGGTGTGGTAAAGATTTACAAAGAGGCCAACCAAAATCAATCACATTCCAATGACAAGTCTAGGTATTAGAACAAAAACAAGCATGTTGCAACAGATGGGGTTACTGACACCAGACATGTGAATATCGTTGGTCCTTCTCAAAGCCAGTCTAACCCACCATATCAAACAAACAACCAAAGCTATTGAAACCACAATACAAGACCCAACTTTCAAGGGTCTAACAATCAAGCTAATGCCATCAATGTAGCTGCAGGGCAAAAGCTCAGATTCTAACCTACACCTAGAAACTATACACCCCTTGGTGAGCCATTGGATGTTATTTTTGAGAAATTGGCTAAGGAAAACCTCATCAAATTTCCTCCTACCCAGCAAATTGATCCAAGCCAATCCAAAGCTGCATGGTACAAGGACAATGAGTATTGCAAGTTCCATAGGGTAAACGGTCACACCACCCTTAGATGCATGAAACTGAAAGACTATGTACAGGACCTTATTGATCAGAAGGAAATCACTGTTGGTGCCCAAACCTCTCCCAATGCAGGCTTACAGATTTATCAAAATGCTTTTCCTCCACACAACAACCAAAATCCTGGAAAAACACCTATCCAAAACAACACCAACAACCGCCAGCCAAACCAACAGCATGGGAAGAACAATGACCACACTTCATCCTATATAGACTATGGTAGCCTTATAGGTTGTATATCTGAGAAAGAGCCTTCTGTCAATGTTATCAATATCCGAGGACCAGACAATGAGTGTGCGGTCACCACTCGAAGAGCGCGATTTAACATCCCAGGCCCACCAGTTTCATTAGCACCATCAGCTCCATCAAAAAGCCGATACAATATCTTGGAACACCTTGGGAACATGCCAGCCCAAATATCCATTGTAGACCTTCTTCGCACTAGTCCTGTGTACAAAGACATCCTTGACAGTGCTCTCATAGAATCCCGTGTCCCTTCTGATATCAATGCTACTGATTTTCGTAATCTTGTTGGACACCTTTCATCCTCATGTGCCCTATCTTTTAAACCCACCGACATACCCGCGGTTGAGCCAAATCACACCCTTCCGCTTCGCATAGCCATCATGGTATCCAATTTTGCCATGAAAAGAGTAATGATAGATAATGGATCAGCCTTGAACATTTGCACCCTAAAATTCATAAAACAAGCTGGGTATACTGAGGCAGATATGATCAGTGAGGTTATCACCATCAAAGCTTATGACAACTTGGAAAGGACCATAGAAGGGACTATTTTGCTACCAATCAAGGTTGGGCCGGTCATTCAAGAGACAGTTTGCCATGTTGTTGATCTAAACCTACCATTTAACATCCTCCTCGATCGCCCATGGATTCATGCTATGAAGGCCGTTCCATCCACCTACCATAAGTGCATCAAATTTTCGCATCAGGGCACTGAGGTAACCATCCATGCCGATCCAGAACCCTTTACTTACTGCAATGCGGTTGAAGCTTCATATACAAACCATTGCCCTGGAATAGACATTGGCACAGCCATTGCCAGCTCATCCTACACTTGTAATGACGCAGAAACCATCCTTGCCTCCACCCTATCTACTGTAAAGATCAACAACAAAGGTTGTGGAGAATATAGTCTATCAGATGCATTTGCTGTCGGAGCAATCCCACTTGAACCACATACCCATGGATGGCCAACATATCAAAAAGCTAAGGAGATTCCACCTCCTCGATACAAACAGTTTGGCCCAACCACCTTTGTGTCCTCAAAAACCCCTCTTCATGAGGAGCTCACTCCAGATATCAACAATTGGTTACATAAGGATGCACCTCCAAGAAATCAAGCACGCCTTGATCACTTCAGCCAGAAGTATCCCCAACAACATAAGCTCATCACTGAAAAATGGAACTATCAAGGAGGTGGACTAGGACTAGAAGAAAGGGGCATGCAATGTCCCATCGAAGCACATAATTGAGAAATGAAGTCAGGTCTTGGCTTTGGCATACCCACAACTAGGGGCACCAATGAGAACGGTCATGCTTTTTCAAACATCCACCGTGACCTTGTCAAAATCGAAGACATTCCTGAGGAAGTTGAAAAGAGAGCCTACGACGATATCCCAGACCAAATCTTCCTAGGAGACTCTGTTCTCTGAGAACTATCCATCCATCTCATTGACCTGCCACTTGCTCATCCACAACTCATAGATTGGGACCAACCAAGTGTCATACATATTGATGAGTTCGCATCAGAGGAAGCGCTTCTAAGATTCATGGGAGCTGAAACTCCTCATAAGAAGACAAAGCCAGATTCTGCCTACATCTACAAGCTAGATCCCAAGGGGTATTTTGGAGAAAATCCCCAACCTAGTTTCGATACACCCAAAACTGGAACTAAGGTAAATCTGGGACTAGCTAAGGCAGCGAAGAGAACCCCTCAGCAAGAATATCCAGAGCCACAAGCAGAACATGAGGATTTAGTATTGCCTCCTCAAGATAATCGACCAGAGGTGTCTTCTATTCTAATAGAGGATACTAGAGAAGTCAACATTGGTTCTTTAGAGATCCCTAGAATTGTTCACATTGCTGCATCCCTATCACAAGACCAAGCTGACCTCCTCTTTGAGGTTTTACAAGAGAACATTGGCCGATTTGCATGGTCATATCAGGACATGCCAGGACTTGATCCAAAGCTTGTAGTTCATCATCTTGGAGTCGATCCAAAGATCAAGCCCGTCAGACAAAAGCTTAGAAAAATGCACCCCAAGGTGGCATTACTAGTCAAAGCTGAACTAGAAAGAATGTTAGCTGCTAAGGTTATCCGACCTATCGACTACTCAGAATGGATCTCCAACATGGTCCCTGTCACTAAGCCTTCCGGTGACATCAGAATCTGCACTGATTTTAGAGATCTTAACAAAGCTTGTCCAAAAGATGATTTTCCCTTGCCCAACATAGATATGATTGTAGATCTTACAGCTGGACATGAAATTCTGTCCCTTATGGATGGATTTTTCGGGTATAATTAGATGAAGATTGCAGAAGAGGACCAACATAAGACAGCATTCACTACCCCTTGGGGGACCTTTTGTTACACCATGATGCCTTTTTGCCTAAAGAATGCTGGGGCTACCTATCAAAGAGCTATGACAACCATTTTCCATGATCTTATCCATAGCATTTTGGAAGATTATGTGGACGATATCCTAGTCAAGTCTCACACCTTCATGGATCATCTTGCTGACCTGGAAAAAGTCTTTGATAGGTTGGCCCAATATCATCTCATGCTAAATCCCAAGAAGTGTGTCTTTGGGGTCACATCTGGCAAGCTTCTAGGCTTCATAGTTTCTAAACGAGGTATAGAGATCGACCCCAAAAAGGTCAAGGCTATCTTAGACATGCCTCCTCCCCAGACACTGCGACAGCTTTGCTCTCTTCAGGGAAAACTTCAATCTGTCTGGCACTTCATCTCCCAACTTGCAGATAAGTGTACACCATTTTCACACTTGCTAAAGAAGAATGAGAACTTCAAGTGGGATCTTTTATGTCAGCGTAGCTTCGATCAGCTCAAGCAGTATCTCACCAATCCCCCTATCTTGGTTCCACCAGTTCCTGGTCGTCCCTTGATCTTGTATATATCAGCAACACCTACTGCTCTAGGGGCACTTCTAGCACAACATGATGATTATAGCAGAGAGAGAGCCATCTACTATATCAGTAGGACCCTAGTTGGTTATGAACTCAATTACACTCCTATGGAAAAAGCTTGTTTGGCAGTTGTTTTCGCAACTCAAAAGCTTCGCCACTACATGCTAAGTCATACCATCCAACTAGTCTCCAAGATTGACCCTCTCAAGTATATGCTCTCCAGAATAGCACTTACAGGCTGTTTGGCCAAATGGGTTATGCTACTAAGTGAGTTTGACATCTAGTATGTGGACAGAAAGGCAATCAAAGGGCAAGCTATAGCAGATCACCTAGCTGATGCACCTCTAGTAGATGCATATCCTTTGCTCACAAAATTTCCAGATGAGCATATCTGCCTAATTGAAGAACAGTCCCCATGGAAGCTTTATTTTGATGGCTCATACACCTCTCATGGATCAGGGGTAGGAATATTATTAGTTACACCTCAAGGAGATTACATTCCAAAAGCCTTCAAGCTACAATTCCCTAGCACCAACAATATAGCAGAATATGAAGCTCTTGTAGCAGGATTAAAGATAGCTGCAGAATGGAATATCACTGAGTTACAAGTCTTTGGTGATTCCCAACTCATCATCAAACATGTCTTAAATGAATATCAAACGAGAGATGAAATGCTATTACCCTACAAAGAGCTAATTGATCAGATGACCCAGCATTTTACAAAGCTTCAGTTTACACAAGTGCCATGAATGCAAAATAAAGCAACACACGCCATGGCCACTATCGGCTCACTCTTGGAAATTCCCCAAGATGCTACGCAGTATGAATTTTTAGTTGAGCAGCTCCTCATGCCCGCTTATGCGAATGAGGATTCAAACCGTGTTTGTATCTTGGTTGGTCCCCAATCCCCTTGGTACCATGAAATTCACGCTTACCTTAACGATGGTATCATATCCCCTCACCTCACACGCACCCAACGCCAAAACCTTATTCGAAAATCATCTCACTATGTTATCATAGCCAATACCCTATATCGTCGGGGTTATCACGATACTCTCTCTCGATGTTTAGATGAAAATGAGGCCACGATGGCATTAAAAGAAGTACATTTCAAACTTTGCGGTGCCCACATGAGTGGTATTGTCCTAGCACGAAAAATCCTTAGAGCAGGCTACTATTGGCCTACCATTGAAGAAGACTCTTGTGACTTTGTCAGAAAGTGTCTCCCATGTCAGCAGCATGCAAATCTTGTGCATACTCCAACACAGGATCTGCAACCTATTGCACCACCTTGGCCTTTTGCTTGTTGGGGCCTTGATCTAGTTGGAACTATCACACCTCTCTCATCTGATGGACATAAATGGATAATAACAGCTACAGACTATTTCACTAAGTGGGTGGAAGCAGTCCCCCTAGTCTCAGCTATAGGAGTTCAAGTCTCCAAGTTCATCTTGTACCACATTGTTTGCCACTTCGGCATCCCATCCACCATCTTCACTGACCACAGAGGTAACTTTGAAAATCTCAACATGGAAGAATTATGCACTTCCCTCCGCATCCATCACCGCTTTTCTAGCCCATATTTCTCACAAGGTAACAGCCAGGCAGAGGCAACTAATAAAACCCTCCTCAAAATCCTAAAGAAAGTTGTCAATGATTCCGGCCGTGATTGGCACCTTCAAATAAATTCGGCTCTATGGGCCTATCGAACTTCCTTTCGTACATCCACAGGCACAACTCCATACTCCCTAGTCTATGGTGCCGAAGCGATATTACCTATAGAAGTTGAACTTCCCTCACTACGCATATCTTTGCGAGGGCAAATCTTAGATGAAGAATACAGAGTAGCTCGACTCACCCAGCTAGATCTCTTAGATGAGAAGAGACAACAAGCCTATGACCATCTCACAGTCTATCAAACTCGTCTCAAAAGGAATTTCAACAAGAAGGTGCTCCCATGACACTTTCAGCCAGGTGACATGGTCCTCAAAGAAAATATGAAAGTCCAAGCAGATCGAGAAAAGAAAGGAAAGTTTGAACCTACATGGCTTGGTCCCTATGTGGTTACTGCCTCCTTTGGCTCTAGAGCCTATCAATTATCTACACCAGAAGGAGAAATCTTGAATGATCCCACTAACATCATTCATCTCAAGAAGTTCTATGCTTGAAGATCCTTGGTATACCCAGCTTTTGAAAAATACAAAAAAAAATAAAAATAAAATAGTAAAGAGAAATAAGCGTCCAATGGTGAAAACTTGGCAATTCAAGTGCCTTGGATAGGTACCTTGGTGAAAACTTGGTAATTCAGGCGCCTTGTGTGCTAAAGACTAATCCATTATCTATCACTATCCTATCCCTCATCCATCCACCCACCATCCCATAAAACACCTGCTCGTTCCCTTGGTGTTCCAATCAAATATCCAAAATCTGATGGAGCTTGTCAATACCTCCTGTACAGCTTGTAAATCTTGTACCAAAGCTTGTATTATATCTTGTAAATCTTGTACCATACCTTGTATATATCCGAATCTTGTCCAAAGCTCGTACCATATTCCAGCTTGTAAATAATCTTGTATCCTAGCCTGTATCCTATCACATGCACACAAAGAATCCCATTTTCCTTAAGCTTTTCACAAACCATCTACCTATCCACCTATCAACTATTATAGACATCCCATCCTTCACAAACATTTCCATCTCAAAAAAAAACAAAACATGAACAAACTTGTACATTTGTAACATATCTTAGTCTATTAGCTTGTACATCCTCTTTAGCTTAGTATCATTGTATCTATCCGGCTTTCGTGTTAGTTCATCCTTGGTCAACATCTTGCACACATTGCACACCTTGGTTAGATATTCCAATGCATCCTTTAGCTAGATCTCCTATCACCAAAGTGTTATCCTTCTTAGTTAAGCTTGCCAGACGCATCACTCATCCAGATCCATCAGCTTAAGTGCTCTCTGATAGATCCTTGCAGGATATAGCTTTCCTCATGTCTGATCTTGGTTTTTTAGTACCTCGTCCTACCCATCTCGTCGGCAAACAATTCTCTTTTGGATTTTCGCTTTCTTTTGATTTGGGATCTTCCCTTTTGGGTCTTGAAATATCTTTTCCAAGCAATCTCCTTGTTTCCTCCTCAAGGTTGCCACGATCTTCCATATCATGGTATGCTGCGAATGGGGCAATTAGAGCGTAAGGTCTTGATTGAGTCTTTTGCTTGTTTTCTTTTTCTGCTTGTGGGTTACCTAGTGTCGTTTCCACGCTGCTTCCTCTGGGATTCATGTGTGATACTGGGGCAATCCTTGCGTGTTTGTTTCGAGTCAGTTCGTCAGTCCTCTGGACGGTTGGTGAAAAGGCCTTGATGTTCTTGGTAACCTTGGCAATTAACCAACAGTCCTATAGCAAATCTAGTGCTCAACTACATGGTGGTACTTCTCTTTGAAGTATCCCCCCGCTCAAAAAGCTTCAATGGATTCCCTTCATCTCCATTATCCCCCATCCATGTCCTACATCTGTCGCTCCTACCCCAGCTTATGCATCAGTATCTCTTTGAATCACTCCTCACGCTTAGCTTTAGGGATCCACAATCCTAGTCTTAGGGATCCACCAATCAAATCAATCCACCAAGCCTCATCTTTTGAGATCCACAATCCTAGTCCTAGGGATCTCCGAAACCCATCTTCCGCCAATCTGACTCTTTGAAATCCTGTTGCATTAGCTTTATCATTCTATCATCCATCTCCCTACCATGGATTCCTTTTATAGTGCTCCGCTCCTCCATCTCTCCCCCACAATCCTGGAAAGTCTTAAGCTTGCTTTACTATTGTGCCTCTGATTTCCCTTTATCATTCTCCCGTAGTGAGAGTTTGAGCTAATTCAGCCCCTTCTCTTCGCCAACCTGCGTCTCAGCTCGTCTCAATTTCTTGTACTTTTCAAGAAGTCGTCGAGCCTCATTTCTCTCCTCGCCACCTTCTTGAGGGGGCATCATCTAAGTCTAGTCTCTCCTCTTCTTATCCGAGACTGGGGCAACCTTGTTGCTAAAACATCTTCTTCGTGTCGTCTTCATTCAAACTTCTTTGAAATAGTGTTGTCTCAACACTATGTCAAAGAGGGGCAAAATGTAGACACCTAAATTTGATTACACTATTTTAGTAATCCTATTTAGTTATCTAAAAAGGCATTATTAATTAAATTTCTATTTAATTAATCCTTTGTCATCCCCTAGTTGATTAATTTAATTAATCATCTATAGTCCTAATTGATAAATCAAATAATCTATTATTTATCAATTAAATCCTATTCTTCTATCTAATTCCAAAAATCCCCATTTATTAAATAGATCTATTTGATAAATGAAATCCTCAAATTCAAAAACCCCTAACCTATCTCTAATCCTCCATTTAGCCTAATCCACCCCATCCACCCATACTAACCAAGCTTAGCCACTAACTCACCCACCCTCATTAATGCCATCCACTTGCACATCTCTAACATCCCTAATCTAATCCTAAACCCAAGCCTAATCCACCCCCTAATGTTGTCACATTCCTTAAACAAGTTTAAGACTTTCCTAATCCAAACCAAAGTCTCCTCTCAAAAAACCCAACCACTAAGTCATGAGTGCTCTTACAAACCATAAAAGACTCTTACAAGCCCACTCATGACTCTTACACCCATCTTCCACACTCTTCCCTCTTCCACACTCATTCCTCTTACATCCCTCTTACATACTCAACCCCACTCATCATGCCTTTAACCAACCCTTTACCCTACCCTCTCACACTCATCCTCCTTGTGACAAGTGTCACCTTCCCATTGGTGCTAAACAAGCACAATCCATGTGCTCTCCCTTGAGTGCATCCTAGCCATCCTTAAGCCTTCATCCATCCTTGCATCTAAGCCCTCCATCCCTCTACCCCTCAGCCTATAAATTGAATCCCATCCCAAGCCATTTCATCAACAATCTTTGAGCTAAAGTTACCATGCTATTTTGAGAACCAAAGCCATCAATCTTATCCTTATAATGCCAAATTGAGAGCTCACAAAGCTACCAATTTGCCATTACCCATCCCCATTGAAGCAGCTTTTGAGCATCTTGAGCATACATCCACAACAAAAGGACACATCTACAGAATCCAGAAAGCATGGAGTGTTTTCTCTTGTGAGGTTTGCACTTCTTGTTTGCTTTCTTTGTCTAAGCATATATGTGAATTTAGTTTTTGGTTTGTGAATGTTTACTTTATTTTTTAATGTTCTTTGCATACTAAATCTTGTTCTACACAGAGATGAGATACATTATAGAGATTTGGGATCAGTAACTACCAACTAGTCAACCTCTATACAAAATGACCGGACGAGCAGGTCGGTAATGAACTTACGGGTTGTTTTCATTTCTAATAAAGAAAATGAACCTCAATGCCCAATTTCACATTTTCACTCTACTCCTTATTAATAAGTCAAGTCAATAGATAAAATTATTTTATTCGTATGCGTACAAGTTCAGTCCAGCTTAATTATTAAGCCTAATAAAGTAAAGTCAAGAAATCAAACAATTTTATTTGTACACGTTTTCGTATGCAAATCTAAAACGATATGCGATTTAGCTTTCTCTTTAGACGTTTCGAAGGAGAACCTCACTTCAATTTACGTGTAGAGGGCGTAAACATGTGACGAGGAATGTGCTCTCGTGCCTTAGAGGGAGAACTTTTCCAAATCTATTTATTAGTTCCTCATGTAATTAAGGGCCCGTTTGGTAGCTGGAATTAGAATGGAATTGGCATTCAGAATTTTAAAAAAATTCTAATCTATTGTTTGAGTTCGCACAATCAGAATTGGAATTGAGAAAAAGTGGAATCCGGTATCCCCACTTGACTCCCAAAACAAGGATTCCAAATTCCTTCAAAATACTTGTTATTTGGAATTCTTGTTTTAATTCCCATTTTAAATCCCATTTTTTGAAAATGAGGAATTCAACTAAAGTAAAATTTAATTGGGTTTGACTTTCGGATGCCCATTTGGGGGCACTTTTTTTTGCACTAATTTTTGAAATTTAATTTTTTTAAATGGGGGGAAAGTTTTCCACTATTACTTGCTCATATATTTGCCACTATTGAGTAATTTATCAGGCTTTTTCCGCCTGATCCGCCTCAGTAGTTACTGCAAAAAAGTTTGGTGAAATAACTTTTTCACATGCATTGTTTTTCAGTTATATGAATTGTATGCAGGACAAAAACAATCTACTCTTTTTATTTTTTTCTGGTGTAAAAGTGTTTCCAAGTAAGATTTCGTAAAATTTTAATATAAACATTTAGACTTTGTACCTGTGAGTTTGAATGTTGTGATGATCAAATTTTTTATTGGATCTCTACAAATATATATTTTTTAATGGGATGTTTCTGACTCTTATTTCATCAATTCTTGTGATTCAGATTTATTCAACGAGACTTGAACAATATACATATTTCATATCAATAATTATGTGAATTATAATCAATGGTATTTTTTTTTATAGAGCAAGAGTCATAAAAGTTTAAGTATCCATTAGTACAATCTCGTCCTCATCCGTTATGATAATGTTTACTTTCAACATGACTTAATCTTTTTATACTTGTTAAAAATGTTTGGACTTCAACAAACCAAATAAGTATTGAATTTTTTCGCATGATGATAATGCTATAGCTGGATGATAATATTTTGCATGTTATTTTGGCTATTATTCCAATTCCACAATGTGCAACCAAATGGAAGAAATTTGTATTCTCACAATGAATTCTTGGTCAACCAAACAGTCCCAAATTGGATTCCCTACTCATAATCTAGATTCCAAGTTCCAGAATCCCAAAGCTAGCATTCTGAATGCCAATGCTTAATTTATATTCCAGCAACCAAACGAGCCCTAAAGGTCTGTTTGGTTGCCGGAATGGGAATAGCTATTCTGAAATAGAAAATGGGGCTACGTATTCCTATTCTCTTTTTGGTTCAGCCAGAATTTGATGGGGAATTCGCATATCTAAAAATTTATGTTTTCTAAAATAAATAAAACTGGAATAGGAATATGTATTCCAATTTCACTTATTTGGGTGGAATTGCAAAACCTCAATTATTAGCCAAAATTGGAATACGTATTCCTATTTTATTTCGTATTCCAATTTCAATTTGGTGCATCCAAATGAAGCATTCAAAATTTTAAGAATTTACATATGCTTATTCCGCTTGTATTCCCATTGCCAAACAGGCCTTAATGGAATCTTCTAGTACTCATTTAAATTTAAATAAATCCATGAAAGTCTTCAACTTTTAGAAAGGAAAAGTATTTTATTTTAATCATATTTTTCAAATTTAAATAATACTATATATCATGATTCTTATTGGTTAAAAGTCGAAAATGCAATGTAGAAAATAAAAATTATTATCAAAAAATATAAAAAATCTCAAATGTTGTACTATAGTACGAAAGGTCATTATTAATATATTAAATGCACTTACAGACATTAAATTCAACAATTATGAAAAAGTTTTCTATTGCAGTGCTCGATCTTCATTGACTGCTAGCTATTGGTGCTGAATAAAAAATAGGCATTTGTAAACCTCACACGGGCAAGAATTGGAGTATAGAGGAAAGGAATGATGTAAACAATAGGTAGAGCAAGGAATTTGAGAGTGGGGAAATGAGCTATGACAATGCACAAATGGAGAGGATAAATTCATCAAAGTTGAAGCAAAAGATAATCTCGGCTATTTGTTATTTCTAAATAAATTATTTTTTTAATTTGAACTATGTTCAATCTTTTCTTTCTTCAATTTTATTGATTGAATTAAATTTTCCTTAATACAAATACAAGCCAAGCCATAATGTCAATGCATTAATGCCACTGTACTCATGAACACTATAGGGAAACTTTGGTAGATAAGGTATTCAAAAATCATTAAAATATTTTTTAAAGAGCTTAACCTTTTTTATTGTTAAGTTTTATTAAAGACAAAGAGAAGATCTTTTAAATTTAATTTATATTATTTTCTTAGGATTAGTAAATAACATTTAATTGTTCACATTTTAAAATTAATTAAATAATTATTATATTATTATATAAAATAATCATCTTGAATGAAATGTTTTGTAATGATATATATATATATAACAACTTGATTAATTGTATAACTAATTCATTGAAGACTATTAATATTTTTTCTAATAATCAAACTTAAATTTCACATCATTGTATGTATTTTATGACCTTTTTAAGAACTAATTAAATTTCTTTTTGATATTCACATGTTTAGAAGTTATTAAAAATAAGTTGGACAATAATAAACTTTTTAAATGAGATTGTGAAATGTCCCTTTTCTGATTTTATATGATATTTCAAGCCTCTAATCAGATCTTTAAAATCAAACAACCAATATTTCAAAGATCCACCAATTTCTCAATAAACCCCAAATCGGGTATGCCCGAAATAGTGCCAAAAACTTCACAGCTTCACATGTTATTAATAAATCTGAAAGTGGACATTCTTATAGAAATTTTAGCAGCATAACAGAGTACAAAATGAAATTTCTAGATCTGTATAACATTTACACAACAGCTCCCAAATGGAGGATAAAAACAATGCTCATCGGACTCCCGAAAACAACATAGAATAGCCTGGAAACACCACAAAAATACTAATAATCTATCACAGAAGTATAATCACAACCAAATACATATATTCAGTTCTATTTTAACATCTTAAAGTCTGAAATATAGCAGCAACCCAAACTGATATGAAATACTCAATTGGAAACACCAAAATCTTACAAAAAACACACCCGAAAAACCCACAAATCTGCACTGTTCAGCACAAAGGCAAACTCTGCATGAGCATGCACATGGAATGGCTTCAAACTTCCATCCTTAGCCTTCTTAGAAATCTGCAAACTCCCGTTCTTGGGTCTCCTTCTCCACAGGTTTGGTAGCCTCTGAAGAACAACAAAGAAATAAGCAAAAATCAAGTTCTGGAATGAGCCCAAAATGCTTCCAAAACCCCTTAAAAGAGGGCATAACCCTAACTCACATCTAAGAGGGGTTAATAAAATATAATTTAATAATAATTTTTATTTATTAGTCCATTGGTTTCCAAAGATTAGCCCCTTTTGCCGAAACTTCACCTTTTTGGAGCCTGCCTGCCTTAGCAAAGTTTATTATTTTTAATTATTTGAAAAGGGGACATGACAAGTCCTCCCCTCCCAAATATTTCTTGTCCTCAAGCAATCAAGGTTGGAATTCTCAAGAATATGTGCTCCTTCCCAAGTTGCATCCTTTAGTGGTAATCCTTTCCATTTGACCAAATGCTCTATGACGCTCCTGTTTCTCAATCTTTTCTCTCTTGTATCCAAAATCTCTTCTGGTATCAAAACTAATTTCCCTTCATTATCAAGAGGTGGTAATTCTGTAGATACTATGGTTTGCTGGCCTAAGACCTTCTTCAGGCAAGATACATGAAAAAAATTATGTATTTTTCTGTTTGGTGGGAGCTCCAATTCATAAGCTACCTCTCCTACCTTCTTGATGATCTTATAAGGCCCATAGAACCTTCGCTTGAGTTTCTCTGCCCCACTCCTCTTCAAGGTGCTTTGCTTTTATGGCTATAACCTAACAAATACCAAATCTCCCACCTCAAAAGATCTTTCAATCCTTTTCCTATCAGCATATAATTTTTGTTGGTTCTGTGCATGTTGTAGATTATCCTTGAGAGACCTTATTATGTCTTGGCTTTGCTTGATGAAATCACTTACTGCAGGTACTTTGCTATTGGAAAGTATTAGACCAACAAAGGAAAGGGCATCATAACCATAAAGAGCACAAAAAGGAGGCATACCAATAGACATGTGATGAGATATATTGTAACAATACTCCCCTAGGTGTAACCATTTCACCCAAGCATGTTGTTGATTTGAAACATAGTTCCTCAAATATCCCTCTATCCATTTATTAACTATCTCTGTTTGTCCATTTGTTTGAGGGTGATAGCTAGTACTGGGAGTGAGTTCAGTTCCTGCCAAATGAAAGAGCTCCTTCCAAAAAGAGCTGAGGAATCTACTATCTCGGTCACTAACAATGTTTCTAGGCAAGCCATGTAATCTAAAAATTTCCTTGAAGAACAATTCGGCCACTTGTGATGCTTTGAAATTAGATTTGATAGGAAAGAAATGTGCATACTTAGTCTATCTACCACCACATATATGCAATCCTTACCTTGAACCTTGGGCAACCCATTGATGAAGTCCATGGAAATACTTTCCCATTTTTGTTTAGGAATAGGAAGTGGTTGCAACAACCCTATAGGAAAATTTTGCTCACTCTTGCTTTGTTGGCATACCATACATTCCTTAATGTATTTAAGGACATCCTCCTTCATACCTTTCCATGAAAATCGCTCTCGAATTTGCCTGTACGTCTTGAAGTATCCCTGATGACTAGCCAAAGGTGTGTCATGAAAGGTCCTCAATATCCTCTCCTTAGTTTTTGATCCTGGCACTAAGAAGATCCTATTCTTGTAATAAATCAATTCATCAACAACCTTGTACCTGTTATCATCCACTAACTTATCCAAAATCTTGGTGGAAAAGGAATCTTTAGCATACTCTAAAATTATGGAGACTTTCCAATCAGTAGAGATAGATGTTAAGGAACACAAAGTGGGCTTTCTTGAGAGAGCATCAGCAACCACATTATTCTTTCCTTTCATGTATTCAATATCAAAATCATAACCTTGCAATTTTCTTACCCATTTTTGTAGACGATCATTCAAATCCCTTTGGTTCAAGAAGAACCTGAGGCTATTATGGTCTGTCTTTACAATGAATCTCCCACATACCAAATATTATCTAAACTTATGAAGTGCATGCATGATTGCCAACATTTCCTTATTATAGATGGAGTAACCTTTCTCTGATTGATTTAAGTTTCTACTCTCAAATGCTATTGGATGTCCCCTTTGAGTTAGGACAGCCCCTATACCTTCTCCAAAAGCATCACATTCAACAACAAAAGGTAAAGAGAAATCTGGAATTGCAAGCATAGGGCATGAACTCATTACCTCCTTAAGCTTATCAAATGTTTTTTGTGCCTCTTCTATCCAAACAAAAGCTCCTTTCTTTGTCAAATCAGTCAAGGGGGCAGCAAGCTGAGAAAATCTCTTGGAAAATCTCCTATAGTAGCTATACAACCCGAAGAAACCTCTCAACTGTGTAAGATTAGTAGGTGGAGGCCAATCCAAAATTGCCTGAATTTTTTGTTGATCAACCTGTACTCCTTTAGAACTTATAATATGTCCCAAATATAGGATCTCTGTCAAACCAAACTCACATTTAGATAGCTTAGCATAGAAGGATTGCTACTCCAAGATTCCCAAAACAGTGTCTATGTCCTTTAGATGCTCTTCCCATGTTTTACTGTAAATCAAGATATCATCAGAAAATACCAAAACAAATTTTTGAAGATGCTGGCTGAATACCTTATTCATACAAGATTGGAATGTTTTAGGTGCATTAGTGAGGCCAAATGGCATAACAAGAAATTCAAAGTGCCCATAGTGACATCTGAAAGCAGTCTTTTCCACATCTTCACTCCTCATTCGGATTTAATGGTACCCTGATCTTATTCTATAACATGCTCAAAACCTCTATCTAGTGGTAATCCTGGAGGCAAGTCATTGAAAACTATACTATGCTTATCAAGAATATTTTGAATTTCAAAATGGAAATTACCTTGATTCTTTGGAGAGCTTGTTGGATGGATTATGACTCCTGCTGCCAATGCTACTTGTCCTCTTCGAAAAGTCCTCTCCATCCTCTTTGCAGAGACCGCCTTAGGTGCTCCATTTGATAAGCCTCTCAATATGACTTCTTTCCCATTGGAATGAAATTTAAACTCCATAGTTTGATGGTTCATGTAACAGCCTCCAATAGAGTGCAACCATTGAACACCTAATACAAGATCTGTCTCCCTAATACCAACCACATAGAAGTCATCACATAACTCATAATCTCCTAAGGTCATCTTGAGTTGTTTCACCACCCGTGTGCAAGGCATAGTGAATTCATCAGCTACAATAACATTGAATCCCTCAAAATCTTCTGCTTTAAGCCCTCTTTTCATGACAAATCCCTCATCAATAAAGTTGTGAGTTGCCTCACTATCAAGAAGAACTGTCAACCTTTGCCCTGCTAGTACCCCTCGAATTCAAAAGGGATGGTATCTTGGGACTCCTGATAATACTGCTAAAGTGCCATCCTTGCTGATTTCTTTTTCTTTCTCTTCTTCTACCTCCTCCTTAGTGTCATGAAATTCCTCATGCCCATCTGAATCAGATTCTAAAGCAACTTCAATATAGTGCACTTGACCTTTCCCCAAACATCTGTGTCCTGGAACCCATGGTTCTCTACAAGTAAAACAAAGCTTTTTCCTTCGTAATTCACTCCTAGTCTCTTCATCTACCTTCTTTTTTGCCACATTTATCACATCTTTTGGTGGTAGTGTTGGGAAAGTCTTTTTCTGAAAATTTCCCTTATGTTGCCAAAGATTTGGGGGTTTTTTATTAGTGACTGGTTTCATAAGCACACAAGTTTCAAGTTGCAAGCTTCTTTTGATAGCTTCTTGTAAGGTTGAGGGTGAGAAAGCCTTAACCAAACCCTTAATAGAATCTTCTAAACCATCAAGAAAAAGATAAACAATCCTCTTTTCACTCATATCAGGTACCATAACAGCCACTTTTTGAAACTCTTCTATATACTAATTAACTGATTTGGTTTTCTTCAACTTTGACAATTCTTTAAAGTAATCTTCATCATCCTTGAGGTCAAATCTATCTATCACTCTTTGACTGAAATCATCAAATGTAGTTACCTGATCATGATCTTGAGTAGTCATTCCATGATACCACCAATCATAGGCTGCATCTTCCAAGTGTAGACTTGCAAATTGAACAACATCACTCTCCTTCATGGGGTTAAGTGTGAAGAAAGTATGTAATTTTTGTAGCCATGCTCTAGCTGAAATTTTATTTGTTCCATCAAAAGTAGGTGATATAAACTTATTTTATTTTTGAGCTCTCTTCCACTTATGTCATGCTCCCTCCTGTTCTCTTTTTTGGGCATCAAAGTGTTCATCATATCCACATATTCTCTAAAAGGAACCGAACTGCAAAAGTCATCATCTAAGCCATTGTAAGTAGCTCTTAATGTAATCAAGTTACCTGTAACCTCTTCCACGAGATTAATAGCTGGATTTGGTACTGTGGCTCATCTACAGGCAAGAAAATAGTTTTGGTTGATTTAGATGGTGTGGATTTTAGATTTCTTGACTCCTCTGAAGTGCTTCCTTTCTCATTAATAGATGCAACTCCTTGTAGTTTTTCTGTCAATATTCGCAAAGCCTCTCTAGTTTCTGCCAAACTATCCATTGTTTGCTTCTAAGTATTTTGGATGTCTTGGAAGAATTTTTTTGCCATCTCATCTGGATCAGCCATACTTTTCCCTTCCTTGGATTTTGTACTTTTACTTTCAACTGGAGGTTTGATCAAAATTTCTTTATTCTTTTCTTGCTGCAAATATCTTTTTTCTCTTTCACTTAGTTGCACGGGACCATAAATTTTGACATGCAGCTGATTAGAAGCAACATGCAACCACCAAATTCACCAAGAACAAACATGCAAATGATTAGAAGTAGCATGCAACCATAAATTTTGACATGCAACTGATTAGAAGCAACATGCAACCATAAATTATGACATGCAAGATTTGGGTAGTTGTCAAAACTGACATGCAAACTTCTACAAACCCTCAGGCTGGCAAGATCATAGCTCTGATACCACTGAAATGTCCCTTTTCTGATTTTATATGATATTTCAAGCCTCTAATCAGATCTTTAAAATCAAACAACCAATATTTCAAAGATCCACCAATTTCTCAATAAACCCCAAATTGGGTATGCCCGAAATAGTGCCAAAAACTTCACATGTTATTAATAAATCTGAAAGTGGACATTCTTATAGAAATTTCAGTAGCATAACAACCTACAAAATGACATTTGCAGATCTGTATAACATTTACACAACAACTCCCAAACGGAGGATAAAAACAATGTTCATCGGGCTCCCGAAAACAACATAGAATAGCCCAGAAACACCACAAAAATACTAATAATCTATCACAGAAGTATAATCATGACCAAATACATATATTCAGCTCTATTTTAACATCTTAAAGTCTAAAATACAGCAACAACCCAAACTGATATGAAATACTCAACCGGAAACACCAAAATCTTACAAAAAACACACCCGAAAAATTCACAAATCTGCACTATTCAGCACAAAGGCAAACTCTGCATGAGCATGCACATGGAATGGCTTCAAAATCCTGTCCTTAGCCTTCCTGGAAACCTGCAAACTCCCATTCTTGGATCTCCTTCTCCACAGGTTTAACAGCCTCTGAAGAACAACAAAGAAATGAGCAAAAATCAAGTTCTGGAATGAGCCCAAAATGCCTCCAAAACTCCTTAAAAGAGGGTATAACCCGAACTCACATCCAAGAGGGGTTAATAAAATATAATTTAATAATAATTTTTATTTATTAGTCCATTGGTTTCCAAAGATTAGCCCCTTTTGCCGAAACTTCACCTTTTTGGAGCCTGCCTGCCTTAGCAAAGTTTATTATTTTTAATTATTTGAAAAGGGGACATGACAGATTGTAAAAAATTACATTGAAAAATTAAAATTTTTAAGTTCTTTTAAATTTTTTCCTTTATTCTTTTTATCCAAGTTACTCTTTAGTATTCTTTTATTTCTTATCTTTTGTAAATAATTATTTAGATATTTTCATATTATTAGTTCTTGCCAAAGGAGCATAACTAATAGAATCCTAAGGTATAAATTTAAAAAAGTTGAAATAGAATTATTACAACATTAAATTCAATTGTCTCATTATTAGACTACTTTTAAATATCTTCTTACATCCTAATATTAGAATTAGATTTTTTTATTAATCTTTACAGATATATAATTAATAAGTTTATTAGTCAATAAAAATATTTGATTATTACATATATTTCTATTTCTTTTGACTGTCTCATCATGTCCTCTCTACTTCTCTATTTTCATTTCCATCATACATCTCTACTTTTATTTTATTTAACTATTGGCAAGAACTTTGATGCATTGTGTTCCTTGTTAATATCTTGTATTTATTATAAAAAATGCTTCATAACTTGTAATGTTTGCTGAAGGTTTTATAATCAGATTAGCAAGTTAAATGGGCTTAGTTTTGGCTTAATCATCAAAATGTTTAATGATTAAGTGCATTGAATTGGAGCAATACTATATGGTTTATCTTTTAGGGAAGACTAGATGCTTCAATCTCAACCCCCATGCCCTCACTTTCCTTTCTATTATGCCTTCTCACCTTAGATATAATGTCTTCGTTATTAGGGCTAGTTTGGGACAAGTAATACATACAAAATAAACATTAGAATTTAAACAATAATAAATCTAACCATATTATTCCACCCTCTACCCTAAACTCAAATTTAATGATGTCTCAGATCGGGTTTCCTGACCCTAAGTTATTTTGCTGTCTTCTCTAGAGTGCAACCCTAAAGGTTCTTCTTGGACTAGATATCCTCTATCTAAGGCCAATCACATATATGTATATGTTGACACAATCAGAATATTCTAGTACATGGAGATTGTCTATTAATCCTAGTCATGATGGTAAGCTGGAGACTTTAATGCCTTACACACCCTATGATAAGGATCCCATTAATCTCCATGGTGTCTATCCTATGGACTAACACAAAATGATCAAATATTCCTTACAGAGGGAATCATGTTGATTATCTCATCATGACAAATTCTTCACTATTCAATCTGATTACTAGTCCTTTTATTTTGATATTTAATTATATCATGAATACTATAATTATTCATTATAATACAATTCCTTATAGTCAAATATTATATTAACATTTAGTTACATCATATCATGAATTACTACAATTATACACAATAAATATTTCAATAAATCTTACAAAAACATTATTACTATTAATTAAAATGTCTAAATTCATACACATATATTATAATCATGGAGTAAACATTCTTAAAAGAATATATTGAAAGTTACCCTTTATGACTCACCTGTTGGCACCTACAATTTCGGGTCTTCTTTGAAACTATGTAATAATTCAGTTTGATTATAATACCCACCGCATAATATATCATTTATTCCCTCTGATTAATGGTCTGTCTTATATATGTTAAAAGTGCACCTTATACTCTTTACTATCACCTCGTTAACCTTGTAAATATGACGCTTCTTATATTCCCTTCAATAAAGTCTTATTCCTGGTTTTAATGCCTACGAATTGCAGGCTACAGTCCTTTTTAATTTTTTGGGATGACGTGGGTTTATAGACTTCCCATACGCCCATGTGAAAAGTCACAACTTCTTGTGTGGCACGCCCTCCTAGATATTAGGAATATTAGTATGTCTTTATTTTGTGATTTAGTTTAGATGATTTTATGTTTTTGAATAAAAAAAATAAATTACATAGTAGAAGATAAAAAATAAAATTATTTATTATTAAAAATAACCTTTTATTATAACTAAATATAAATTTTCATTATACCTTAACATAAAATTTAATAATCTATTAAGTATTTAGATGACTTTAAACAAAATCTTGTTAAATTAGTGCACTTATTAATTATTTAAATTATATTTTTATAATACATTAAATACGTTTAAACATTTCATTTATTATTATTTTTTATTATAAATTTTTTTTCTTTTTTAAAATAGTAAATGAAAAATAATAATAAATGAAAATCTAATAATTTAGTCTAATTAAAAAATATAAGCTAATATTTTCTATTATTTTAATATTCAAAGTAAAATTATTCTATTAATTGTCAAAATCAACTATTGCAATCAGTTGTGCTTAACTTATTATTAATTTTTTAATCTCAAACAATTAGATCTAAGTATTCTTCATTTTAATTTTAACTTTTAATTTTTGTAATGTTTATTTGTGAGATTTTTAATTTTTAAAATTAAAACTTTCATTTTACTTGAATTTCATTGGCTTATAAATTTGGGGTCTATAAGAGTAGATGAGGAAGTGCTGCCTGATATTTTAGAATGAAATATATAAATCTATTAGGGCTATAAACTATATACATAAATCAATGAAATTGTAAAAATATTATGTTATGTAAAATTATTAAATAAATAATATATTGTCCAATTAGATTAATAATATCTTTTTCTTTTATAATATTAGGTTATTATATTTTATGAATAATATTTTATATAATATGTTTTTAGTTTAAATAAAATATTAATTTTTTAATTGAAATATTAAAATAAAATGATGATTTTTAAATCTTTCTAAATTAAAATTAGATTTTTAATGTAAAACTATATTTAATTTTTAAAAAATATTAATTAATTTTTAATCAAATTTTTAACTTTACTACTCTATCTAATTAAGCTATTATAAGTTACAACAAATACATGCCACTATGTGGCACTTATTATATTTCAAATATTACCATATTGAATTAGTTTATCATTCTTCTTCACTAAATTTATCAAACTATTTAAAAAGTTTTCAAATTATTAGTTATATCTATAATATGTGCTTCTTAAAATTTATTTAGTTTTAAATAATTTATTCAACAATTGCTTATTTTAAGGCAAGAGCCTACAACACAAAGGTAAATTGTGAACCTCTTATTGAAGAGGTCTTGGGCTTGAATCTACTCGTGTTTAGTAACTTATAATAATAATAATAATAAATCTTGACTTCTTATCGAGAAAAAAATCTTATTTTAGCCTTAATTTTATTATTATTATATAATATTAAAAATCTATAATATCTTTAAAAATAAAATAAAATTATAATTTATATATTTATTAAAAAATTAATTTAATTCTACAACTTTTTTTAAATTAAAATATGTAAATATTTTTAAAAACAATTATTAAATTAGGAAAAATACTAATTTTAGATTTATATGAAAATTTGATCAACTTAATATATTAAATGAAACTTTAATTGAATTAAGAAATATAATACAATTTAACTTCTTAAAAATTAGTTTTTTTAAAATAAAAGCTTATTAGATGCATGAATATGTTAATATGTCGTTACCTTTAAAAAGGTTTAAAGGTGAATTAGGTTGGTGTCAGATGTCATTATGGATTGTTCACGGATGCAGATACAGACCTGTGATGCAATGGAATGGATGCATGATGGCATGGGCATCTAGCCAACAAATTGTTAGAGTAGAAGATTAATTTAATTTAATTTATTAATTTTCCTTTACTCCCTTTTTAAGATTTTACTTTATGCACCTTGCATTTCTATTTAATAATTAATTAGCACTTATTAAATACCATCTACCTCTTAGGGTTTCCCTTTTAGGGTTTTGATCTCCTTCATAAGGATTGATTGGTTGTAAATTCATTTTTATTCTATTTTTGCACAAGTAAATTCAATCTTCTTGTTTATTGAGCAAACCCTTATCTCGCTCTACCTTTCTTTCTTCCTTGTAACAGGTTATTTGCATGCAAGATATCCATGAATCTATGAATATGTTCATCATCAAATTCTATATGGTATTAGAGTCTTGCTTGTGGTTGCCTGTTCTTGTTTGAAGAAAAAAGAAGAATGAGAGTTTGACGGAACATATATGACATTTTTTGGGTTTTTTATGTGAAAATAGGGGGGTCTCCGATTTTTGGAGTAGTTTGAGGCCAAAAAAACCTCATGATTAGATTCATAGGGCATGAAAACCCTTATTTTTACATAAAGTTTGTCAATTTTGGACAACTTTGACCTACGAGGCAATTTTTTTTGCACGCTAGGGTTGTACAACATTTGACACATATTTTGATGCAATTTTTTGCATAATAAATAAATAAATGTGTTATTATTAATGTTTGTGGTATAAAAAATACTTTACAACCTCTTTGGGTAGAGTGGCAACTAGTTCACCACCAAGGGTGGCCCACTCTTCGTTGTCCCTAGGCCTACGCCCAGCCTTTGCCCACTACACCACTACTCCTTAGCTTTAGCTTGCCCTTTTCCCAACATCCACTCAACTACCACTCACAAGCCACCTTCGATGGGTTCCACCACCATAAGGTTTCCTTCGCTTGGTTCCACCACTGTTGAGCCACCTTAGCTCCTCCCAACCCTACCCATGGTTGCGTGGGGGTTGGGGGTGCTTAAACTAATCCCCCGTCAACTATTTTTGAAGATTTTAATTTATTTTTTATCATTCTAGGGGCCCTATCAGTATTTTGGTGATAACTTGAGCATACATAGGTCTTTTTTTAATCCAAAAGAAGTGTTGGAAAGATGATTCCAAGATGGAGACAATTGTGCATATATTTTTTGGATTTTTTCCATTTTGGTGTCTATTTTTGAGCTTGATGCCTGATGTTGCCTTCAATCTTTTAGGGGGTGTAACTTGCTCGTTTTAGCTCCATTTTTTATCTGAAAAAAGTGTTAGAAAGCTCTTCTTGAGACCTATCCAAATTCTCTTCTATTTTCATCAATATTTATTAAAGGTACATGTGATACTCAAACTAGATTTTTCTTTCTTTCTTCTTGTTTACATATTCTTTTTAGCAGTTAGGGTTCAGTTTTTTTGGTATTGTGGGGGGTATTTTGTATTATTGCTTCTATTATTTATATATCAGCAAACCAAAATCTTTTTCTAAAAATGATCCAAAGCCTTCTAAGATAATGGACAAGACATTTGACCCCTCCTAACTACCACACATGCAAGCCATTGATGACACAACTTTTCTAGTCAAAAGGGTTGTGGTCTTGTTTTGATGTAGTATAGCCAGTTTTACAAATGTCCTTTGAGGTCATGTAGCATAGGAACAATATGGATAAGGCAATGGGGTTGATTTCTATATAGGTATCTGATAGTCTATAGTTTCATCTTGATGGGTGCAATACCCCTCTAGCTATGTGGACCAAGCTTGAAGGCTTGTTTGGTACAATGAATGAGTTCAAGGAACTTTAGATCAAGGTAGAGCTTACCTCTCTTGTACCATATTCTTTTTCTTCCATTGAGGACTTCTTGATGAAGTTCAATCAATAGAGATATTTATTGTAGGGTTCTGAGAAAACCAAGACTAACACTAAGTGCATCTACCTGATTCTTTCTAAGCTTCATGGAAACTTTTAGAATTTTGCTTCTACCTTCTATTCCACTAAATATGCTTTGGGTAATAGATTTACTATGCCATCCTTTGAGGTTTTTTTTTATTGTTTGACTCAAGAGAAAGCTAAATTCTCTCAGTTGGATTCTCTCACAGGCTCACAGACTTGTGCATTGGTAGTTGGGCCATCTTTAGGGATGAAGGAGAAGACACATAAATCTCATTCCACAGAGTCTTAGATTGATTCTAGTACTCATAGTTCATTAGGGCCACCTCCTCCTATGGGGGGTGAACCAACTCTAGAAAGATCAAAGTGTATTTATTTTAATAAGTATAATCATGATGAATCACATTTCTATAAGAATAAGTTAGATGGCTTGGCCAAATAGGTTTCAAATTTGAGAACTCCCCTTTAGAAGAGAAACACTGATAGTCCTCTACTTCTCACAGATCATCTTCATCATCATCATTTCAGTCATATGGTAAAGCTATAGGAAAGGGTCATGCACTATGTGCAACTACTACTCCACCCTCTTCTAGATGGTTACTAGATTTAGGTTCTTCACACTATATGGCATCTTCTCAGGATTCATTCTCTTCTTTTGAGGCTTCTCCTACTCCACTCATTTTAATGGGGAACAACACTATTATGACTGTATGTGGGAAAGGCTCTATTGGCATTAATGATGGTACATTCCATGATGTACTTTGTGTTCCATCTTTTTCCTCTAACCTTCTCTCTATTTATCAAATTACACATAGTGGGATAGGGAAGATAGTTGAGTTTACATAAGATTTAGTTCGCATCAGAGGTTGTGAGACAAGGAATATTATTTCTATAGGGACTATTGATCATTCTTTCCATCTATACTACTCCTCTCATTTTGGTCCACCATCTCCACTATTGGAGACTCACTCTCCTTGATGAGAGACTATTGAGGTGAAGTCAGGTCACTTAAACTTATGTGTTGTTCTTGAGACTAGTGTTGCGACTTCTACAACTCTACCTCCTGTTTAGATTTTGTCTCTTGTACAGGATTACTCTTTAGCATTGCCTACCATTGGAGCTCAGGTCATCGAGACACCTACTACTATTGTTGAGGATATATCAGAGGACACACATCTCCTCTCACATGATGGATTCAACAAACCTGTTATCTCATCTCCATTGGAGATTCTATTTTAGGATTATCATGCTTTCTCCTTTGAGCATCAGCTAGGACTACCGGCTTCTCCTTACATACATGTGTTTTATCATCCTCGTCCACTGCCTTTTCTTCCTTTACATTGGAGCCACATTGGTATGTTCATCAACATAAGGGTTCTTCCATTCTTTGGGGGCTATGGATTCTCAAGCTTCTATCATAGGGACTTTCATTGTACTTATGGTCTTAAGAGAATCTCTTGAGATGTTTCATTTGTGCATCCTTTTCTATCTCTTTTTGGAGTAGGGTTTTTTCCATAAGGTTTTCTCCATTTCTCTATTTCATAGAGATTTGATTGTGACTGGGTAGCTCATCAGGGCCTTTTTTTTAGGACCCAACTTTTCTTTCAGCATTTTAGTTTCCTTGCATTATTTGTAACTACATTGTTCCTCATCTGAAGGGGGGGTGCTAGTGTAAAAGGTTAATTTAATTTAATTTATTAAGTTACCATTACTTGCTTCTTAAGATTTCACTTTATGCTCCTTGTATTTCCATTTAATAATTAATTAGTAATTATTAAATGCCATTTACCTCTTAGTGTTTCCCCTTTAGGGTTTCAATCTCCTTCATAGGGATTGATTGGTTGTAAATTCATTTTTATTCTATTTTTGCTTACCTCATTCATTTTTATACACCCAAAATTTTATCAAAGTCATGAGAACATTTTTCATTTCAATCTTAATTCACATTCACATTAGGTAGGACTTTGGTTGTATCACAACTCTTATTCATAAAATAAATCAATTCATTTTATTTGTACACCTTTTCGTATGCAAAAATAAATAAAATGTCTCCCTTGCTAAGATATGCATTTTAGTTTTATCTTTAGATATTTGGGTGCAGAACCTCACATCAATTTAGATGTACATAGTGGAAACATATGACAAAGAGTATGCTCTCAAGTCTATAGGGAGAACTCTTCCAGATCTATTTACTAGCACTTGTATAATTAGTGCAAGAATGTTGATCTTGATTAGGAGTTTCTATGTCTGGATTCAAAATTGAGCACTCTCTCATTGACTTAAACATATAAATTTTTTTATATTTCTAAGTAATATTGCATGTCAGTATGACCTCTCTCTCTCTTTATGTGTGTGTGTGTGTGTGCATATATGTATGTATATATCTAGATACATACATACATACATACATATATACACACACATATATATATGTGTATATATATACATATATATGTATATATATACATACACACACATATATATATATATACATACATATATATATATATGTATATATATACATATACATATATATATGTATACATATGTGTATATGTATACATATCTATATGTGTATGTATATATATACATATATCTATATATATACATATATATATATATATATATATATATATATATATGTATCTATATACATATATATATATATATGTATCTATATACATATATATATATGTATCTATATACATATATATATATGTATCTATATACATATATATATATATATGTATCTATATACATATATATATATGTATCTATATACATATATATATGTATCTATATACCTATACATATATACATATATATATTATATATATGTATCTATATACATATATATATATATATATATATATACATATATATATATATATATATATATATATATACATACATATACATATACATATGTATATATATATATATGTATATGTAGATATATACATGTACATATATGTATATGTATATATATACATCTATATATATACATGTACGTACATGTACATATATGTACATGTACGTACATGTATATACATACATACATACATACATATATATATATATTACAAATATGCAAAAAGTACCTACTTTTATATAAATTCTTGTTCCCCTCTTCCTCTTCTTCGTCTCTTTCATCTCTACTTCTTTGTGTCCTTTTTGTTCCACTTTTCTTCTCTTCCTTCTCATTCTCTTATTCCTCTTTTTTGTCTATTCCTTCTTTGCCTTCACCAACTTCTCTTGCTCTTTTTCTTTTTCTTTTTCTACTCATTTTCCTCTATATTTCTTATGCTACCCCTTGTGAGGAAACTTGGCAACAAAGAATATAACCGTTTCCACATAACCCATAATAGATCTGAAATAAACATGGAATTAAAATCCACATGCAAGAGAATAGACAACATACCCACAAAATTGTGACACAATATATACCCTGGGAAACCCTCATTAAGGGAAAAATCTAGCCTCCAAAAGCATCCATCACCATGTATTATTCAGCAAAAATACCATTGCCATACAACCATGGAAGCCTTCATGGCCATAGCCACAACCGAGCAAACTATGTGAGCAAGCATGAATCCACACATCCCATGCCATGCTTTTAACCTTCACAAATGCTCCCTTGGCTAACCTGGCAAGCCTTGTCCCGCTCAACTCTTGCCTTTTGTCTTCTCCTTGTCACTCACTCTTTCTCACTCTCACTACAACAACTACCCTTGTGGCTGCTTATATAGTAGCAAGTCCCACAAAATCACTAAGTGGTATTACATAAACCATGTGCTAAAACCATGTGCTACCTAACCCACTGACCCCACATTTAATATTGGGCATTTAATTCTTTTCCCCAATATTAAATAATTACATGAAATATTTTCACAATGTTACAATACAACTCATCAAGAATATTCCATGAAAATCTTTACATGTTGCACGTCCATCTAGGCACAACATTACATAACAAAATAACAATATTATGCAATGTGTGCAACATCCATTATCTCAACAATCTCCCACTTGTTGTATACATTGCATAGGGTCAATCCGTAGCCACATAAATGAACAAGGGAACAATCCCTCCCAGCACATCCACCATCATGGATCAAAATACACCAAGTGCTCCATCTTGGTACCCGCAACAAAATCAAAGTATCCAGCATCTCGAACATGAATGATCTCACCTCCTATTATGCCACTCCCACTGGACATACATAGAAGCCATCCAAAGAGAAAGCCACCCAACCTGTCGCATTAGAAGATCATAAAATCCTGTACCAACTAAAATTTCAAGCACAAAAAACCTGATCCAAAGGTAATCACATCTATCCATAGTTGTCAAAAATATCCATAGCTGAAATAGCACCCGCAGCAAGTTTCAAACCCATCCAACTATCCATACCTCAAAGGTATAACAAGTGAATCTCATACCACCGACATATCCAATCTATAACTTGCAATCACAAGCTTCAAGAGCAATACCTGCCACATATATACCAAGAAGCTCCCACTGCAAAAGATAATGTCAAATCTATAACCAATCCACTCATAACATCTCAAAGAAGTGAATCCATGTAGTATCAAGGACATCCACAATACATAAACTGATATCCTGCAAAAAAAAAAAACTCTCATAACAAGTCTCCAATGCTCTCCCAAGTTCACCACAACCAACAGAGGAAAGAGATAAAGGAATAACTACATCATCTCTCACATGACATACATGAACACAAACCAGTGATCACAATCTCTAACCAATCTCAAATCCAATGTAGGCAAAACTGAACATCCAGAAGATAACCAAGACCAGAGAAACCATGCAAATCATAACCGGTATCATGTCCTTCTACACACACCTCTAGATGTAAACTGTGCAAGTTAGATCTCCTCCATAAAACCCCAACAAGAAGCCTCAACAACACCCAAACAATACCATATAACTAATCATGGATGTAAGCCTCTCACAAGAAGATCAAACTCATAAAACCATTCCTAATTGAAGGAAAATGCCCAATATAAAACTATCTCCCAAACTCAACCAGCATAACAACATATGCACATGGAGATAACCAATGCTAAACCATCTCTCAAATGAACCCTCCAGAACTAACTCATGTACCATAGCTCAAGATCCATATCCATGAAAGACAAGCATAAATATAATGTACTTGAGAAAAAAATGGGCTATACCTCTCAAGTAGCAAACCGCCGAGTAGACCAAGAGTGGGGAATGAGAATGCTCATCAAGATACCCAAGTCTCCAACCAAGACTCATCTAAGAACAATCTCCTCTCAAGTCCATATCAGGTGACTGCCCCTCGGACTTCCTGTTGAAACCATCAACCGTCCCAATAAATACTTCTCTAATCCAAGAGAAATCAGCATCACCACCATCTCTAAGTATCCATGAGCACCTGTAACCAATCAATCCATGCCAACTCCAAATGCAACATAGCAATATCATGAAGTATCCAGCTTATGATCAGTGTACTCAATACTAAGAAACTAAACCAAGATCAATGTCAAAGTTCCAACCATGGCCTCAGGAACATAAACATGACAACATGATCTTACCATCTCAACTAAAGAGATAACATGCTTCACATGAACATACCATAACATGTCACAACTCTAAACGCATATCAAGAGTATACCATGACATAATAATGAAAAACCATCCTCATACCAAGGATAACATGCCAAATAAAAATATAAACCACACCTTTGCCAAGAACCCTGTGAGTCCTCAAGATGCAACCATCTCCACACACCATGAAGAAAACCATCTCCACATACCAGGAAGAACCATCTCCATACACCATGAAGATAACCAAGAACTCCATGAGTCCTCAAGATCTAACCATCTTCAAACATCATGAAGATAACAAGTGCACCATGCAAATGTCAAAGACGATTCTGCAGCAACATGATCTAAGACAAACCTCCAACATCTGCAAACACTCAATAAATATATCAATGCCAACAACTCCCACTCAACCATGGTACCAAGTCACCTATGGCATCATAAAATCCATCCTCTCTAAACCAAGAAGATATAAACCAAACCAGGAACTAATCCTGCACTGTCACCTCATCATTGTCACAAGCTCCCACTAAACCATGTATCCAAGCTATCCATGACATAATGATGAAAAAATAACCATCCTCTAACCATAAGAATCAACCAAGGCATCAAACCATCCAAGAACTCAAAGTGCACATCGTGAGCGCCTCAAAAGAAACCAAATAACCATGATCCTCAACCAAGAAGATATACCACCATAACCAAATCAAAAAATCCAAGCTAATGAACATCAAGGATGTACCTGTATATCCAATCATGTCATGCCAAAATCTATGACACCATGATCACATCCATGAACTGAGCATCTGGCTCTCAAAGTGTCCATCCTATCAGCATAAAATAGTCAACCATAATCCTCCACCATGACTGTACCTGGTAACAACATCTCATCCCTTCTACATGAAAAAAGAATCAACAAATCTTGTGACTTAGGGCATAGACAACCCAAATCCAAGCCACTAATCTGAATATGCATCAATAATGAAAGATCAATGGGCAAAGACAACCCATAACCAAGCTATAAATGCAACCTGTAAGTATAGACCGCTTACAACACTGCACAACTTGTAGACCCAACAAGTCATCACACATATCCAAACCAAACACTGATAACCATATCATCATGAGACCAAACTGAAATATGAACTGAGTATACAATGACATCAAATCTTAAATCACCAATGCCATAAACTCACAAGTTACCATAGTCAAAATATATTAATAAACTGTTCAGATCAATATATCACCAAATAAATCATGCCAAACCTACACCAAATCTGAACCAATGTGTAGAGCTCTCCAAGAGCTTTCCGTTGACTACTCGAAGTCCAAAATCTGACTCCATATGCCCAAGTTATGCCCTAATCCATGCTCAAAATAAATAACATCTGACTTTAGGGCTCTTAAAACCTGACAAAATTTTAAAATCATAGAACCAAACCTACACCATCTTGTAGTACTCTGAATTAGCTTTCCAACGCCTATAAGAACTCTGAAATCCGATATTCTGAGAGAAAGTTATGGCCGTTTTACTAAGACAGTCTTTTTACCATTTTCAGTACGATTTTTCATTTTTAATTTTTTCAGTGACGAAAATTCCGACGGGATTAAATTTGACGGCTATCATGGGCTGAAACCAAACAACTCTTTCATTTCCTCTGAACATGGCCAAACTAGGGCATATTAGATATCAAAATTTATGGAAATGTCGACTTGGATCCAATGGTGAGGTCTATTTTTACCGAGGAGGTCATTTCTGCAAGCTACCCCCCAAAACTCTCATTTAAATGGAACATCCGAAAAACTCTTTTGTCCAACAATTTCACATGCCCAAATATTTTAACATCCCATCATAACAGCAAACCCAAAAGCTTCAGATCTGCAATAAATCATTCATATATCTTGCCCTTTTCTTTTATCCTCTCATGCATTCCCATGGATTCAATCTAGGGTTGCAATAATAAAACCATAGCTCTGATACCACTTGTAAGGAAACTTGGCAACAAAGAATATAACTGTTTCCATATAACCCATAATAGATCTGAAATAAACATGGAATTAAAATCCACATGCAAGAGAATAGACAACATACCCACAAAATTGTGACACAATATATACCCTGGGAAACCCTCATTAAGGGAAAAATCCAGCCTCCAAAAGCATCCATCACCATGTATTATTTAGCAAAAATACCATTGCCATACAACCATGGAAGCCTTCATGGCCATAGCCACAACCGAGAAAACTATGTGAACAAGCATGAATCCACACATCCCATGCCATGCTTTCAACCTTCACAAATGCTCCCTTGGCTAACCTGTCAAGCCTTGTCTCGCTCAACTCTTGTCTTTTGTCTTCTCCTTGTCACTCACTCTTTCTCACTCTCACTACAACAACTACCCTTGTGGCTGCTTATATAGTAGCAAGTCCCACAAAATCACTAAGTGGTATTACATAAACCATGTGCTAAAACCATGTGCTACCTAACCCACTGACCCCACATTTAATATTGGGCATTTAATTCTTTTCCCCAATATTAAATAATTACATGAAATATTTTCACAATGTTACAATACAACTCATCAAGAATATTCCATGAGAATCTTTACATGTTGCACGTCCATCTAGGCACAACATTACATAACAGAATAACAATATTATGCAATGTGTGCAACACCCATTATCTCAACACCCCTCATTCTTCAACTCATTTTCCTTCTCCTCCTCCCATTTCTTTTTCTTTTTCTTCATCCTCTTCTCCTCTTGCTCCTCTTCTTCATCTTTGTCTACTTCTCCTTCTCAAGTCCATCTCTGCCTCCTTGTCCTTTGTTCTCTTTAAGGTTTGCCATGTCTTTTTCTTTTCCTCTTCCTCATTTCCTTCTCAATCCTCTCCTATTTATGCTTCATTGTTTGTTTGAACATTTATTTTTATACATAGTATATTTATTGAAATATATTGTGGCCAGACTGTATTCTTTTTCATTTTTTGATATTAATATTTATATTAGACTAATTACAAACAAATATACATGTATACACATTGTACTTAAATATTTATATTGATATTATTAATGTAATTAGGATATTAGTATTAATTAAAATAAATTATATAAAATTTTAGTTAAAATTAATATTAATATTTTTATTTTCTATGAAAACTATAATATTGATTCTATTACTAATGTTTTATACTATTTTCATGTATTATGAATAAAGAGAAATGTTGCAATAAAATATAAAATTAATGATCGTGCTTTACCTTGATTTCAAGGTTTGCTTCATTATTGGAGAAAACAAGAGTCCAATTGTCATTTACACAAACTTCTATGTTACAGAATTTTGAAAAATATGTTTTTTTATGAAAAATAATGTACTATTTGAGGAAAGACTTGAGGAAAACTAGTACCAAATCAATGAATTAATTACATAAAAAATTTGGAGATAGCTCATACTCATTTCCAATATTTATTTTCTTTTGTATTCATCTCCTAACACATGATATAAATGGTCTGTCTATAAAATTATTAATTTTAAGTAATTCAACCTAAAAATCCACCTCTATTTTAAATCCATAAAATTGTGACTTAGTTGAACTCTATTGAATATTCTCAATTTTATATTCATTAACATAATTTAAAAGATTTATTAATAAATTAAATAAAGTTGGAATTATTCACCTCTATTTTACAATTCTTAAAATCTAAATTTACTTGAATTACTACTATGCATATTCAATTTTTAATCAATTAAGACATAATTTAAATGATTTACTATCCTTGATTTTAGTCACTTTCTTTATCCTTTTCAATTTCAAAAATTAATTTCCAATAATACTAATTTTTTTAATCTATTATATAAAACTTACCAAAATGAAGCCAAAAATCTCATAGTTAGAACCATTAAATGATACTTCTATAATGAATCGTAAAAAAAAGAAGAAAAAATGAGCCTCAAATATATATGTTGAAGGAAAAAATTGAAGGTTCATAATAAAAGTTGAAACTATGTAATCTAGGAATAGGCCAAAATCCAAAAATCAATCAAATTTCCATGCATAGACCATGTGAAAGAATGTTAAGGACTACGAATTATTGAATCCTCAGAGCTTAGATCACCCTCCAATTTATTGGTCTTGTTCTAAATGACATGAAATGAAATATACCATGGCCCTAACTGAAGCTTAAAAAATAATCATGAACATGCCATAGGATTTTAGTAGATGATAATGCAACATCAATCATGAACGACTTAAACACCAGACACTAACCTTCATTCTAAATTTGAAAGTGTTAAATAGTCAAAGTTGACTTATTTTTTCCAAGCTTATTTTACTCCTTAGATCATATCATTTCCCCTAATTTTTGGCAATAGTTATTTCACTTCAACAATAGGTTCCTGATCAATTCCGATGAACAAAGATGGATCATTAGGTGCTTTCATCTGGAATTCAATGATGACCTCATGTGAATGCCCACTCCCAAATTTTTGCCCATTGCATTGTCTCTCTAAACATAAATTCTTTATTCTTCACGTGATCTAGGTACAAAAGCACATCCTATTTTGTGAGTTTGATTTTCGTTTATTGGGAGATTATGGATTGTATAATTTAGAAAAAGGGTCACAGGGTATACGAAGCTCCTAGAAACCATGCATGTGCAATTTTCTTCATATCTTCTTGTGCTTATCTTCTTAACACTAGTAAATTTTAACACATTTTTTGATGAAAATTGGTCAAAATTTTGACCCATGTTGGTCAAATTTGCAACCAAATGATGCGTCACAATTTTTGTAGTCAAAATTTTGACGAAACTTCCAATTGGTCAGACATTCAACCAAATACTTGGTCAAAATAGGCTATGTTTTGTATGAGCATTATTGGTGGTAGTTGGTCAAAATTTTGACCAAATTTCATCAAATTGGCCACCAAAGTGTGGTCAAAAGTTTGAACAATTCTAGTCTATCAATGACCACGATGCCATTCTAATCGTGACCAAAGAATTAGTCAAAATTTTGACCAATATTAGTCAAAATGGACACCAAACTATGGTCAAAATTTTGACTAATTCTGGTCTATCAACAACCATGATGCCATACCCATGACCAAAGAATTGGTCAAAATTTTGACCCAAACTTGGTGGAAATGTCGACCAAGATTGGTCAAAATTTTGACCAATCTCATTTATTTAAAAAAAAATACAACAAAGGTGAAAGTGGCTAACAAAAGCCTAATTGGGATGAAGAATGTCGGGGAATTATGTTAGGAGAGAGTGATAGTGATGAATGTTGAAGATTTGTAGTTGATGAAAAGCTGAATGAAAGTGGTGGTTGAGATGTTAATCTACACAATGATCTAGTTATGGTGGTGGTGGTAAAAGATAGAGATGAAAATGGTTGTGGGTTAAGGAATGTGATTTTTCTTGTTCATGTTCTGGGTGTTGTGGTGGTCTAGTAAAGCTTATTTGGTATTGAATTTTGTGCAACAATGACGACATGAGTATACATGATGGGCATTTTAGTGGCCTCCTAAAACTTGTTTGGTAATGAATTGTCTACAATTACTTCCCGAACTATCAATATTAGTCGAATTGATGGAGAAGAATGACACTCCAAATAGTGAATTTTTGAAGGGAATCTTTGTCCTTAAATAGAATATAAAATACATCTCAGTTATTAGTGTTAATATTAGAATGTATCAAAGAAAAAAAACATGGCAAATAAAGCATATGTGAAAAACTCCAAAAATAACATAGAATAATTTAAAACATACCATTGCTTTCATCATCAAAGCAAATGTCTTGGCATCATATGGATTCACCTTTATATCAGTAATGAGATCAAGGAATGATTTGGGGATTGTTAATCCTTCTAGAAGTGCTTCATTTTTTCCTTGCAAGATAAGTTGGTATATGTCTCTTCCCATTCTTTGCAAAATGCCACATGCTCTAGGTTTAGATTCCAATAAGTGTAGAAGTCCTAGGATAGAAACAAATTGATCATTCCTCATTAAAGTTATGTGTCTTAGCACATCTTAAGTAGCAATGGAACTCAGAAAATATTTCCTTTTCTAATGAACAAGAAGACTACCAAATGCTAGTTAAGTATCAATGGAGCTTCTTAGCACATCTTTAGTAGCAAAAAGGGAGCATAAATAGTCAAATGACTTATTGAATAAAACATTTAATATCATGAGCATTGGCATCTTAATCTATTATTACTAAGTCTAATTAGAAGGAGCAATAAATCACTTAGAGCATACCGACAACGAAAGTCATAAAGCATGATAAATTTAATTAGTATCTATGTGTGCAATAGTCATAGTGGATAAGTGAAGAATAAAGAGATAATCATATGGTTGTTGACAACTTTTTGAGATGATGCCTAACAATGGTAATAGAACATCAAAATGATATGGTTACATGAAATTAATCTAAGGGCGGCTTCAAAAGGAAGAAATCAGTCCAATGAACAAGAAAAAAAAGTCAAAATCTATTCAAATCCTAACCAAGAAATGCAATCACATTTTTTATAGGTTGTAGGTCAATCATGGTCCTACATAGCCCAATTTTCACATCATTTTTTGTTTCCTTGAAAATTTCTTCCAAATGTTTTGATAAGATAATGACTATGATATGGTAGGACAACATTAAAGCCCATGTTGAGGGATGAATATAAATACTTGTAAATATTGATTAGTTAAAAAATTCAAATTTAATACCAAATAAATTGTATATAACACCTAGTTGTAATTAAATTTATTCAAGAAAAAGTCATTATCTTAACAATCTTAGCCAAAACTAATTATGAAAACACTTCCTATGGTGACCTATTAGTAGATGAATATAAATATATGTTATCAATATTCGATATTCAAAGGGATTATATGGTAGGATAAACCTATCCTGGAGGTGGTATATCTTTTAATGAAACCTTGGATGGAGCATCATCAAGTAAACTAATGCAATTTTATACCCAACTTCTTACATGTAAAGTTTATCTATTTCCCCTTCAACCTACACAACATCAATCTTATTTACCAAAAAGATCATCAGTTGACATGAATTTCAAAGAATCAAATTAAAACTAGATTAGTACAATTATGATGTCTTGAGATCCCTTTATTTCATCTGGCTCATAAGGAATCTTTTCACCACACTTTCATAGAACAAAAAATGCAAGTTCCTCCTTAAGAACTCTATTGTGGCCATTCAGTGGCTCAATAATAAGATTTCTATAGAGAAGAAGCAATAAATATTAGAAAGTTGAATTGCAATCAAGAGGTTTCTTAGTACTAACATTCATAATACACTTTGTTCATAATCTATAATGAAAAGAAAAAAGAAAACTTGTAAGCAAGCAATTTGAATAGTAAAAATACCAAACGAACCTCATTGGAAGATTCCTTGTTAGAACTAAAGGATGTTCCATTATTTTGGTTGTAGTATACTGAAGAAGAAAGAGCATAATTTTGATTTTTCTCTTAAATGACACTAGAGTATGGAACATAATAATTGTCTTCATCAAGCAAGATAGACAACTCTTTTAAAGATTCTTCCAACAACCCCTCCTCTTGTTCAAATTCCTAGGTTACTACTTCCATTGCAGATATATCATCTCTCAAGTAAATGGTTGGCATGTAACCATAACCACACTTTATTGCTGCAAATTGAAAAATACCAAGGCATGTACACAATCACTAAAAGAGTCCAATATATAGTTGTCATGTAACTTTTTTGCAACTTTTCTTGGAAAATTTTGGAAGCTCAACAATTAGAGCTTTTTTTTGATTAAAAATGGCTAGGTGAAGTTGTAAGGTCAATGTAAGGAATATATATATATATATATATTATTTATCTTCCACCTAGAGGGGGTTTATATGCTATGTATAGACTTGGAGTGGCTAATATAGACTTTTTGAAGTGAATTTATGCATAGTCAACAAGTATCTTTCCTTATTTGATTGTAGGGTGACAGTAAGTGACTAAATCCATTCTAAGAAAGTTTTATCTTTATTCTTAAATTAAGGAAATGATTGTGTTTTTTTGAATATGATAAGATAATAGCTAGTTTTGGCTTATTCTTTACCTATTGTTTACCCTAGACTATGATAAGGGTCTGTATGTACATGTTGTATTTTCCTGATATCCACAATGAAACTTCCTAATACTTGGTGAAAAGGAAGGTTTGTATGTGTAAGTGACATGCATGGTGAAGTTCTTGATGCTCTTTATTAGATTGAGATACAATAGCCACATGCAAGGACTGTTATCTCTATTTTTGACGTGTTGATCGACCAAGAACATAGGATAGAGGTCATTTTATGAGTTGTGGAGAATGGAACTTTAGTAGAAAACAAGAAAGTAGGATGCCAATAGTGATGGAAGAGAAAAATCCATCATGGTTTTCGACATTGTTAGCCTACAAGGGTAAACAACAATTTCAAGCCATAAAGCCTAGAAACTAGGGCTTGAGAGGAAAGGGCTTTAGAGTTGAGATCCTAAACCAATATTTGGGATTTAGATATGGTTTTTCATGTACTACAATATTTTTGAATTTATTGAAAGTTTATTTTTAATTTTGGGGAGTTTAGAGTTATTGTGGGTAAAATAGGACTATTAGGATTGGGCTCCTTTTAGGCCTCCAAGTGTAACTTGAGGTTTTTGGTGTAGTGAGAAGCCCCAGACCTATTAGTTGGTCAAGAAACTTTGTGGAATAGAAAAGAATGATGTATTAGGGTATATTCATTGTTACATATCAAAATAATAATTACAAAGCTCTGTGAAAGGAATTAAGTTGTTAGTCTCTTATAACCATAAAAGTAAAGTCCACACCATGCCACTATCTAATTATTGAAGCAATCTGCAATCAAAAACAAAATACCACTTTTTTATTGACTAATCTTATTCTTTCCACACCCACCACTATAAGCATGTACACCATAATTAACATGTTCTTGATACAACAAGAAGCCAACTAAATTGTCAAACTTCAATAATATCCATACATCATGATACATAATTGTCTAAGATTATACATTATATGTCAATCTTCACATCATACATCTAGAACACATAAATAGACATAATCTTACAACATGAATGAAAATAAAAATTAAGCATACTTATAAAAAAAAGCATGTGGTTTAAATTCATTGTAGGAACAAATACCTTGTATGGTGCTTTTCTTGTGCTCATTGCATCATTTTCATTGAAAATTGGAACTACACGCAACTCTAGCAAAGAGCCTATAGTTTCAATCAATTGTTTTCTAAACTCTAAATCCTTGAATTCGTTATTAGTTACAAGAGATTCAGATTATGCAACATCCAAGTGCTTGATAGTAAGACATACTTTAATTTGTGTGATGTATTGAAATAAATTCTTTTTCATATTTATCTCCTAAGAAAGTATATTGACCGTTAGAAATATGGCAATCATAAATAAGATTAAGGCTATTGTAAACCTAACTAAATAGACTATCATACAGAGCCATGAGACCACTTTTCCCAATAGTAGCACATGGTTTTCCATCAAGTTCCACCTATGGTTTTGGAGATGTACAAAACTCTTCAATATTGTAGACATCAATGTCAATATAATAGAGTTATCTAATCTTATTTGAATAAAAGAACTAAGATTTGGTTTTAAATTCTATGCACTATCTTTTTGAGGTGATTGTAGAGCATTATAAAAAAATACCTTTGTAGAACATTTCTTGCCTCTTTCCTTAGCAATGTGTTGAACATCCAACAAAAAATTTCCACACTACTTGTAGAGATCATTGCAATAGTTGTTATTATTAGGTAGTGTCATTAGCCCACTCATTGCAGTACTCAAATGACTAGTATTTTAGAGCAGCAACACATGATCGTTGCCTGTATTCAGTTTCAATGGATGGTTATTTTGTGAAAGAATCACAATGCTATCTCCATTAGGTTCTTCCACTAATAGACTTGTATCAACAACCCAACTAAGTTATCATCATATGATCTAATAGACCCTTATAATCCATATACAGTCCTTCTCTTCACAAAATATTAGAAAGAACTAGTAAATCAAAGAATACATTTCATAAATAGAAACAATGAATCTTATAAGCTATTGAATCTCACCCACTTTGCCACTAATCATTGTTTATGTCTAATCTAATTTCTAGGATCTAGGACTATTATAGAGAATGTTGACCAATTACATAAAGTTAAATTGAAAGCTTTAATAGAGAAAATTAATGTAATTGCAATAAAAGAACAATATAGAAGGAAATGAGAGAGAGAGAGAGAGAGAGAGAGAGAGAGAGAGAGAGAGAGAGAGAGAGAGAGAGAGAGAGAGAGAGCACATTTGATTTCAAAGTTTGTCTGGTATGGACTATGTCTCTAGGTCTAGCTCCAATAAGGGGACCGATCTGATTAACTCCAATAAATCAATTACAAGTGATTTGAAATAATTCCTTTCAAGCACATGTAGCAATATTCTCCAGTGTGCAACAATAATCACCAAGTCTCCAAAAACACAGTCTCCTCATCATCTAGCTGTTTAGAATAATTACCATGCCTTGAAAAGGCCCCTAACCTTTCTCTTTATACAAAATATTTCCCTAAAATAGGCCAAAACAATAATTTACATAATTAGGCCTTCTAACCATTTTTATTTTGTTTAGCCCCCATTTACCATTTTATGTTTTGGCATTTACTAAGTGGGAGTTAACAAAATATTAACAAAATAACTATAAACCTTATTTAACTAAGGTTGGCAGCTAAATCACCTTCAAATAGCACTAACCACAACTCTATGTCTGATCATGTTAATGGTGTAGTGGTCAACCTTAATTTTAGGTGATGGGTGGTTGGGAGTTCAACTCCCATTGACCTCATTCCTTATTTGGTGGATTTGGTATTGTTTAAAATTGATTTCCCTCCATTAAATAACAAATGCTGCTAAGGAGTTGGTTATGAGTTTAAATCTGACCATAAGTTACTTTTTGAAAACAAACCTTCCTTCAAGATACAACATGTCAGATATTGATAGCTTGAAGCTATCATGTCACTTTGTTGATGTCATGATGATGTCATCAATATTTGTCTTTTTCTTCCAAATTCAAATGTTCATAACTTCAACATACAAGCTCCTCTTTCGATGAAACGAACGTCATTGGAAAGCTCTTGACGAGCTCTTTAATTTGAAATCCATTGTTGACTACTTTTGAGATGATTATTTTTCCACATTTTTATGGTCTCTATTCCCAGTTTGACCAAACTTTGACTAGCCATAACTTGGTCATCTAGACTCTAATTTTCCAATTCAAGTTGCATTAGAGTCATAATGTTTAACACTTTGTAATGATGTTGATTCTTGGAGCATTCGACACATTTCAAAGGCCGCTACAAAGTTGGTTATGATTTCAAATTTGACCATAAGTTACTTTTTGAAAAAAAACCTTCCTTCCAAATACCATGTGTCAGATATTGATAGCTTGAAGCTACCATGTCACTTTGTTGATGTCATCAATATTTGTATTTTTCTTCCAAATTCAAATGTGCATAACTTCAACATATGAGCTCCTTTTTTGATGAAATGAATGTCATTGGAAAGCTCTTGACGAGCTCTTCAATTTGAAATCCATTGTTGACTACTTTTGAGATGATTTTTTTCCACTTTTTTATGGTCTCTATTCTTAGTTTGACCAAAATTTGACTGGCCATAACTTGGTCATCTAGACTCTAATTTTGCCCATTCAAGTTGCATTGGATTCATAATGTTTAGCACTTTGTAATGATGTTGATTCTTGGGGGATTGGCGATATTTCAATTTTCACTTATTTTTATCCCTTGGATCAAGCCTCCCCACTGAAGAGCTTTTGGACCTCCAAAAGTTTGATTACTCAGAAAGTAGGTGAGGGTATAATTCCCTCACTTTACCAATCTCCATCCATCTTGCCTTGCTTGGATGCATCCCATTCAATCCCACTTAGAGGTATTCAACTGGTCCTCTTCATGAAGTTCTGACATTCCTATCTAGGATAACATCTTCTGGCAATTCTGATATATACTCTAGTGAAAAATCATCAATTGATAGAACCTGAACACTAATGTCTTCATCCAAGAGCATTGGAGGCTCATACAACTTTAGATTCTCCACATTGACAACTAAGTAAATGTGCATGTACAGAAGAAGATTAAGGCAGAAGGCATTGGTACCAATCTTTTCCGAAATTTCAAAAGGACCATACTTGATAGGCTTGAGCTTCCTTCCTTCACCTTGCATTCTTTCCTTGCTGATATGTAACCAAACTCTATCACCAACTTGGAACTGATGATCGATGTGATGCTTATCATGGTGAGCCTTGTATTTTTCTTGGCTCTGCTCTAACTGTGCTTCTACTACCTGATGGATTGCTTGGACCTTCTGGATGAACTTTAAAGCCCTTTCTGTTGGAAATGATTGAAAAGATCATGAGGAAGATTGTTGGAAATGATCATATGGAATTGGTAAAGAATGTTCTCAATCATTTTTTTGTCATTGATGTCAAACTTGCTACTTGCAGGAATGACAATTGCTTTAGTGATCCAAATACTATCAATTGGTTTATTGACAAGGAGGAGGCAATCAATAAAGATGTAACTAGAACACCTAGAGAAAGGTTGAAGTTATGATGTTGTAATGAAGTACAATGATTAGCTAAGCCATTGATGAAATAATGTATTTATGACATACTCTAAGACATAAAGAATGGGCACACTGAAACATATCAAAGATGTAAGGTTTCAGCTAAGTCATTTTGTAAAGCCTAAATAAGTTCATTAGAGAGAGGGAGCTGAGCAAGCTATTAAGTGCCAAACAGATTCCTAGTTGAAGCTGAGCAAGTTCAACTTCAAGTGCCGAGTGAACTTTAGGTGCCGAGCAGATATAAGTGTCGAGCAGATACAAGTGTCGAGTAGAAACAAGTGCCAAGCAGAATCAAGTGCCAAGAAAGAATCAAGTCCCAAGCAGATACAAGTGCCGAGCAGATACAAGTGCTGAGCATAAACAAGTGCCAAGAAAATACAAGTGCCAAGTAACACAGAGGTGCTGAGCATCAGTAAACCAATAGTGCTGAGTTGTTGCATTATTTCAAAAATTGAAGATTCGCCAGATCTAAGCCGACAAGGTTGTTATCTTGAATTCTGTGAATCAAATAGAAGATAAGAGTAATGAGCTGGTGGCACAGAGCACCATGTAGAACATTTTTGGAGAATACAACTAGACTCTAGACGAAGTTTCTAGATAAGAGCAAGATATGGGTTAGATACAATGTATCCTACCTAATCCATTTTGAAAACCCTAAAGTTGGAAAGGGAGAATCGAGTGGCAAAGGCAAACCAGATTTCTACTTAAGGAGTCATAAGGTCATGAAGTAGAGAGGAGAGCTCAAGCATGAAAGCATAAGTGCTGAAGGAGGTGCTAAGGAGTAAGAAAGCACAGTTACTCTGCTTCAATAGATGACTACAGATATGATTGCATTGGTATGATGAGTAAGAAGACTCAAGGAGATGAAGCTTGAGATGACAAGCTGTCAGAACTGAAGTGATCAAAGCCAAGCAAAAGGACTGAACTGAAGAGTGATCTAAAATCTGCAAAGTATTTTGTAAGTTGTATTAGATCAAAAGGCCATTATTGTTACTCTCTAGCAATTGTAACAGATAGTTTAAATCCTATGGACTTAGGTTGGTTTAATAGCCATGTTGTAAATCCTTTAATAGGGTGATATTCCAAGTGAATGTTCTAAAGTCCTTTTATAAGGCCCATTCCTAATAGTATGGTGAAATCCTCTAACAAGGTCACATTTAACAGTGTGTTGTAAGCCTTTAACAGGGTAGACTTTTAATAGGGCATCACTTTAGAAGAGTGAAAATCAAGGAGCATGTTACTAGTGGTTTTTCCCAAATTGGGTTTCCACGCAAATTGCTGTGTCATGTGTTGATCTTGCATGTTTTATTCTTGCATATTGATTTACTGTAATTTGCTAGGATGATTATGTTAAGTTGGATGACTAAAAAGTTTATGGGCTCATTATAAGTTGTGAAAAAGTATTATTAGGGCATTTGGACCTTGGATAACTGATTCACTCCCCCCCCCCCCCCATCTTGGATCCATAGGAGATTATGCCCAAAATTTAATTGTTACTGAACATGTTGATCCAACTGGTACTCTTACTGTAGAAGATTTGAAAAACAAACAGGAACACAATCAGACAATGCTAGAAATTGCTTTTGCACTCAACTATGCTAAATTTGATGATAACAAAGGATGTGACACTACATTCAAAATGTGGAAAGCCCTATCAGACATCCATGGAGGAGATTAGAATGTCCAAAGAGCAAAAAGAGAAAGCCTCGGAGGAAAGTTTGATGATATGAAAATGGAGGAAAATGAGAATGCTGCTCAGTATGGTGCAAGAATAAAGGAAGTGGTAAGTGCAATAAGATGTTTGGGTGGTCAATTGGATGAAGATATTGTTAATATTAAGTTCTTAAGAACCTTGCTCCCTATCTATGCTATTAGAGTATCAACAATACAAGAACTAAGATGTGTGCCAGGAAATAATCTAAGTTTTGAAGGTGTAGTGGGTAGACTCACTGCATTTGAGTTATCTAACTTTGATAACTACAGACCTGAGAATGTTGAATCTGCTTTCAAGGCCAAGCTATCACTGAAAGACACTGAATAGGTGAAATTAAAGAAGGGAAGAAAAATGAAATATGTATCCAGTGACAATAGCACTGACGAGGAAGATGTGGAACAATTGGAAGCATTGCTAGCTAGAAGATTTCACAGAGGCAAAGGAAAATTCAAAGGTAAGATGACTATCATTTGTTTCAATTGCAATGAAGTAGGACATATTGCTACAAGGTGTACATAGAAAAAGGATTACAAGGAAGGAAACAAATACAAATATAGAAGAGAAGATGATAAGAGAGATTACAAAGACAAAAGCAAGAAGTGTTATATTGCTGAAGAGAATTCTGATGATAACGATGATGAAGTTGTTTATGTAGCCATGAAGGACCAGTCTGATGAAGAAGAGCCTACAACACTCGTAACATGTATCAACAAAAATGACAGATGGATCAAAGACAGTGGATACTCACATCACATGATAGGAGACAAAAGTAAGTTTGTTAACTTTACTCAGTATGATGTTAATAGTGTTAGATTTGGTAATGATGCTCCATTTCAAATAAAAGGAAAAAGCTCCATTAAGCTCACAGAACAAATTTCATGTGATAATGCATACTATATTAAAGGATTAAACTACAATTTGCTGAGTGTCTCACAGTTAGGCAATATAGGATGCAAAGTAGAATTTGGAAACAAAACTGTAAAAATCTATGGTACTGATGGTAAATTGACAGGAAAAGGAGATCAAACAAGAAGTAATCTGTTTTACCTTAATATGGATGATGTTTCTTGTTTTGTTGCAAAATTTGATGATGAATGGTTATGGCATAGAAGGCTATGTCATGTCAACTTTGACAATCTGGTCAATATTAGTAAAATGAAGAAAGTCAGAGGTTTACCAAAACTGAAGAAGCCTGATAATATCATGTGCAAACAATGTCAGCTAGGAAAGATGACAAAGTCAAGTTTCAAAAGAAAAAAATATACATCTAAGGAAGTACTTGAGTTAATCCATACTGACTTATGTGGTCCAATGGAAGTGCAAAGCTATAAAGGAGATAAATATATAATGTTGTTTGTTGATGACTATTCCAGGATGATGACTATTATGTTCCTAAAACAAAAATCTGATGCTTTTCAAATGTTTAAGTGGTATGTGGCTAGAGTTGAAAAGGACACAGGAAAGAGTTTGAAATGCTTGAGATCAGACAGAGGTGGTGAATTCACATCAAATGAATTCAAGATATTTTGTAATGACAAAGGAATCAAAAGATAAATGTCAGCTCCTAGAACTCCCCCACAGAATGGAATTGCTGAAAGAAGAAATAGATCTGTGATTGACTGTGCCAGAACATTAATGATGGAAAAGACTGTTGCTCTAAAATATTGGAGAGAAGCTATAAGTGTGGCTGTTCATACACTAAACTGAGTACAAGTCAAGAAAGGTACAAATACAACACCTTTTGAATTATGGTATGGTCACTCATCCAATGTAAAACATTTCAAAGTATTTGGTTGCAAATGCTTTATCCTTAAAGATGCTAGAAATGGAAAATTTGATGCAAAGAGTGATGAAAGAATATTTCTTGGTTACTCCACTAGAAGTAAGGCATACAAGTGTTTGAATACTAACACTGACAAAATTGTGGAAAGTGCAAATGTAAACTTTGATGAACATATAGTAGTCCAAGCTAAAGAACCAAAGAAAATGGACAAATATAGAACCTTTGTGTATTCTTATGAAGGAATGCCTGTTGACGAGGATGCTATCTATCAAATTGAAACTCAACAACAAATTTCAGTTTTAGCTAAGTCACAACCAGTGAATGTTGAGTTACATTCAGAAGCTGAGTTACAGAATGAAGAAAATGCACAATCTGATCTTGAAGTTAGTACACATGAAAGAGATGAAGAACAACTTGACAACAAAGTGCATAGTGATCCTGAATCTAAAATATCAAACATGGAAACAAGGACAGAACCAAGATTATCCAAATATGTAAAAAGACATCACCCTGTTGAACAAATAATTGGTGACAAAGATGCAAGACCAATGACAGGGAATAGACTAAGACATGAATCATGTCTGATCAACAAATCTGAACCTAAGATAGTATATGGTGCATTACAAGATGATGACTGGTATAAAGCTATGGAAGAAGAGATTGATCAAATAAAGAAGAACAAAACCTAGAGTTTGGTTCTAGACTAGTTGACAAGAATGTGATTGGCACCAAGTGGGTATTCAGAAACAAGCTAGATGAGAATGGTGAGATTACTAGAAACAAAGCTAGACTAGTATGCAAGGGTTAAGCTCAAGAAGAAGGATTAGACTATGGGGAAACATTCGCTCTTGTTGCTAGAATGGAAGGAGTAAGAACTTTACTTGCATATGCTGCATATAAAGGTTTTAAAGTCTATCAGATGGATGTAAAGTCTTCTTTTTTAAATGGTACACTAGAAGAAGAAGTCTATATTGAACAACCAGAGGGATTTGTTGATGAGAACAACAGGGATATGGTTTGTAAATTACATAAAGCACTCTATGGTCTGAAACAAGCACCCAGAGCATGGTATGAGAGACTTCACAAGTATCTAGTACAAATAGGATTTGAAAGAACTGATGATAACATCAACATGTAGATCAAATAAAAAGAAGGTAAGGATATTATTGTATCTGAGATCTTTGTTGATGACATAGTTTTTGGAAGAAAGGAAGTACTTTGCAAAGGCTTTGCTGACAAAATGAAACATGAGTTTGAGATGTCTATGTTTGGAGAGATCAAATTTTTTGTTGGATTGAAAGTACATCAACTAAAACATGGTATATTTGTGACACAATCAAAGTACATAAAAGAGATACTTAAAACGTTTGGATTGGAGGAGTCCAAACCAGTTAGCACACCAATGGCAACAGGAAATAAGCTATCCAAAAATGATGAATTAGCTGAAGTCAATCAAACAATGTACAGATCCATGATTGAAAAACTACAATATGTTGTACATAGTAGACTAGACATAACATTAGTAGTTGGAATAGTGGATAGATTCTTTGCTAATCCCAAAGAAAATCATCTCATAGCAATAAAAAGAATAATGAGGTATCTCAAAGGAATTGATAACTTTGGTCTATATTACAAAAGGAATGAGAAGTTTGAACTCAATGCATATACAGATGCAGATTGGGGAGGCAACATTGATGACAGAAAAAGCACATGTGGAGGTGCATTATTTTTAGGTAAAAGGCTAGTTACTTGGACTAGCAACAAACAAACATGCACATCCCAGTTCGCTACAGAATCAGAATATGTGGTAGTAGCAGTTAATTGCACAAACATTGTGTGGCTCACACATCTATTGAAAGGGATGAAAGAAGAGGTAACAAAACTTATGATATTGTATTGTGATAATACAAGTGCTATAAACATATCCAAAAATCTAGTAATGCATGCAAAAACCAAGCATATTGCAACCAAGTATCACTATGTCAGAGAATTGGTAGAAGACAAACAAGTGAAGTTGGAGTACATTCAAACAAAGGAACAAACTGCAGATATCTTCACCAAACCATTGTACAAGGATGCTTATGAATATCTTAGAGGCAAGTTGGGGGTAATACCCCTAACTCAAGCAGTTTAAAGCAATAAGGTAGTTGCCCTGCATCAACAGGAACACATCATTGAAATATCAGAAGAATGATGCAAAAGATGACAACAGGAGCAAAAAATCAAAATCAGTCACTAGCATGGTGACAGAGGGAGAAAACATGAGATGCAAAGTTTATATTTTGCATGATAAAGATGCTACTTCTTTGGTATTTATGTCAAAGAGGGAGAAATATGCAAAAAACTTATCAATACAAAGCAAGAGGGAGATATATGAGATCAGTAGTATGGATGTAGCAATCAAGTTAATGTATACAATCTTGATGGTAACTAAGTTGATCAATTGATCAGTTTGGTTTTCCATCAATGTCAAAGAGGGAGATTGTTGGAAATGATTGAAAAGATCATGAGGAATATTGTTGGAAATGATCATATAGAACTAGTAAAGAATTTCTCAATCATTGTTTTGTCATTGATGTCAAACTTGCTACTTGCAGGAATGACAATTGCTTTAATGATCCAAATATTATCAATTGGTTGATTAACAAGGAGGAGGCAATCAATAAAGATGTAACTAGAACACCTAGAGAAAGGTTGAAGTTGTGATGTTGTATTGAAGTACAAGGATTAGCTAAGCCATTGATGACATACTCTAAGACACAAAGAATAGGCACACTAAAACATATCAAAGATGTAAGGTTTCAGCTAAGTCATTTTGTAAAGCCTAAATAAGTTCATTAGAGGGAGGGTGCTGAGCAAGCTATTAAGTGCCGAACAAATTCCTAGTTGAAGTCAAGGAAGTCCAACTTCAAGTGCCGAGTGAACTTCAGGTGCCGAGCAGAATCAAGTGTTGAGCAGATATAAGTGCTGAGCAGATACAAGTGTCGAGCATAAACAAGTGTCAAGCAAAATCAAGTGCCAAGCAAGAATCAAGTGCCAAGCAGATACAAGTGTCGAGAAAAAACAAGTGCTGAGTAAATACAAGTGCCGAGTAACACAAAGGTTCCGAGCATCAATAAACCAATAGTGCCGAGTTGCTGCATTATTTCAAAAATCAAAGATTCACCAGATCTAAGCCAACAAGGTTGTTATCTTGAATTCTGTGAATCGAATAGAAGATAAGAGTAATGAGCTGGTGGCACAGAACACCATGTAGAACATTTTTGGAGAATACAACTAGACTCTAGACGAAGTTTCTAGATAAGAGCAAGATATGGGGTAGATACATTGTATCCTACCTAATCCATTTTCAAAACCCTAAAGTTGGAAAGGGAGAATCGAGCAGCAAAGGCAAACTAGATTTCTATTTAAGGAGTCATAAGGTCACGAAGTAGAGAGGAGAGGTCAAGCATGAAAGCATAAGTGCTGAAGGAGGTGCTAAGGAGTAAGAAAGAACAGTTACTCTGCTTCAACAGATGACTACAAATATGATTGCATTGGTATGATGAGTAAGAAGACTCAAGGAGATGAAGCTTGAGATGACAAGCTGTCAGAACTGAAGTGATCAAAGCCAAGCAAAAGGACTGAATTGAAGAGTGATATGAAATCTGCAAAGTATGTTGTAAGTTGTATCAGATCAAAAGGCCATTATTGTTACTCTCTAGCAATTGTAACAGATAGTTTAAATCCTATGGACTTAGGTTGGTTTAATAGCCATGTTGTAAATCCTTTAATAGGGTGACATTCCAAGTGAATGTTCTGAAGTCCTTTGATCAGGCCCATTCCTAATAGTATGGTGAAATCCTCTAACAAGGTCACATTTAACAGTGTGTTGTAAGCCTTTAATAGGGTAGGCTTTTAATAGGGCATCACTTTAGAAGAGTGAAAATCAAGTAGCATGTTACTGGTGGTTTTTCCCAAATTGGGTTTCCACGTAAATCACTGTGTCATGTGTTGATCTTGCATGTTTTATTCCTACATATTGATTTACTGTAATTTGCTAGGATGATTATTTTAAGTTGGATGAATGAAAAGTTTATGGGCTCATTATAAGTTGTGAAAAAGTATTATTAAGGCATTTGCACGTTGGATAACTGATTCACCCCCCCCCCCCCCCCCCCCCCCCAAGTTATTCTAAAGAATTCTAACACTTTCTACATCATGGCATCCATCAATAATGTCATCCTTTCCAAAAGAAAAATTCATTGGTGTTTTAGGAAAATAACCAAAGCAAGTCTCAAAAGATAACCTCTTTGTAGAAGAGTGTTCTGCATGTTATAAGTGTGTTGCACATAGTGAAGACTTTCATCCCACAACTTAGGATGCTTGCTGTAGTAACCTCTAAATAGATGCACAATTGTCCTATTCACTACCTTTGTCTATCTACCAGTCTATGGATGGAAGGCTATACTTTTCTTTAACTTGGTATCCATGAGGCCCCACAATGTTGACCAAAATTCCCCTAAGAATCAAGAATCTTGACCTACTACAATGGAAGTGGGCAACCCAAAATGAACCGATACATTTTGAAAGTACATATGTGCTATCAGTTTAGCAGTGACCTATTTTTTACAAGACATTAAAATATGCATTTTTTTGAACTGATCAACTACTACATACAAATAATCATGACCCTTCCTAGACATAGGTAAAACCCCCAAAATGTCCATAGACACACTTTTCCATGGATGGGATGGTATAGGTAATGGTGTGTACAAACCCAATTTCCTATTACTTGGTTTGCTAGTTGCACACATTACACATCCTTTTATATACTTAGTGACAGTTTCTTGCATACAAGGCTAGTAACAATACTTCTATAATTGAACCAATGTTTTACTTACCCTAAAATGTCCTACAATAAAAGAGGTATGCACTTCACAGATTACCTGTGTTTGTTCATCTTTTAGAATGCATAATTTTCCCAAGTGATACAATAAGTTATTCTGCACATAATAGTCTTTCTCTTCTACATGTTTACTCTGCATTTAAGCTATATAGATGTCGTTAAAGTTCCCATCATTAGCATACTATTCCTAAGAAATTTCATGACCCATAAAACTATTCTAAAGGACTATCAAGGCATTCATAACAGGATGCCTAGAGAGCATATCTGCTACTTTTTTATGGGCACCCTTCTTATACTTAATTACCAAATGAAACTATTACAAAAAACCCATCCACCTAAAGTGCCTACTTTGTTGCAGCTTAGATTGTGAGTGCAAATACTAAAGTAGCTAGTGATAAGTGTGGATTATAGTTTCTTTTCCCATTAAGTAATGTTTCCATTTTTTAACACTCTGAACTAAAGCATAAAGTTCCTTATCATAAGTAGGATAGTTACTTACTGCTCCTAAAAAAATCTCAAAGTGGTAGCAGACTGGTTTACCTCTTTGGATGAGTACAGCTCCCATGGCAAACCCACTTGCATTTGTCTTGATCTCAAATGGTTTATGTAAATATAGTAAAGCCAGAATTGGTGTGGTGATTAACTTTTCCTTCAAAGTGTCAAAAGCCTTCTGTTGTAAACCTCCCCAATGAAAAGTTCCCTTGGTACTGGTTAATGCATGCAATGATAATGCAATATAAGAGAAGATTTCAATGAACTTACTCTTGTATTGGACTACACCTAAAAAGCTCTTTACTTCTATAACTATACTTAGCTTAGGCCATTTTACAATACATTCAACCTTCATAGGGTCTACTTTTAGTTGACCATTTCCTATGACATAGCCTAAGTACACTAAGGATATCTTGGTAAATTCACATTTTGACATCTTTACATAGAGTTTTTCCTTTCTCAGTATATTAAATGCTTTCTTTACATGAGTTACATGATCATCCCAAGACTTACTGAATAAAAGAATATCATCTAATTAGACTATGACAAAATTATCAATAAATGGATGAAAGACATCACTTATGACTCTCATAAATGTAGCTGGTGCATTATAAAGCCCAAAAGGCATGACCAACCACTCATAATGTCCTTGTTTTGTCTTCAAAGTAGTTTTCCAAATATCACTTTCTACAAGTTTTATCTAATGATATGTGCTACATAAGTCTAGCTTAGTGTAATAAATTGCATGATCCAACTGATCAAGTAAATCATCAATTCTATGAAGAGGGTATCTGTTCTTTACCGTTATCTTGTTCAAAGCCTTGTAGTCAATGCACATTCTCCAAGTCCCATCTTTCTTTGGAACCAACACAATAGGAGAACCACAAGGAGAAGTACTAGGATGGATAACTCCTTTCTTGATGAGCTCCTGAACTTGCTTCTTGATTTCTTCATTCTGCAAGACTGATAAACAATACATGCCAATATTAGGAAGTGTCACAGCTTGCTACAACTGAATCTCATGTTGTATCTCTCTATTAGGAGGTAATCCTTTTGGTTCCTAAAACAAGTAATCATAAGTGGAAACAACTTTGACCAATTTAGCCTTACATTTTGGATCACATCCCTTAAATGCCTTAGATGTTTCATCTTCTTTGGCTTTTACAATTATCACCAAAAAATTCTTACTAGAGTTGATTAACCTTTTCATTTGACCAACATTAACTAGTGCTAGATTAGTCTTTACCTTATGTGCCCATATAATGTATTCAATTTTATCTTTAAATAGATGATACTTATTTTCCCCCCTATAAAAGATAGCTTGTCAGTCATACAAATAGGGACTCCCAAGCACAAGACCACAAATATCTAGAGTGACTATATCAGCTTCTACCTCATGTACAAAGTTTGTAGTGATAGCAATTTTCAACTTGTATTGTTTAGTTACTTATAACTGTGCATCATCACAAACCCATCCAAGAGGATATGGTTTTGGATGAGGTGTTGTAGTCAAATTAAGTTTTTTAACAACTTCCTCAGATATCAAATTGACTTGAGAAACCATATCAAATAATGTATCAACCTTAGTATGCTTGATAACAAATCGGATGTGAAATAATTCATTCCTTTGCTTATCATTCTTAGGAGTAGATTCTTTACTTGTACTTGCACTTATGCTAGAATAACTTATAACTAATGGGAGAGATATACCTTTTCCCTTACCTTGGATCCTAGTGGCAGTGATCCTTATTTCATCTCCAGAATTAGATCTAAGATCTTGTTGAATTACAATAGTAGTCTTTTGTTGGCCTTTATTTCCACCATATCTCTTTGGCCTTTTTTCTAGGTGCAGCTTCCAACACTTAGAATCATCATGCCCTTCTTTCTTGCAATGTGAGTATGTGGGTTTTTCACCCTCTTTCTTTACTATGGTTTTCTTTTTCCCTTCCCTTTTTCTTTGGATTTACTATCAAACTTAGATGGCTTCTTTTCAATTCTATCAATGAAAGTACCCTTAGCCCTTGACTCTAAGTGTGTCACCTATACACTTACTTCATCCAAATTATATGGATTCAAAACCAAAATAGAATGTCTAAGGTAAGAATGAAGACACCTACGTACTTGAGTAAAGTATCCTAGGTATACAATGGAACATTTAATGAGATATCCATTTTTCAAAATTCATGTGTGTACTCCTTGATAGATTAACCTTTTCCTTGCCTAAAATGTTGCTAGTTCATAATTAACTATTGCATATGGCCTAGGGGGTAGAATTGCTTCTTTAAAGCACTAATAAATTTTGAACAAGACAAATTGAACTTGCCATGTTGTGAAGTTTCATCTCGAGTCCTACTCTCCCACTAGGTTAGAGCTACACCACCTAACTGAAGAGTGGCTAACTGAATTCTATCAACATCATCTACAAGGTTTTGAAATCTATAGTAGACTTCTACTTGCTGAATCCAGTCATCTAATTTCTTAGTATTTAACTCCCTACAGTACTTTGGTAAGTCAAACTTTACATCCAACTTGATTTGAGGCTTATGTCCACCCTTAAAAATATTAGAAGACTTAGAATGCATAGAAGAAGGAGAAGAGGGAGAAGATGGAGGTGTCTTTGGTGGATCATGATGATTTCCTTTCTTTTTCCCTTTGTCTCCACGAGCTACACATTTTTGCATCTTTTCTTCTCTTTCCCATACAAAGACTTCTACCATTGACTACAAATTCTAGAGTCTTCTGGATACTTCAATCTTTTGAACCTTGTCCACCACCTTTATCTTCCATCTGGAACGATGGATTAGCTCTTCATTTTCTGATGTCAGGATTATATACTTGAAGGTCACCTTTGTCTTGATTCAACTTGGATCTTGTTAACATTCAAATCTGCAATACTAGTCCAAAAATATCTCTAATACCAAACTTGATCTGATTTCTAGGATCTGGGACTATTATAGAGAATGTTAAAAAATTGCATAAAGTTAAATTGAAAGCTTTAATAAAGAAAATTAATGTAATTGCAATAAAAGATTAACACAGAAGGAAATGATAGAAAGAGAGATAAAGACAACACATTTAATTTTGAAGTTCATCTAGTATGGACTACGTCTCTAGATCCAGCTCCAATAGCAGGATTAGTCTAATTAACTTCAAGAAATTAATTACAAGTGATTTGAAATAATTCCCTTCAAGCATGTATACAACAATATTCTCCAATGTGTAGGAATAATCATCAAGTCTCCAAAAATATAGTCTCCTTCTCATCATCCGGCTGTTCAAAATAATTTCCATGCCTTGCAAAGGCCCCTAACCCCTCTTTTTATAATTTTTTTTCCCCTAAAATAGGACAAAACAATAATTTACATAATTAGGCCTTCTAACCATTTTTATTTCATTCAACCCCCTTTTACCATTTTATGTTTTGACATTTACTAAGTGGGAGTTAACAAAATATTAACAAAATAACTATAAACCTTATTAATTAAGGTTGGCAACTAAATCACCTTCAGATAGCACTAACTTCACCTCTATTTTTTATCATGTTAGTGGTGTAGTGGTCAACCTTAATTTTAGGTGATGGTGATTGGGAGTTCAACTCCCACCGACCTCATCCCTGATTTGACATATTTGGTATTGTTTAAAATTGATTTCCCTCCATTAAATAGAAAATATAGTTGGTTGGTCTAGTGGTTAAGGTGGAAGGCTGCTATGATATTGTTTAAAATTGATTTCCCTCCATTAAATAGCAAATGCAATTGGTTGGTCTAGTGGCTAATATGGAAGGTTGCTAAGGAGTTGGTTATGAGTTCAAATCTGACCATAAGTTACTTTTTGAAAACAAACCTTCCTTCTAGATGCCACATGTCAGATGTTGATAGCTTGAAGTTTCCATGTCACTTTGCTGATGTCATGATGATGTCATCAATATTTATATTTTTCTTCCAAATTTAAATGTGCATAACTTCAACATACAAGGTCCTTTTTCAATGAAACAAATGTTGTTGGAAAGCTCTTGACAAGCTCTTCAATTTGAAATACATTATTGACTACTTTTGAGATGATTATTTTTCCACATTTTTACAATCTTTGTTCCTAGCTTGACCAAACTTTGACTGGCCATAACCTAGTCATCTAGACTTTGATTTTGCCCATTCAAGTTGCATTGGAATCATAATGTTTAACACTTTGTAATGATGTTAATTCTTGGAGCATTGGGGACATTTCAATTTTCACTTTTTTTTATCCACTAGATCAATGTCACATATGTATCAAATTTGCACAATCTATAATAGTTAATTATTTTTTATTCTTGAATAGACTGTGAGATAGTTTTTAGCATCAATGTTGATCATAGTACAGAAGGCTAGTGTAAGCATGTGTTGGAAATGATTTTAAGTTTGAAAAATTATGGGTGAGGGCTAAAAACCTAATGAATACAATATAATAGTAGTTGAAGAAATCAGAGGTATTATGATCAAAATTAAATTGCTTGATAACTAAGCTAAAGATGTTCAAGAATAAATTTCTACTTTGATAATAGTTTTGAAGAAAAAGAAAGAATAGAATAGGAAATTGAGGAGCCTAAAAGGGTAGTGATTGATAAAGGAATGGACATAGAACTGTATCTCAAAGAAAATAAACAATTAGGAAGATATCTTTGGTATGTTAGTTTGAGCTTCACTTGGTTTCGAGAATACTTTAATATTCTCTACTTAACAAGACCAACCATGTGAAGGTGGAAGCTTATTTGTGCTCACCCCCTCCCCCTAACATCAATATAAATTCCCCATTATCATCTAGTATCATACATCATTCATTCATTCACCCATTATGAACTATAACATTCAATCAATACAATCACATAACATTCATTAATATGATATAAAATTCATTAATACACAATACTAATCAAGACATCATTAACACATAAAAATATTGTTTAACATGAAATAAAAATCAATATTAATACAAAACATTCATAGATAATTACTTAAAACAATGTTCTTTCATTATCCAACAAAGTTTATCAAACAAGGTTTGTCAAAGAGAATTTTAAAAAATTCATCTCTTATTTTTGTTTTTCTCAACTCTCTTAAGAAAAGGGCTGATAGGAGCATCAATATCTTCCTCATTCTCCTCCTCTTGTGGCACATATAATGTCAAATTATTATACCTCCTCTAGTTTCGAGGAGCAAGAGTCTGCTACACTAAAGGGGGCTCTGATGCAAGAATAAGAAAATGGGTTGAATTGGCATACTCTTTTTTCTTTTTTTAACTATTACAAGTATTTAATTAACCAGTACAACATAACATGCATTTTCCTTAATTGACAATGCCACATCATGTACATTAACATTTTGATCTACCACCATGTCAACATGCTGAACACTTGGAACATGCTCTGCTCCATGTTGTACAACACTTTCTCATTGAATATGACACCCCTACTTCTTAAAATTTATAATTTCCAAAATCCCAAACCCTATAACCAAATTCATCAATGCCATATCCAAAAAATACACATTTCTTCGACTTAGCTTCCAGCTTGGTTCTATTTTCAGAATCTATATGAGCAAATGCTTCACAACCAAAGGTTTTGAGAAAAGAATAACACACCTTCTTACTAGTCCATGCTTTCTCTCAAATACCACATCTACCAAGGGAGTAGAGGGATCTCTATTAATAAAATATATAATAGTATTGATAGCTTCCACCCACATGTTTAAGGGAAACCTCATGCTATTTGCATACTCCATTATAGTCCTGTTCATGCGTTCAACCACTCCATTTTCCTATGGAGTCCTTGGAACAGTTTTCTATCTACAAATATCATTAGTGGAGTAATAATCCTCAAATTCATGATTGCAATACTCACCACTATTATCAGATCAAAGACATTTTAATTTCTTACTAGTCTCATTTTCAACCAAGCATTTCCATTTCTTAAAGGATTGAAATACATTAGATTTTTGTCTAAGGAAATAAACCCATACATTTCTAGCTACATTATCAATGAATGTATCATAATAATGAGATCCACCAAGGGAAGATACTTGAGCTAGTCCCCATACATCTGTATGCACAAGCTCTAATTTCTCATTTTTCTTTTCCTTCCCACTCTTCACAAAACTCACTCCCTTTTGTTTTCCATACACACAACTTTCACAAAAATCCATATTAACACATTTTGGACCCGATAAATCTTTCTTTGAATGAATTACTTTCATATCTTTCTCACTCATGTTTCCAAGTCTATCATGTAATAACTGTATCAAAATCTACAACAATTGTTTGTTTTCCTTGCTCAAATGCATCAACTATTCCTAAACATTCATTTTTCTTTGAAATAATCAAAGTAGAAGGAATAGTATGACCTGTACAAAGATATAAGTTGCATACTTTCACACTTTTTCTACTAGAAGGGAATCTTTTTGAAACTTTCCAATTTTTATCATTAAAAGTAACTACACAACCCTCATCACCAAGTTGGCCTGCTGAAATTAAATTCCTACTCAGCCTTGGAATATGTCTTACCTTACGTAGTAGCCAATGATTCCCATTCTACAACTTAATCTTAACTTTTCCCTTTCCAACAATCTGATAGCATTCTTTATCTCCCAAATAAACAAGCCCAAAATCCCCTTGGACATAATCAATAAAATAACCTCTATGAGGTGTAGTATGAAATGAAGCACCAGAATCTAAAACCCATTAATCATCAATACTTTATAAAGATAGAAGCAAAGCACCCTCTTCAGATTTTTTACATACCACATTTACCTCCTTGTTCCCTTTTGGTTTATCTCCATCATTGTTCTTTTGAGTCTAGCAATCTTTCTTCTTATGCTCTGGTTTCTCATATTACTAGCAATCTCTTGGTCCTCTAGGATGGGATCTCTTTCCCTTTGACTTTCCTCTTGATTTCCCATGATTTTCAAAATTACTTCCTCCCTTAATTGTTCTGCCTCAACTTTGTGCATTCAAAGAACTTCTAGATGTAGATCCATCTGAGGTTTTCCTATGAGTTTTCTCACCCAAAATAATACTGATCACATCATCATATTTCAGATTATTAGATCCAGAAATGAAATCACTCACAACCATTACCAAGCTATTCCAACTTTCTGATAAAGAACAAAAAATCAAGAGAGCCCTAATTACTTCATCAAAATTAATGCCCATAGAAGATAACTAACTAGTAATAGTATTAAGTTCATTTAAATGATCTACAACAGATGCACCTTTTGCCATATTCATATTAAATAAAAGCTTCATGAGAAATACCTTATTTGAAGTGTAGGTCTTTTCATACAATTTTGCTAGGGTTTCCATCATCTCTTCCATCGTGTTTTCTTTTGTAATGTTATGTTCCACCAATGGTGCTAGGCATAATTGAATGCTTCCAAGTACCTTTCTATCTAAAAGATCTTAGTTGTCATTTGTCATAGTTCCCTGGTTCTTAGTTTTTCGTTCCAACAACTTCCATTAATCCTTCTAATAAAGAGAGTATTCCATTTGAATCTTCCATTTCTAAAATTTTTGCCCAATAAACTTGTCTACCTTTAGCTTACCCTTGTCTGTCATTGCTCCCACTCAACCATGAGCTTTCTTGCAAAGGATAACTGAAAAACAACAACCTCACTCTAATACCACTTGTTAGGATTAAATCACAGACAAAAATAACAATTACATACAAATATAAATTAAATCAAAAAATAATAGATCACATAGAAGAGAACACAAGATACCAAGATTTAATGTGGTTCACCCAAACCCTAGGCTACATCCACCAAACAAAAAGTCCAATATTATTATGATCCAGTGATTACAACCTAATTAAAATCCATAATTCCTTAGAGCTCAATACTGCTGCAAGAAGTAAATTTGCATCACACATTATGAGACAAATCTAACCGTAAGCCCTTTATACAAGTATTTTTTCTACTTTAGGGTTAAAATTAGTTAGAACATGTCAACCATAAATTGAATAATCAACCATAAATTGGTGAATAATTGGCCATAAATTGATGAAAAAATTATGAAGTATGTATAGTACTTCCTTGATCAATCACCACAAACTAACAATCTCCTAGTTGGGGACCGATCAAACTCCATACTAGGGCGATGCCTTGAAACCCAAAGAATTTATGAAGTATGTATAGTACTTCCCTAATCAGTTACCACAAACTAACTAGAGTATACTTACAATGATAGTAGAAATAGAACCACAAGCAAAAGTCCCTTTGAAATTGAGTATGGAATGCATCCAAGGGGTGTGTGTGAGTTGAGAGATCTTGGAGGAATATAACATAGAAGTGGACATGCTGAAGATTTTGCCCAAACCATGAAAGAAATCCAAGAGAAAGTCAAGAAAACTATCCAAGATAGTACTCAAAAAATGAAACCTACTCTAAGGTGGATGAAAGCAGGAAAGATATTTAGTTTTTTTTTGGACATTATTTCATGGTGCATTTGAACAAATCTAGGTTGCAAAAGGGTATGCCAACTAAGCTACAAATGAAAAGAGTGGGGCCTTGCAAAATCTTGGCCAAATATAGAGCCAATGCCTATAAAATTGATTTCTCATCAAATTTGGGCATCTCTCCTATTTTCAATATACAAGATTTTGTTGATTTCAAGGGTACACTACCTTAGAGTAGTCAGGGAATTAGTACTGATCTGGAACCTATAGTAGTACCCTCATCAAGCAAGATGGAAGCTAAAAAAGTGTTGTATTCTAGAGTTAACAAGGCCAAGGTTCACCCAAATCCTAGGCTACATCCACCAAACAAAAAGTCCAATATTATTATGATCTAGTGATTACAACCTAATTACAATCCATAATCCCTTAGAGCTCAATATTTTTGCACGAAGTAAATTTGCATCACACATTATGAGACAATTCCTAACCCTAAGCCCTTTATACAAGTATTTTTTCTACTTTAGGGTTAAAATTAGTTACAACATGTCAACCATAAATTGAATAATCAACCATAAATTGGTGAATAATTGGCAATAAATTGATTTATAATTTATGAAGTATGTATAGTACTTCCTTGATCAATCACCAAAAACTAACAATCTCCTAGTTGGGGACTGATCAAAATCCATACTAGGGTGATGCCCTGAAGCCCAAAGAATTATGAAGTATGTACAGTAATTCCCTAATTAGTCACCACAAACTAACATAGAGTATGCTTACAATGATAGTAGAAATAGAACCACAAGAAAAAGTCCCTTTGAAATTGAGTATGGAATGCATCCAAGGGGTGTGCGTGAGTTGAGAGATCTTGGAGGAATATAGCATAGAAGTGGACATGCTAAAGATTTTTCCCAAACCATGAAAGAAATCCAAGAGAAAGTCAAGAAAACTATCCAAGATAGTACTCAAAAAATGAAACCTACTCTAAGGTGGATGGAAGAAGGAAATATATTTAGTTTTTTTTGGGACATTATGTCATGGTTCATTTGAAAAAACCTAGGTTGCAAAAGGGTATGCCAACTAAGCTACAAATGAAAACGTGGGGCCTTGCAAAATCTTGGCCAAATATGGAGCCAGTGCCTATAAAATTGATTTCTCATCAAATTTGGGCATCTCTCCTATTTTCAATACACAATATTTGGTTGATTTCAAGGGCACACTACATTAGAGTAGTCAGGGAATTAGTACTGATCTAGAACCTACAGTAGTACCCTCATCAAGCAAGATGGAAGCTAAAAAAGTGTTGCATTCTAGAGTTAACAATGCCAAGGTTCACCCAAACCCTAGGCTACATCCACCAAACAAAAAGTCCAATATTATTATGTATTATTATGATCTAGTGATTAAAACCTAATTACAATCCATAATCCCTTAGAGCTCAATATTGCTACATGAAGTAAATTCACATCACACATTATGAGACAATCCCTAACCCTAAGCCATTTGTACAAGTTTTTTTTTCTACTTTAGGGTTAAAATTAGTTACAACATGTCAACCATAAATTGAATAATCAACCATAAATTGGTGAACAACTGGCCATAAATTGATGAACAATTTATGAAGTATGTATATTACTTCCTTGATCAATCACCACAAACTAACAATCTCCCAGTTGGGGACCGATCAAACTCCATACTAGGGCAATGCCTTGAAACCCAAAGAATTTATGAAGTATGTACAATACTTCCCTAATCAGTCACCACAAACTAACATAGAGTATGCTTACAATGATAGTAGAAATAGAACCACAAGCAAAAGTCCCTTTGAAATTTAGTATGGAATGCATCCAAGGGGTGTGTGTGAGTTGAGAGATCTTGGAGGAATATAACATAGAAGTGAACATGCTAAAGATTTTTCCCAAACCATGAAAGAAATCCAAGAGAAAGACAAGAAAACTATCCAAGATAGTACTTAAAAAATGAAACCTAATCTAAGGTGGATGAAAGAAGGAAAGATATTTAGTTTTTTTTTGGACATTATGTCATGGTGCATTTGAAAAAATCTAGGTTGCAAAAGGGTATGCCAACTAAGCTACAAATGAAAAGAGTGGGGCCTTGCAAAATCTTGGCCAAATATGGAGCCAATGCCTATAAAATTGATTTCTCATCAAATTTGGGTATCTCTCCTATTTTCAATATACAAGATTTGGTTGATTTCAAGGGTACACTACCTTAGAGTAGTCAGGGAATCAATATTGATCTGGAACCTATAGTAGTACCCTCATCAAGCAAGATGGAAGCTAAAAAAGTGTTGTATTCTAGAGTTAACAAAGCCACCAAACACAAGGTGTACATGGAGAACCTCATTAAGGGGAAAGAAAAGCTAGACTTGGAGGCAACTTGGGTTGCTAAGGTAGATTTCAACAAATCTGGCATCCACCAAATCCTATTGTCCACAAGAGTAACAAAGTTTTCTTTTGTGAGGGAGTATGGTGCAAAGGCACCTAGGTAGGATCATGCAAGACCTAGGGTGCCTAGGGTATTTTGGCTTTTAGTGGTGCTAGCCAAACCACTAGGTTAATAATAGGGCTACCCTATTGCTAGGTTGATGTGAATTAAGGCGAGTAAGACTCATAAGGCCTAAACTGGTCATAGTTGCTTAATTATGTCCAATAGAGCATCTTTGTGTTTTGCAGGGTAGGATGGTAAAAGTGACGATTTAAGGTCCTTTTAACTTGTATTTAGTCCATTTAAGGCTTTTGGTAAAGTTTAGTAGTCATTGGATCAAGTTTGAAGGTCAAACTCCAAAAGACATGTAAAAATTGCTCAAAAAGTGTCAATATTGTCATTGACAACATTGCCAACTTGCATTCAAGAAAATTTTTGGTTTGAGCATGGTAACTGTCTGAAGCAATTGGGATAGGAGTTGAGATGTGTTTATAAGTCCATTCTTGACCTTTTTGTAGGGTTGGTAGTTGGAACAATTTTGGTTGTACGGATTGAATAAAAAGTTTATAGTTATAGTTCTTGTTTTTCAAGCATTTTAGCACTTTTATGGATTGAGTTTGTATTGGTATTATGTAGTTATGTTAGAAGGATATATTCTAAGGTTATGTGGATCATTAGTTTGTGGTTTTTTAAATTTCTTGTTGCACACACACACACACACACACACACACACACACACACACACACACACACACACACACACACACACACACACACACACACACACACACACACACACACACACACACACACACACACACACACACACACATTTTGTCTACCTATTGTTTTGAATCAAGTGATTGAGAAAAATGGGGTGTTGTCTCCTCTTCCCATTGTGGATCTATATGATCTCTTGAGATTAGGATGATGACTCCTTGTGCATAATGTGCAATGAAGGAGGATCCCTAGGAAGCAAGGCAAGTATTTTTGTGGTGATGCCTTAGGCGAGCCAGAGATGCATGGCTACGGATTACATTATACAACATAGGTGATAAGAGTGATTGAATGCATGAAAAGCTTCAATCAAAGCATGATTTGTGTAAGGACAAGGTGTGTAGGGACCTATACTACAGGGTGGAACATTGGTGGAAGGTTTTAAGGAGTATTAAACTTGTTTCTTTCAAAATTGGTCAATTACCTTGGAAACCCTAATTTTTAGGCTCAATTTGTGGTCGTATTGTACATACATGTTTAGAACCCTAGACCATCAAAATATTTGAATTCTCTGAAAAGGGTGTCTAGATCACTATTTTATTTGATCCCTTATTAATATTTTTTCCAAGTTATCTCTATTTTTCTTCATTTGGAGGGCTAATTGCTTATAGCCCTATTACAATATTTTTGTGAAATCTTATATGATTTTTAAAAACTTGATTAAGGTCTCAAGTTTGGTTATAGTTGTGGATCTTGAAGGTAATCCAAATTCCATCATAAATGATCATTCCTCCATTTGGAGTGTCATTTGAGTTGTTGGGGTTGGTTGTAGTTTTGTGTGAAGAAGTGGAAAGGTTGAATCAAGCTTAGGGAATGGTGATGGGGAGTTGTTCTTACTCATTAGTGTGCACTAGTTGAATGTCTTAGGTCTTTGTTGTTAGGATCCTAAGGAGAATAGGGTAACTAGCAACCCTATTAGGTCAAGTGAAAGACCTAAGGTGACCCTAAAGGAAGCTAGGGTAAGAGCAAGACTAGTTGTCACATAAAAACACTTGTTTATTAAATTTGGGGATTATTAATTTGATTGTTTGGATTCAAGATAGAGTTTGACAAAGGAAAATCAAAAATTAAATTTTATAGAGTTGATGGTTTCTATTTGTTTTTCTATCAAGTCTTCGAGTGAGGAAATTTAAATATACATATAATACTAATTACCACAATCATTAAAAATTATTGTGGTAATTGTTTTCTATTATTTTAATGGTGTTTTTGGCTATCAATACATATTTCTTTTAACAAAACATGTGGTATAGGGGACTTCAATTTTATTTGTAAAATAAAATTAAAAATTAAAAAAAATTCAAATGGGAAATTGAGGGTCATAACCTCCCTCGTCTCCTCTCCCTTGTTGCATCATAGTCAGCTGTGAAAGCAATGAAGGCTGCTGATAGTAGTTGTAGTTGCTATAACAACCAAGGTTGCCTAAGTAGTTTAAGTTGCTACTGTAGCAAGTTTGACAAGCCATAAACATTTTATGTTTTGGCTTTTTAAATTTAATTTTATTAATTAATTAACTTTTAAAATATAATTTTATTATTATTATTAATTGAATTAATATTTTCTTCTCCATTCTTTCCAACCAATGCCTATTTGAATGGAGAAATATTGTATTGTTATTTTATTTTCATTTATACAATAAAAATGCCTCAATCGTTCATCGATCAAAAAAAATAAAAAAAATAAATTGAATTGATATTAATAATATTATATAATTTGTATTATATTTTAAATAGTAATTATTGTTATTAGTAAATTAATATTATTTTATTAATAATTAAAAGTTTTTAGTTTAATAATTTAATAATGGTTATTAAAATATATATATATATATATATATATATATATATATATATATATATATATATATATATATATATATATATATATATATATATATTTAAATGGAGGTTATCCACAAGCAAGTTTTAGGTACCCGATATGGGCCCACATGTGCCTAAAACCTCTTTAGCTAAGAGCCAAGGACTAAGGATGATCCACACTACCAAAATTCACCCAGGGCATGATCTCAATCTCATCCCTTATGATGTCTTCAAGCCTTGCACTCAATAAGACTTGGCCCCTAGTGGGCTCTTTGTGAGCCATTCAACTTCACTAGTAGACCAAGGTCCCATTGATAAAACATACTTAGTTTAATTAATTATAATATTTGGAATCAATTTTTGATTTAATCCAATATAAGGTGTGTGTGTGTGTGTGTGTGTGTGTGTGTGTGTGTGTGTGTGTGTGTGTGTGTGTGAGTGTGTGTGTGTGTGTGTGTGTGTGTGTGTGTGTAGATGAATGAATGGCCAAATTATACAAATTAAAAGGGGCATACCCAGTGAACTTAAAAAAGTTTACAAATAGAGTGAATAAAGCCCAAATGAATATACAAGTTTAATTTTAAAAACAAGAGTCAATCATGCTCTATCTGCTTCGGAAGAAAATGTTCCCCTTATATAGGAGCTCTTCTTTGGCAATCCATCCTTATTCTAAGAACTTCCTCAATAAAATGTTAGTAGTGTAAAAAAACCAAATAGTAAATATTTGTCAATTTAACTACCATCAGGATTTATTCTAAGTTCTAGAAAGATAAGAACAAACCTAAACCCAATAAAAAGGAAGAGAGTAAAACATATTGAACAACTAAATAAATACTCCAAGCTAAATACCCAAATTCTTAAGAGATAAATGTGAAATATTAGAGCCAATTAAGCATATACAGTAATGAATGTAAACTAAGAACCTAGAGACTAGCCTAATCAATACTTAATCGATTAATGATCATGAGGATGAAAGGAATATAATCTGTGCTTTTCCCATCCAAACTAATCAGGCCTCAGTATAGTAAAATGACAATAGTCTCTAACTCCTAGAGAGGTGACTACTAATTAGATATACATTTAAATGAATAAATTGATTGGGACAAAATTAAAGAGTCTGTAATGGACCAAGATGGATCTTCATAAACATACTTACACCAAGTTAGGAAATCTGCTTTATTAACTAGATGCATATTAACACATCTACACCTTTGTTAGCTAGGAAATCCGCTTTATTATTTTCTTCATGATAAATATGATTAATGATAGTTTCTTCAAAGCCATCTAGAAGGACTAGGACATTGCCAAGTCTGGAATTAAGGATCCAGTTGGGAGTGGAGCATTTCCTAATTGCATTTATGATGATATGAGAGTCACCTTCAATGATTACTTTAGACACCTGGATCTCATGGCATAGCAACGATCCTATCTTTAATGCTTCTAATTTAGCCAAATTTTTAGAGGTAGGATTGATGGTCATGGCCTTTTTAGCTATCCATTGACCCAAGTCATTGTTGAGAATACATCCTATACTTGTTCTGCTAGGATTACCTCAAGAAGCCATGTTGAAGTTGAGTTTACAAAAACCCTTTGGAGGAGGGGACCATTTGCAATTAGATCTATTTGCTTTACTTTTTTTGAAATATCTAAGAGAGGAGTTAATTAAATAGATCCATTTTTTTTCATAGAACCATCCCATTGAGAGAAAGAGCCTTCTTCTTTTGTACATTTTCTTAGATGTGAGTTAGTAACCTCTAGGATGCTAATGTCAAATTTTAGGACCAACTCCTCAAAATTAAGCTCCATCTCATGAAAGATGCATCTATTTCTTTTCTTCTAGATTTCCCAAGCTACAATTGAGGGACAAATATTCCACATCTTACTATAAACCCCCCTACCAAAATTGGAAGGCCAACTTCTAAGAAGGTCTTGAAATGACTGAGGAGATGGTGAGAACCATTCCAATTTAGCTTTAAGCCACACCCAACATTTTTGTGATAAAAGACAATTGAATAATAAGAGGTCCATATCCTTAGAATTTTGTTTGCATAGGATACATCTGGAAGGACGTTGAATCTCAAATTTTCCAAGCCTATCCACTGTCAAGGTCCTATTTTGAAAAGCAAGCCAAAGGAAGAAGCCAGCCTAGGCATGCCATATCCCAATAGAGCTTGAGTGGGATATCAATGTTATCCCATTTATTGGAGTATAATAAGGCTTTATAAACATCTTTAACTCTATAATTTCCATCATTAGCTATAGTCCAAATAAGCTTATCTTTCTTCTTCATTTTCTTGATAGGCCTATTAGCTAGACTCTTGTTAAAGGCTATCACTTCTTCTGTATCAACACCCAAGCCATCCACCAATTTCTAGACCCAATAATCGACACCATGCAAAGAGGTTTTAGTTCTATAATTACTAACTTTGTTTCCCCATAATGACAGTAACAAATTCTTCAAATTAATAGGGAATGCATTGGAGATTATAGGAGGGTGGCCATCCTAGGAATCCTCCCAAAATAAGACCTCCTAAACCAACATCCTAGGTAAGAAACTTGTCAATGAGCTCACGACAATTTAACATAAAATTACAACTTTTGGAGCCGCTAGGAGGATTGGACATTCTGAAGATTGAAATAGGGTCCTCAACATTGAGATACTTTTACAAAATCTTAGCACATTTTGGGTTTCTCTCATTAAATAGATGCCATATCAACTTGGCTCCTAAGGCTTTATTTTTCCATTCAAGATTCTTGATACTGAAACCTCCCAATTCCTTAGGTTTGCAGATTTTATCTCACTTAATGAGTGCTAATTTTTTGTCCTCTTCACAATCCTCTAATAAAAAATTCCTAAGCTTAGCTTCAAATTTTAGACAATGACACTTGGGGAGGGGAAGATAGGAAAGGGGATAAATAGGAATGGTTGATAGGATAGAAACAATTTTAGTTACCTTTCCTGCTTTAGAGAGCCATTTGTCTTTCCAACCCCCTATCCTTGATTCTAATTTTTCCAAGGTATTGTGCCAAGCCTTGCTGGATTTGGAACCCTTTTCCAAATCAATACCCAAATATTTACACAAAATTGTCCCTTTTTGTATCCCATGAACTTGCAGATCTTATCCTTTTTTTCTTCTTTTTTAGTATTTAAAAAGAAAATCTTAGACTTAGCCTCATTAACCTTTTTTTTTGGAGGCCATCATGTATGAATTAATGATTGATTTATAACCTAAAGTTTCTAAGATAGTGCTTTTACTAGGAAGAATCATATCGTCCGCATATTGTTGGTGCATAATATTAGGTAAATTTCTAGCGAATGGTATCCTAGTGATAGTCTATTTTTTATAGGCATTTGAAAGAGCTCTCCTGAAGGCTTCAACCATAATGATGAAGAGCGAGGGTGATATAGGATTGCCTTGTCATATTCCCCTAGAAATTTCAAAGCAACCTTTAGGTGTACCATTAATCAGTATGGAGATTTTAGGCATGGAAATAAATTTGAAAATGAGATTAATCCATTGATGTGAAAATCCAAACACTTTGAGAACCTTACATAAAAATCTCTAGTCAACCATATCGTATGCTTTTTGTATGTCTAATTTCGTGAACATACATGGATGTTTTCTTTTGCTAGCTGAGTGTATCATTTCTTGAATGGTAATAAGAATAGGTCTACTAGGAACAAAACCAGTTTGTTCCTTAGAGATCAACTTAGGTAGAAAACCTTTTAATCTATTTGCCATGTTTGTAAATAGTGTTGCATAAGGCAATGGGCTTGAAATATCTAGGACCTTTTGGGTTAGAGTTTATGGGAATCAATGTTGGGAATGTGAAATTAATTTTGCTTAGCAAAGATCCTCCATTTCTTGAAGCTTCAATAACCTTCCATAAATTAGTTCCAATAATGTCCTAGCATTTCTAAATGAAGAAGGCCTGAAAACCGTTAGGTCCCAGAGATTTATCGGGGTTCATGTTGAAAACAACCGATTGAACCTCTTCTAGGGAAATCAGTTTGTTTAAAAGCTTATTGTCTTCTACAAAGATTAATTTAGGTATAAATTTAAGCATCTTATCTTCTTCTATTTTATTAAAACCCTCAAAGTTATTTAGGATACTTTTAAAATGAGTAACAAAAGTTTCAACAATATTACTAGGATTCTCGATCCAAGCACCTAAATGATTCTTAATTCTGGTAATCTTAGTTTTGGATCTATTAAAAATAGTAGAATTGTGAAAGAACTTGGTATTATGGTCCCCTTAATCTAACAATTTCTCCCTAGATTTTTGATGCCAAAAGATCTCTTCCTCCAATAATAGATTCTTATTTAGCTAGAAGCTCATTTTCTAGAATATAGCTTTCATTATTCATTCCAATTTTGATAATTTCAAGATTGAGATTTTGTAATTGATTTTATATATTTGTTTTTTCTTTGAAGATATTATTAAAATGTAGCTTGTTCCATCTTAAGATATGCTCTTTTAAAATTTTAAGTTTGGACACGAATACAAACATCTTAGATCCTTCAACAGAGTCTTGTGCCCACCAATTTCTGATATTATCCATAAATCCAGGGTCTAAGAACCACATATTTTCACATTTAAAAGGATTCCTAATAGGTTTAGAAGGCTTTGAAAGCTCAAGATCTACCATAAAGTGATCAAAACTAGTGAAAGGCAAAATAGAAGATTGGAAGTTTAAATTATCTTTATGTAAGTCACCTATAATTAAAAACCTATCCATTTTTTCCACAATATATGCAGAGTCTTTCCTCCTATTATTCCAGGTAAAAATCCCATTATCAATAGGAACATCAATCATATCATGTTTATCTACCCAAGCTTTAAAGAATAGAGATGACAACGACAAGTGGTGAATACCACCTTTTTTTTCATCAAGGTCTATGATAGTATTGAAATCTCCTCCTAACACAAAGGGGTGATTATGGAAATTAGAGATAAACATGATGATTTTGTCCCACACCTTTTTCTTATTGAAAAAACTAATAGGACCATACACATTAATGAGAATAAATTATAAGTTAGAATTAAGACTTTTAACACTAGAACTCATCCAATAAGAGTTGCTATGGAGATAACTTAATGATACCTTCCTAGGGTTCCAAAAGATATGTAGACCCCCAAAGGAACCTATAGATTCTTGAAAAAAAGCATTGCAAATACCTAGAAATTTATTAAATTTTATAACTTTATCCTTAATTTAGTTTCTTAAACTATTATTATTTCAGAATCAAAAGATTTAAGGTATAGCTTTACTAACATTTTCTTGGTAGGAGCATTTAAACCCCTAGCATTCCACGTAGTTATCTTCATACGTATGATTTTTGTTTTAATTCAATGAGGTATATTTGAATTATTTATTTTAAATCTAATATTGATTTAACTAAATGATCATTTATCTATAAAGGTGGAACTTGTAAATTATTAGTAAAGGAGTTTTAGGAGTATATTTTTAACTATAAAATAAAAATTTGAAACCCAATTGTGAAAATTGAACCTTTGCATTTTTTTAAAAAACGAGATGAATTATGAAACTACACTGGTTGTGATGTATGTTTTACTTTGTGTTGGGTTTGGGGTTGATTTAGTGTGTTGACCAGTTTTGGATGGTTACTAGAGGTCTAGGAGTTATTACTTTATAGTGTCATTTGATGTCTTGGTTTTGTGATGTGGTCTTTGAGTTATGGATTAGTATTTATATGGTAATTTTATGGGTGAAATTTATGAGTTTCAATTAGTTATCTTTTGGTGCTTTTGTGTTGATTTTTTAAGAATTGTGATCTTATGAGACCTTCTACTATTTTGAGCTCAGGGTAGGTTGTTTTTATGTTTGTTGGAAAGTGACTTACAATGGAGGTCAGAGCCCTAAAGAGGTTGTCTGACTAACCCATTGTAAGTTGTTTTAGTAAGTGATAACATTTCATTAAATGGGTTTAAAATGAATTAAAAAGAGTTAGTAATTTTTTCTTGCCCATGTCTTGAGTGCTAGTATAGAATGGGATGGGAGTAGAGAGGATGATTGTTGCGACGTTGCCTCATTAGTATGCCTTTTCTGTATGAAAGGATAATGATGTCGCATAAGATTCACTAAGGGGCCAGAGTTGAGAGAGGCTGCAAGGGTAACCTTAGAGTTGACTCATGTGATGACACTTGCCTACTTACATAGTAGATCTCCTATGTGTCTTTGTTTCCTCTAGGTTTAGATGTCTTTTGTTTATATAATTTTAGTTGGTATTTAATTTGCATGTATCTTTTACACAGACATATATATATATATATATATATATATATATATATATATATAAAATTTTAGTTTATATAATATATATATGGAAGCTTTATAAATACATGATTTTATTTCATAGAAGTAAAAATACATGAACTTAAATAATATCATACTTCACTTTAAAATATTATATATCTTCATGTAAATTTCATATATACCAAATTTTATTCATGTAAGTAGACATACTAAAATTAAAATTTGCAAAATATAAAACATCATAAATTTTACTCATATAAGTAAGCATGCATGAAATTAAAGCTTGTAAAATATAAAACTAAATAAATTTTATTCATGTAATACATTCATATAATTCAAGTTCATAAAAAATAAAATGCATGATAAAACACAAACTAATAATATCATAGATCAATTTTAAATATTTTTAAAAAAAACTATTCTTAGTTCAAGTAAGAAATATAATTACCTTAAGTATTTGTGATTACATAAAATAACACTTTAAAATAGCATAAAAGTTTAAAAATCCTATTTAGAACCCAACTCACTAGGTGCACCAGTAGAAAGAGTTGGGTGGAAAAACCTTGTGACCTCCATCAAAAGTAAAAGCAATATTTTCTCTTATCTCACTTGTCTCCATTCTACAAGTAAATTTTCATCTGCATTATCTTCAAGTATTTCTATTAGCAATTCATCAATTCTGATGCAGAGTACACAACCAAAAGTGTGTTTTTGGGCCAAACTCTCTCCAAAAATCCAAACAACCATTTTAAAACTCCAAACTATTTTCAATAACTTATTCCAAGGGAAAAATATCCTTCCAAGTTCTCAAGATTCTCTACATACACCCTTGAACATTTTATTCATGAGCCAATTTAGACTAATTTTAGACTTCAGGGACAATTTCCCTAAACTAGGGCAAATGTGGAAATCTAACCAACCTAACTTACAAGTTCAAACTAATGATTTTTATACGTTTTTTAATGCATATTAACAAGGATTCAACCATTGGTTGGGTTAAAAGACAACCACAAGATACCTAGACCTTACTTGACTAGTAGGCTAACCTAGAAGCAATTAGGTCTGTTTAACAAGTTTTTGGACCTTAAATTTTGAATCCTCCAAAGTACCAAACATAAAAATTACACTTATGAGTATGCTTTTAGGACTTATTTAGGAATCCAAAGTTGTAGGACCCAAATCTACTCTAGTGCCCCTTAACCATTACTATGCTCAACATGCCAAATTAGGATTAGTTAACAAAGTAAGTCCTAGGGAATGACTTCATAGAATAATACCAACACTTAAGGGATTATATTATACTCCCAAATGTTCTAAAAATAACCATATACCAATTATCCACACTCCTCTTACATGATTTTTTTCTCAATTTCATCATTCTTAAGGCAAAACACATGCGCTTGTTTAGCATAGGGCATGATGGTAAAAATAATGTAAACACCCACTTCCTATCTTGGAATTTTAGAATATCATAGTATATAATCCTAACTTGAATTTCCCAAATGGTTATTGAACTCCACTAGTCAAATAGCAAGTAAGGGTCACATTTTGCACAAACCCTTTTTTGGTGAGGGTTTCAGACCAACTCCCCTTTAAACCAATGGATCTCCCTTTTAATAAAGGCACATAAATTTAACCAAATTAATTTGAAAGAAGAATCACCTTAATATCTTCCTATATAAGCTAATTTGACACACTGGTCCATCCAAAGCCATACAACCAAGAAAAACAAAGAAAATAATAGGAGATTAGTATTTATTTCATTCAATTACCATCAAATTCTGTACAATCTCCAACATTCTGGCTACGGGTTGATCTACCATCTCTAGATAGACCAAATAAAATGATCAAAAGTATATTTTTAATGGTTATGATCATTGGGAAAGTTTTGCAATTTTTCAAGCAACTTTTTGAAAAGTTTCTTAGTAGTATTTTTTCAAAATTTTTGCAATATGTTACAACTTTTTGTAATTCTATTCCTACTTTCTATCATGTGACTCAAACAATATTTAGGAATGTTTCCAAGGACTTTATTATCTAAATTTTTATAAATCTCCAAATACATCCTATTTTAGAACCAATCTAAGGTCTTGTTGTTTTAATGAGACCCAAGGTTTAGAGAACCACATTTGGAACTCTTAATGTTACAAACTTGACCAATTGGTTACATTATGTGGATCTAAAGGATCAAAACCTTAATGACTTAAAATTAACCCTCTTATACATGTAGAATGTGTAAGGTTCCTTGCACCATACTCCTCTAGCCAAAAAGAACTCAAGTGTCTTGAGTTTGAATCTCTGCAATTTTTTCTATAGTCTTCTTTATAGCTTCAATTGTCATCCATGTGGAATCGTCTAGGAATTAGTGCTTCCATTTGACTAAGAACTCATAGTATGTTCTTCTCCTTGTGTTCTTTCTTACTATTTTCTCTAAGATGCATTTAATGTGAGGCTTAGGTTTTTATGGTAGATTCTTCATCAAGTCTATTTGATCACCTGTAATTAACCTATTGTCCTCATATTAATAGGGTTTTGAAGATATTATAAGTACACTTGGACTAGACTGGGAGATAAGGTTATTTTTGGTACTCCTTATTTTAACATCTTGAAAAATTCATGCATAGGTGAAACTATAAGATAATATCTAACATTCTTAACACAAAAGAATGTTACCTATCTACTCCAAAATTTGTGATCAACTAGGTACTTAAGTTATTATATGTTTTATACTAATCATGTAAATCCCTTCTTGCTTATGTTGTTAGAAATGCTTTGTATTCTCTATATAATATCTTTAAGAGATTAGGTAAATGGTTTATTTGTATACTATTTTATATCCATTATTATGCTTTTACTACCTTGTTTATAATATTATGATTATTTAGTTTCATACTAACCTAGCTAACCCATTGTCCCTTGATATATGTGTGTGCTTGTCTACTTTGTTTGGTGTGCCTTTTAATTCATGCAACCATTTGTTTATGTTATAAATTGTATGTGAGTAGTTTATTAATACATTTCAATATAAAGATAAATTTAATAGAATATAAAAATAAAGAAATTAAAACATGTAAAATAAAAAGAATAAGTATTTAAAAGAGAACTAAACTCCCTAGCATAAGAAGGACGGTTACCACATTCATTCAAGAGAAAAAGTAATAGGTGTTACTCATGTAGAAGAATATGACACCATTTCAATGATGGACATAAAAAATGGGTTATAAAACACCAAGATGGTATTTATGTCATTCTTAGACGATTTATTCATTATATACCCCTAAAATAACCTTAATTTTCCCCCAATATACCTAAAAAACTTGTAAAGTTGCAATTACTTACATAAACAAACACAATTTTGGATTTTAGAATTACTTTTATTTAAAAGGGTGGTGTCCTTTTACCTAAAGGGGTATGAGAGCTATTAAAGAGAATATATGTGGGGTAAAATGTAAATATAAAGGGGGAGGATGGATGAAAGATAGAAGAGAGATTGGTTTTACTTTTCATGAATCTTTTATGGAGAAAAATTAATGATATTTGAGGGAGCGATTATGAGTATAATTCTTTAAGGATTTGTAATTTTATTTCCTCTTGGAAAAAGAGTTATATGTGAGAGTTTAAGGGGCTGATAGAAGATATTATTTTTGTGGAATTGATTCTTCTTCAACCATGGAGGTTTGTGAAATCAGACTGGTCTTGAATGATGCATCTCAAGTTGGATTTATTTCCTATTAGTTCCTGCTTCTATTGAATCTCCATAGGACTTGAGGTAGGGATTGAACTTGTTAATTGAATTATTTATCTGATTTAATATACATCTATTTATATGTTGTCTTTTTTTTGTATAATTTTATATTTTTTTCCTTGAGTTATTTAGATATTTTGAGTTTCTATTTGTGAAAATTGGTATGTATTTTCATATGGTAGTTAGCCACTAATTTTTGGAGATATATTATATCTGTTAGAGGGTTGTTGTCAACTTGAGTGATAGAATATTTTATTGTGATATCCTTCCCATTTTCTTATCCATGGTTTTTTTGCATACTACATGTCTCTATTATATGCTTTGGAATTATATATGCTTGATTTCAGGATTTTTAACTAGTTTGACCTCCTACTTGAGTTTTTACGCTCCTAATTATTATTTAGGATACTAGAGGATTTTAGATTTTGTGGTTCCTTATAAAAAGAATTTTTTATATCTTTTTTATTCTATTATGTTTTTCCATGTGATTATTCTTGATGTAGGAGTTAGGGTTTGGGACTATGAGTATGGGACCCCAGGTATGTTTTTCCCTAAAACTCTTCTATGATCTTTGTTATGGATTTGTGAGTAGGGTAGATACCCTAGGTGAGTGGCTCACCATAGGTGTTGGTGCCCATAAGTTGCATCTAGGGGATCTTATGCTAGGAGACCAAAGCCTTGCACATGTTGGCTCCTTAGTGAGTGAGTAAACAAGTGGTAACCAAATAAAAATTAACTACGAGTTTGTGCATAGGTATTAATATTTAAAAATATTATGGAAATTCTATTGGAGTACTTAGAGTATGGACTTCCTATATATAATATAGGTCCCTAATCTCATGAGGCTGATCCCAACATTACTTTGTCATGCCTATCCCCATTGCAGTACTCAGGAAAAAGACAATCTGTGTTGTAGGATGATCTTAAGGCTAGGGGGTGGATCCCAACATATAAGAAAGTATGATGCAACTCACCTAGATGTTGTCAAACCTCTCACACATGATTTTCCTTTGGTTGTCCATTTTCCTTGAGATTTGATTTTGCAAATTATGTTTTAGGTGGCTTTATTATACCCTTGCACTTTGAACTTGGGGTATAAACCTTAGATTACTTTAGAGTGTATGTGGATCATGATCTTATCTCCTAGCATGGGAGAGTGGGCCATTTATGACTAAATGTGGTTGGGTGGTAAAATATTCTTGAGGTATTATTTGAGTTTTCATGGATGGCTTTTCCTAGATCCTTCACAAGTAGTTAATGAACATAGATTATTGAAGTCTATTGGTGGCATTTCATTGAAACAAATCTATGTTATATTATAATGTAAACTCTTCAAGAAATTACAACTCATTTGTATATGTATCATGAAATGAAAAGCTATGTTAAAGGGTAAAGGGTGTCTCTAGGAGAAATGAGGGGTTATGCAAACATATTGTATTAATTCAAAGTGTTCAAATAAAGTCATGTTGGGTTATGGTATATTCCTTGTATATAGATAAATGTATCATGCACCATGTACTCTTCATAATGTTAGGGAATGACATATATAAGTAATTAGTGAATAGAAGATGAACTAGTTTAAATGTATGGTTGATGATTTTATTATGTTTCATGTATCCTTATTGCAAGTTAAATAGATGAATTGAATTATATGGATTATAACATTAGTTCTTGATTTAGAAATGAATATTAGAATAGATAAGGTATCAAATCATAAGTAGATGTAAAATTAATATATTGATTAACTTAAGTACTAAGGATGAAAGTTAGAAAGGAAATTAAAGAAAATTATTTAAGGGAACTAGTTAGGACTCTACACCTATGATCCAAGAGATCTAATTAAGAAGAAGTTATGTTAAAAAAAAATTATTTACCAAAATTAGTAACATTTATACTTATCTTTTCAAGTTCCCTGGCCATGTATTACATTTGGTATCAAAGCCCTAGGTTTCCATGCTAGGAACTCTAGGACTCATAGTGACCTATTCATGTTTTGAGTTCTCCCTTAATGTGTCATTAGAACATTTGAAATTTTAATAGAGGTATGTGCTTCATACACTTGGTTCCTAATTATAAATATGTCTTACATCATTATAACTAGGTCTTTTCTTTTTAGCTCAGTCTCTTCCATATCATTCCCTCTCTACCATTTCACTTCTGAAATTCTTGGTTTGGATGTTGCAATGCCTAGTCAACATAGACATTTTATTGATATTTGGAAACCTTCCATAAATATGTTCTTATACATCTTTGTATATGCAAATATGAACTTTTTGGCACATTTCATGTAGAACTAATGTATGAAATATCAATAAATTATACAATTCCATACATACCTTTCTTTCTTAGCTTGAGATGACATGATCACCTTCTCTATTGGATTGGGTGACCTCAACTCCATTCACTCCACAATTTCCATCTTCTACTTTCTTTTTCTATTTTTGATTAATTTACTTCTCTATTTTCTCAATGTCTAATTTTCCTTTTCCTTTGTCTTTTGTTTGATTTTCTGAATGCACTTGAGTCCTACAATTCTTGTTTAGATGTCCAAATTTGTAACATTTGGAACATGCATTTTCAAGTGCATAATTCTGCCTTTGATTTTTCTAATAAGGTGTTGTTTGAGATCTTCATTCATATGCTCTATGACCATAATTTTTACAATTATAACAATTTCCTTCAAATCTAGGTGTAATAGATGCATTCCTCATTCATGATCTACACTCATGTATTTGATGTCCTTGTTTCTTGCAATAAAAATAGTAACGAGTAAATTTAGGTTTAGGATTTTGCATACCATGTTTTCTTTGACAAATGTTTTTAGTATGACCAAGTTTTCCATAGTGATAGTATGTTGGTTTTTCCTTTAACTTTGCATTCCTAAGTTCTCCATTTCTAGATGATTCTCCTTGCTCAGTGTATGAATGTCCTGATCTATCAAAATTGCTAGATGACTTCATAAGTTCTTCAAAATATTTCATTACTTCTTTTGGTTTACTAAATTTCTCCATAGATTCTTTCTCAGTTTTTAGTTCATTCTTTAGTATGTCTTCTTATGATTTGAGATTTGCAATTTCCACATCTATATAATTCAATTCATGATTTACAAGCATCAATTGATTCATCATGTCCAGTTGAGTGTTTGTGATCCTTTGCACATCTAATATATTCTTTCTTCAAGTTTGGTAGCCACTACCCTTTTGTCTTCTTTAGCCATAGTCCTGTCTTATTCATCTTTCTTCTTTTGCTCAGTCACTTCACATAGTCTTACTAATTGGATTTCATTTTCTCTTTTCAGTCCTCTTATTTCTTCATTCAAGAATTTGTTCTTTTCAAGTAGATCTACACATGCTTTTTCATTTGGATTGATTTCTTTAAATAGTCCTTTAGTCTCAACTTCTTCATAGGAAAATTGCTTTATCTGGATAGCCAATTCCTTTCTCATTTTTAGGGATTCTTTCAAATCTTGTCTTTCTTTCTCAAGTTTTTGCAATATGAGCCGGATGTCAATCACTTGATTGTAAATAACCTTGTCTAGTTTAAAAGCCTCAATCTCCAAAATATAATCTTCAAGGGATTAAGCTTCTCTTAAAGAACTAGTTCTCCAATACCAATTGTTGATTGATGGAGTTATAAATAGGATAACAAGACATAAAGAGATATGGAGGGGGGAGGCGGATAGGGGTGAATCTAAGTCTTAAGCAGTTTTCCTTTTCGACAATTCATTCACACATTCACTAATAAACTTGTGCATGTGAAACTTGTAATGATAAAATAACCAAAACATGTAAATCTAATCTATCAAATGCATGAAAATAAACACATAAAATAATATTTGTTACCTAGAAACCCTCCAAGGTGAAGGTAAAACTAGGGTGGCGATGGCAGCCATAAATCTTCACTATTGCATTAATAAAGTTAATCTATTAGGATTACAATGTTTGATCATAATATATGATCTACCCTATGAGGAGTCTTCCTTGTTAAAATCTTAAGAGACTGTTAGGTATCACCTTGTTAGAGGATTTAACACTTACAATAAAGTAAAGACTCTGTTAGGAGATTTACAAAGATCCATTAAGACCACTCTATTAAGAGATTTACCCTGATTCAATTTCATTAGAATTGATTCAATATATGACTCTTAGTGTGATTTTTAAGCTAATTTAGAGTCTTCTCCTTGCTAACTAATTCTCTCTTCTCATCTGATAATTCTTTTCTTCCTCTTCATTACTCTGAATAGGTCACTTGCTCTATTAAGTGATTATAAAACACTTTTACTAACATCAGATTTGATCTTGATTCATCACTTCAATATTTGCGTATTACTTCTTTTCAAATACACACTTTTTTCGTCTTATCTCATTTCTATATACCACCACATCACACTACACGATCTAGGTTAAGAACTTATCTATTTAAAGATTTACGTAAAGAGTTTCCTAGATACTTCCATATTTTGCCTCTTCATTTGAATCATTGATCACAACACATAGGGATATGTGATCCATTTCATAAGCTTATAAAACTCTCTGTAACAACTACATTTATTAAATTTTCCTTCTAAGTCAGCTAAAAAATGTTTTACCTCAAAATATATTCCATTCCTAACTTTCATGTATACTCTACATTGCTTGACCTTTACAATTTTTTGATACTCCACATTGATGTTGCTTGGTCTCTATTGTGCTCGACACTTTCTATGTATCTCAACACATGTATGATTTGAACTGCTTAGTCGATGTTAAGCTCAACTTGTATAGAAAATACTCAGTGACCATACACTTGGCTCCTATAGAGTAGCTTGGTCATAGTGATGACTATCTAACTCTCTCTTGTAAATGACTAAGTGTTTAACACTAATAGACAACAATAGTCAGAGATACCAACATACATTAGGTGTATTAGGAACATGAGGTGAATTACATACATCACATGATTTAGGTGCATGCTCTTGAATTTCAATTGGTGTATGCTCTTGAATTTCATTTGCTACATTAGGTGCATTAGTTTAAATTGGTGTGAACTCTTGAAATCCATTTTCTATATTATCAATTTCAATTGGTGTGTGCTCTTGAATCTCTTTTGCTACATTAGGTGCATTAATCTTAGATGGTATGTGCTCTTGAATCTCATTTTCTACATTAGGTTCATTAATTTCAATTGGTGCATTCTTACCACTCACCTTGTGTGCATTTGATGTTGTAGAATGATGTAATCTCCTCATACACTCCCTTTGTTTCTACTTTGTTACCTCTTGGCCCTTAGTTGATCTTCTCTTATTCTTTCCCATTGTTCATAACCTACAAAATAACAACAAAATTGAATTAATAAAAACTAAAAAAAAAATTCAATTCAATCATTTTCTATAAAGCTTAAGTTATAATGATTATAAAAACATGAACAAGAGACACAAAATATGAAATTTTGATCATTTCAAAGCAAGAAGACATAAAAAATGTATACATGTAGTGGAACTACCTATGACACAATACTGGACCTTGCAATAACTTGAAATGGTTGTTTAAGGCCATTACAAAAGTTATATATGCATACTACGAAAATTGTGATTGCATTATTAATACCTAATCATAGCAATCACAATTTTTCATAATGCACAAAATGTGATCACGTTTAAAAGATGTACATCATTGTAGAGTGAGAGGAGAAGGGTATGATAGGGAGAGAGGTTATATTCACATTTCTTCTTAAACTTCTTTTCCAAATCCCCCATATCATTCAGAATATCAAACTTCTCATTATCAAATGACATTGTATTCACATTTTTGCATTTATTTCCAAGATTACCTATTTGTAGGATCACTTTTCCTTTACAATCTAAAATCATATCTTGTCATCATTATAAAAATCGTCCTCTAAAATTTTGTTTTCCAAATTATTGCAACTTTTTTCAACTCTTCTTTTCTTTCTCTTCACAAACACTTTTTTTTCTTTTTTCCTTTTATCCACTCACATTGATTTTGAGCCCTTACAAATTTCTTTCTCCATGTATTCAATTAATTTCCTCCAACCCAAATTTATAGTGAATATTGTCTATCTACCATATAATGCTTATCAACCTCTTTCTTTTAGGAACTATTTTGAGGCTTGCCCCTCTTGGTTTTGAATGGAGTTAATTCCCACTCATTTGTGTCAAATCTTATTTGAGTGAATTCTTAAAACTTCTATCTTGTTCTCTTTAACTAGTGATCCATTTGATGCATATCTTGAGCTAAAATTTGATTCACAATATTTTCCAAGAAATTGTCTTACGCCTCTTTAAGTTAATTTTGAACAGAACTCCCTATTTCTTATAGAGGAAAATTGTTGAGTTCCAACTCACCTACCTCATTAGTTGCTATAATCTTTGAATGAAAATTTTCCTCATTCCTTCTCTTCAAGATTTTTGAAAAATCTATTATTAACTAATGGAGTATCCTTATCATGCCAATCTAATGATTTTTCTATTGTCATGCCATTTGTCTTAGGAGTCAAATTTATCTTTCTATTACTAAAACTATTTACAATAGACAATATATTTATTTCTACTATACCTAAAATAAAATTAACTTGAATAAATAAATTAATCATTCTTTAGGACAGCTCTAAGAAACAAAACTAACCACTGAATATATGTTTTAATTAGTAAAAATATAATAATAATATTTTAAACTATTTTGATTTTCTCAAATTAATAAATATATACATCAACTGTACATTCTAATCTCTATGTAAATATTTGATTTATTTAAAAAAATAAATTTAAAATGAATATGAAACTTATTATAAGATCATTGCAATTTTGACTTTTTTACCTTGCATAAAGAATCCCCTAGATATTTTTGAATACAAAAGTTACTATATGCATTTTCTATTGAAATTTTACAGCTGTTACCAAAAAAAAGGAAAAAAAGAGTTAATTTTACTTTAATCATACTGATCTAAGATGCTCCTACATCAATAAATTTTTTAAAATTATTTTTAAATCTATAAATATGATAAAAACTTAATATACAAAATTCATAAAATTGTTGAAAACCAAACACATTACTAAACTTTTTGAGGGAATAAATATATAATTATATTCTATATTAACAAAATTATAATTATAAATACTATAATGAGAAAATATAAACTAGATTATAGGAAATTTACTACTTAGAATTGTTGGAAAACAATTCTCATACATCTCATCACTCGTTGACTATCTTGATTGAGAAGGCGAACGAAATCTTCATCTCTTTCGATGACACAACGCTTATAGCGACATGACCCTAGGATCACAAAACTACTTTACCCATACACATTTTTATTGGATAAAGTTTCCATGTTTCTGGAATAAACATCAATTAAGCGAATTCGTTTAGGGTTTCCCTGATTGTGGCCGTTGCTCCGTTGCCATTATCGTAGCGGTTACTATTGTCAAACATCCTTTTGTACGGACGACTTAAATATCACACATTAAGGCTTAATTTATAGAGTATAATAATAAAAACTAACAACTTTTTAAGCTTAATTTATAGAGTATAATAATAAAAACTAACAACTTTTTAAGCTTAATTTATTTCAAAATATGCGATATTTGTATTTAGAAATTAACATAACTTTTTAAGCTTAATTTCTTTTATTACGCTTGTAACCACTGCGGCCATTTGTATTGTATCTAAAGCCAAAACTTACTCCACTGTAGCTCTCACAATCTCCATGATTTATAGATCAGACAAAAATGAGAACGAGATTGGTTTTGTTCCTATCAAATCTGACTTTTGATCAGACTCAATATAAACGAAGACAATAATTTTGTTGACTTTTCAATAATTTTGTTGACTATGGGCATTTGACGTTCATCCACCGGCAAAGTCTCTGACTTGACTGACTTATGTAATGTTAGTTTTGCTCTCTACAATTATAGTAGATACATAACATTTATGTGTTTGGGCCTAGACTAGCTTATACATACCTCTATATATATTACGCCGAGAGTAATCGTTCTCGAGGCGCCTATTTTTATTTAATCCCAAAGTTATTTTAATCGAAGTTGGGATTAATGAAAATAAAAATAGGCGCCTCGAGAACGATTACTCTCGGCGTAATATATATAGAGGTATATATAAGCTAGTGGCAGTCGCGGCGCAATAGGAAAAATATTTACTTTTTATTTTTTATTTTGATAAGGTTACTATAAAATTGTTAATTAATTTTTAATTAGAGTTGTATGAAGTTACTATAAAATTATGCTTCAAAATATTTTTAAAAATTTAATATAAGGAGTTTAATATAGATTAAAAAAATATTTTTTATTTTTGGAATATTGTAATGTAAAATGTTATAGTCATACATAGATATATGGTTAGGGACAAAGTTACCATTATAGTAATGTTAACCTTAGGGATAGAATTAGGGTTAGGGTTAGCATTACAGTTAGGGTTGGAGTTAGGGTTAGGGTTTGAGCTATGGTTAAGGTTAGGGATAGAGTTATGGTTATGGTTATTGTTAGAGTTATGGTTAAGGTTTAGATTAGAGTTATGTTTATGGTTAAGGTTAGGGTTAATGTTATGGTCATGGTTAAGGTTAGGGTTAGAGTTATGGTTATGGTTATGATTAGGGTTAGTGTTAGGGTTATAGTAAGGCTAATGTTAGGGTTAGGGTTAAGGTTTGAGTCAAGGTTAAGGTTAGAGTTTAAAGGGTTAGGGTTTGAGTTAGGATCAAAATTAAGGTTAGGGTTAAGGTTAGAGTCCAATTATGGTAGAGTCAAATCCAAAGTTAGAGTTATGCTCATGGTTAAGGCTAGGGTTAGACTTATGCTTATAGTTAGGGTTAGGGATAGTGTTAGAATCCAATTATGGTAGAGTTAGAATTAGGGTTAGAGTTAGGGGTAGGGTTATGCTTATGGTTAATGTTAGGTTTAGAGTAATGCTCATGGTTACAGTTAGGGTTAGAGTCATCATTATGGTTATGGTTAGGGTTATATTGGGGATAGGGTTAGGGTTAGGGTTTGAGTCAAATATATCTTTTAATTTAATATAAGGAATTTAATTTAGATTAAATTTTTTTTTTTTGGGATATTGTAACGTAAAATGTTATAGTCATACGTAGATATATGGTTAGGGACAAAGTTAACATTACAGTGAATGTTAACCTTAGGGATAGAATTAGGGTTAGGGTTAGCATTAGGGTTAGGGTTAGCATTAGGGTTAGGGTTGGAGTTAGGGTTAGGGTTTGAGCTATGGTTAAGGTCAAGGATAGAATTATGGTTATGGTTATCATTAGAGTTATGGTTAAGGTTTAGATTAGAGTTATGTTTATGGTTAAGGTTAGGGTTAGAGTTATGGTCATGGTTAAGGTTAGGGTTAGAGTTATGGTTATGGTTATGATTAGGGTTAGGGTTATAGTAAGGCTAGGGTTAGGGTTAGGGTTAAGGTTTGAATCAATGTTAAGGTTAGAGTTAGGGTTAGGGTTTGAGTTAGGATCAAAATTAAGGTTAGGGTTAGGGTTAGTGTCCAATTATGGTAGAGTCAGATCTAGAGTTAGAGTTATGCTCATGGTTAAGGCTACGGTTAGAGTTATGCTTATAGTTAGGGTTAGGGATAGGATTAGAGTCCAATTATGGTAGAGTTAGAATTAGGGTTAGAGTTAGGCGTAGAGTTATGTTTATGGTTAAGGTTAGGGTTAGAGTAATGCTCATGGTTAAGGTTAGGGTTACGGTTAAGGTTTGAGTCAAATATTATTTTAAATTTAATATAAGGAGTTTAGTTTAGATAAAAATATATTTTTTATTTTTGGGATATTGTAATGTAAAATGTTATAGTCATATGTAGATATATGGTTAGGGACAAAGTTAGGGTAAGGGTTTGAGCTAGGGTTAAGGTTAGGGTTAGGGTTAGATTCTAATTATGGTAGAGTTAGATTTATGGTTAGAGTTAGGGGTAGGGTTAAGGTTAGTGTTAGGATTAGAATTAGGGTTAAGATTAGGATTAGAGTTAGGGTTAGCGTTAGGGTTATAGATAGGGTTAGGGTTAGGGTTAGGGTAAGGTTTTGGGTTAGGGCTAGGGCTAGGGTCAGGTTTAGGGTTAGAGTATGAGTTAGGGTTAGAGTTTGAGTTAGGGTTAGGGTTATAGTTTGAGTTAGGGCTAGACAAAGATTATAATTTGGGTTAGGATTAGGGTTTGAGTTTGAGTTATGGTTAGAGTTAGAGTTAGAGCTAGAGCTAGAGTTAGAGTTAGGGTTAGAATTAGGGTTAGGTTTAGGGTTTGAGTTACCAATAGAGTTAATTTTATAGTTGGGTTAATGTTAGAGTTAGGGTTAGGGTTAGAGTTTTGAGTCAGGGTTAAGCTTAGAGTTAGGGTTAGGGTTAAAATTAAAATCCAATTATGGTAGAGTTAGATTTACAGTTAGAGTTATGGGTAGGGGTAGGGTTACACTTATAGTTAGGGTTAGAGTTAGATTTAGGGTTAGGGTTAGTTTTATATTTAGAGTTAGGGTTATATATAGAGAGAGTTATATCAATGTTAAGGTTAGGGTAAGGGGATTGATTCAGGGTTAAGTTTAGAGTTAGGGTTAGGGTTAGGGTTTCAGTCAGGATTAAAGTTAGGGTTAGGGTTAGAGTCTAATTATGGTAGAGTTAGATTTACAGCAAGAGTTAGATTTAGGGTTAGAGTTAGGGGTAGGTTTAGGGTTAGGGTTAGGGTTAGAGATAGGGGTAGAAAAAGGGTTAGGCTTAGGCTTAGGGTTAGGGTTAGGGTCAAGGTTAGGGTTAGGTTTAGGGTTAGAATATGAGTTAGGGTTAGAGTTAGAGTTATAGTTAGGGCTATAGTTTGAGTTAGGGGTAGACAGAGTATTAGAATTCTAGCTAGGATAAGGGTTAGGTTTTGGGTTATGGTTATGGTTACGGTTAAGGTTAGAGTTAGGTTTAGGGTTACAGTTATAATTAGGGTTAAAGTCTAATTATGGTAGAGTTAGATTCAGGGTTACAGTTAGTGGTAGGGATAGGGTTACAGTTATAGTTAGGGTTAGGGCTAGGGTTAGAGTTAGAGGAAGGGTTATATTTAGAAGTTTTCTTATGGTCATAGTTATAGTTAGGAGGGGAGTAAGGGTTGGGATTTTAGATTATATTTATTATTATATAAGGTGCCCTATATAATAATATGTATGTTCCCACGCTCATGGATAAGGTTAGGGAAAGAAGTAGGACCATGGTTATTAGTGTTACATTTAGAATTTCATTTAGGAGGGCATTGTGTGCTATTTTTTCCCCCTATTCAACCCATCACTGATGTCTGATCTGAGAGACCTTAAATGGGATAGGTTCTTTGCAGAGGGTTAACATCGCTAAAGTTGGCGGCTAACATTTTGTGTTGGCTCAGTTTCTTCATTGACCACGCTGGATCATTTTTTCTTGGTCAGGTTGATTCATGTTGCGAGATTTGATAACTCTTATTTCTTTGCGAGCTATCTTCCCATCTTCCCAAAAGTGCAAGATGTTGCCATGCATTCCCATTCTAACATTTCTTTATATGCTAGTGTCTTTGAAACACTCTAAAGCCTAGAATTGCACAAGATGCTGCCATGCATCTCCATTCTGATGCATCGTCATGCTACATTGTTTCTTCAATTCTATGAAGCCCAGAATTGCATCATGCTACCAGGCATTGCCTTTCCAACATTTCCTTACTCCACAATGCTTTCATGAGTCTTTGAGACCCAAAATTGTGCCACATGGAGGGGATTCACACCTTTTGTGCTATCTGCTTTGTTCGTTGGGAGGAATCTCTTCACTACATCTTAGTCATCCTTTGGAAATAAAGCCAATCTTGATCGACCAATGTGACTTAATCCTTCATTGGGAGGAGTTTCCTCATTGCATCTCAGTCATCATTTTTGAGGGGAGAATCTACATCGATGGCTATGACTTAATCCTTCATTGGTGAGGATTCACGATGTATCTATGCCGTCTATTTCAAGAGGAAGACCTTCATCGATGACCATCATTAATTTTTGGGGAAACCAAATTCCCCCTTGTGGTCAACCTTGCATTTTTTGTGGGAGATTAACACATCATATTATCTCTTTTCGTAGTTTTCTGCCAGCGACATGAAAGTCTTTCCTCTTCTTTCCATGAGTCTCCATTCTAGCGCCTCCTTACGCTACATTGTTTTTTCAATGCTCTAAAGCCCAGAATTGCGTCATGCTATGACGTGTCACCTTTCTGACATTTTCTCACTCTATAGTGCTTTCGCAAGGCTCCAAGACCCAGAATTGTGCCACATAGCAGGGGTCCCCACCTTTCGTGCTATGGTTATAATTTAGATTTTAGGGTTATGGTTAGAATCAAGGTCAATTCTAGAGTTTATAGAATATTTAGAGTTAAGATTAGGGATTAAATATACATGAGGGTTAGCATTGGGTTGTATGATAGTTACAGTTAGGATTATAGTTAGATATATCATTTAGATTAGGTTTTAGTCAGGGTTTAATTAGACTTAAGATTAGGGTGAGGATCAAGGTGAAGTCTATATTAGGGTTCATATCATGGTAGGATTGAAACTAATGTTAGGGTTAACATTGAAATTATGATTAGGGGTAAGGTGAAGATGTATATTTGGTCATGATTGTGGTTTGTGCTAGGATTAGGGTCTACGCTATGATTAATTTTATGATTGTACCTTTAGGGTTAGGGTTTTGTTTAAGTTTATGATTATGGTTACAACTATGGTTTACAGTTCAAGTTTAAAGTTGGGAATGTGATTAGGATCAGGGATTAGTAATTTTTTTAAGAGTTTTGTTATAGGTTTACATCATGGTTAGGACCTTGGGACTGGATTTAGAGTTTAATATCATGGTTATCCCTATAGTTAGGTTTAGGATTTTGATCAATATTCTGGAGTTTGTTTTTACATTATGGTTAGATATATAATTATGTCAATATATTTTTGGTATTTTTGTAAACGAACTTGCATAACACTTCCCTATTTCAAAGTTAATAAAATATCATTTCTATTGTCTTAGATTTGAGAGTAAGTATATTAAATAAGTAATAATAAATGAACATTATGATTAATATATTTCTAAAATAAAAATATATTACTTAAAAACTTGTTTATTTTAAATGAATAAAGTACTCATTTACTTGTAAATTTTAAAAATAGAAATTAATCTACATATATATAAAATATTTATTCTTTTTCCTATTTGCATACAAATTAATTAAAATCTAAACTTTAAACTACATAAATATTTTAAAAATATATATCCATCAATAATTAGTTTAGAATAAAGTAAAATCTAAAAATTAGACACATATAGAATCTTTTTAATTTCTTGATACATGTTTTTCTAATTTATTTCTACAAACATGCAACTGATATTTCTATTATCCATTTTTTTCCATTCTGAAAAAATCTAGATGTAAATAGAATTTTTTTAGATGCATGCAATCTTTCTAATTTTTTCTACATACATATATTAACATTTCTATTTTATATTTTGTTTTTACATTATGGTTATTTCAATCAAAATATCTAGATGTAAATAGAATTCTTTTCAAAAAATCTAGATGTATATAGAATTCTTTTAATTTTTTATATACATAAAATATTTCTAAATTTTTTCTACATACATAAAAGAATAATTTCTATTTTCTATTTTTAAAAAAAAGCTATCATAAAGATTGATAAAAAAATTGATTGCATATAATTTTTTATAAATCTCCAAATACATAATGAGAATCAGAGGACAGGGAGTGAGAAGTGCCATTTTGGTTTGTTTGAAACCAATAAAACTCCCGTCTACCCGCTGATCAGCTCACCTGAAAGTAGCAGGGGTTTAAAAGTGGTGTATATATATCTAACAAAAAGTGGTTTATATATATCTAACAATAGTGTAGAAAAAATTCTTTTCTCAACTTAAATTGTCACAAGACCTCCAAAATAGAGGAAAACAGGGCAATTCTAGAGCAAAAATTGTTAAATAAATTTACAGAATAAATCAAAATTTCTACTTAACAATTCTATTTAACAATTCTCTACAAATTCATTTGCATTGGAGCAAGGATTCGTTTTTGTACGTCTTGATAGAAAGCTATTGTTTTTAAAAGTTAACTATTATATTTAAGAGGAATTTATAATATTTCAATATATTTAGTAATATATCGCTTTAAAAAAAATAATGAATGATGAAGTCTTATGCAATAATTTTGAAATTGAGGTTTATCATGTTGATGATAGAAATTTTTATCAAATAAAATTAATGTACATTGATAAATGTCAAATAAAAATGAATGTTTGTAATTCTTATTAAAAATCAGAGACAAAATAGTCAAAAAAAAAAAGAGAAGCATTTTAAACTTGAAAACAAATTCAAACATCGTACACACAACCTCTTGACTACCTAGAACTACATAAAACACTTTTTGCAACAAGGAAGATCTTTAGCAACAAAAGTAATGGCAACACAAAAGACCCTCAATTCATATATTAAAGGAAAGGGACACAAAATTCTCTTCAAGGTTTATGTCAAGGACTTGGTACAGGAAGTATCTAGATACTCCTCTATAAATTTGATCTACATAAGGAGAAATGAGAAAGATATGAATAGATTTTGATTCAATGGTTATTACAACTCTCGTGATTTGTAATATGTGATGTAAAAACTCTCACATAGAAATTAAAAATAGTAGCAATCATCACTTAAACATTTAAATATTCCCAAACATAATTCTCTCAACGATCTATAGTATATGGTATGAAGTCCTTCACTCCTTCATTGGTTTCTGAACAAATAAATTGCAATATAATTCTCTCAACGATCTATAGTATATTAATATTTTCTTTACAATAGATTGCAATAAAATATAAATTGAAAAGATAGAAAAGAAAATAGAAAATTATATTATTATTTTTAAAAAGTTTATGCAATTTTAAATCTTTGAATTCTAATATACAATGAAGAATATGTCAAATGTTTTCTGACTATTACAATAAAATTAGAAATGAACAACACTAGATTGAACACAATCTTAGATTGTAGACATATGATTTTCATAGTCCATAGTATTGTTGTGTATATTAATATATTGTTAGTATTTGAAAATACTGAATATTAAATTTACAATCTAATTTTAAAAATCCATCAAGAAATACATCCTTAGATTAGAATGTATATTTATAAATTTAAATATATAAATTTTTATTTTTACCAACAAGTCATATCTTTTTATTTTTGTCAACAATTTGAATCATACTTAAGAATCCATCATAAGATGAAAGAGAGCTGCATTGAAATTCTTATATTTATTATTTTTTCTTAATAAAATAATAATAATCATCACACTTTCTTTATAAACAAATATAATGAACACAATTTTAAATTCTGTTTATTTCATTCATCTTTTAAAAAATATTTAAATTCAAACACCTTGTAACGTATCTACAAAAGTAGACTCTATCATTAAATAAATGTCTCTTGACTTAGCTGATTCATCTTGACTACAGAGCAGAGTTGATCATGAAAAAATAAATGACTTTTGACTTAGATCAATCATCTTTGTCCACTGTCAAAGAACGTGAAATAAATAGAGCATAAAAGGACATTATTTAAGCTTGAGCAAGCACTTTCAAACAATACAATCACTTTCGCTATTGCTATCGCTTCCACTGTTCCGCTGGTCAACCATCACGGCTGGAATCTGTGGTGTTTGAGCCTCTACCTTACCTTCAAGCATCAACACCACCTGTGCCATGTTTGGCCTCGCATTCTCCTCATTTTGAATGCATAACAAACTCACAAGCGCAGCTCTTCTCACCTCTTCCACATTTGCATCACATGTAATCCTTCTATCTACAATATTTATCATGTTTCCCTGACAAATTTGCTCTTCAGCCCAGGCTGGAAGGTAATACCTACTCGATTCTTGCACATTAAAGTCCAAATTTCTCCGGCCCGAAATAATTTCCAAGAGAGTCATGCCATAACTGTAGACATCAACCTTGGAAGCGATGGGAAGTCCGGAAACCCACTCAGGTGCCAGGTATCCTCTCGTTCCTCTCGTAGTCGTCAGCACTTTGCTAAAGTCTCTACCCACAAGCTTTGCTAGGCCGAAGTCCCCCAGCTTGGGAGAAAAGTCCTCATCTAACAGAATGTTTTCGGGCTTTATGTCACCGTGTATGATGCAATCATTGCATTGGTCATGGAGATAAAGTAATCCTCTTGCGGTACCTAACGCGATCTCAAAACGAATCCTCCAACCCAGTATCTTCGGTTGGCGTTTGGAAGTATTGATGAAAAGGAATGAATTTAGAGAGCCGTTGGGCATGTATTCGTAAACCAGTAATCTGCGTGATCCTTGTGCACAGAACCCTCTAAGCCTCACCAGATTCTTCTGGTTTATGATTCCCACGGAGTTGATTTCTGCTCGGAATTGCTTTTCACATTGTTTCGAAGCCTCCAGTTTCTTTACGGCTACAAATGTACCGTCTGTTAGGGTTCCTTTGAACACTGAGCCAAATCCACCGGCCCCCAACTTGAATCTGAAATTCCTGGTTGCGGCCTTCAACTCCTCGTAACTGAACGTTCTGAGCATTAATGCATCCGACGTAACTGCACAACCTTGGGTACTCGATCTTGACCGACGCCTCCTACACGCTAGAGTTGTGAAAACTAAAGCAACGACAAGCAGCACTGAAAGTAGTGGAACAACTATAGTGGCTGCGTTGTAGTGGGTGGAGGGCGATTGAGCGGAGCCTACAAAGGAATCGTCGTCGCCCACACCAATTTTCAGCATGTACCCACCGACCAAAGTGTCCGATAAATCAGCTTTATTCGACCAGACCTGACAGTGCTGATTGTAGGGATCATAAAAATATGCAACGCAGGAGCAGTTGCGGAGACAAACTTCCGCACAACCCCCTTCAGGGTATACATAATTAGCTTTATCCGGCACCCACATAGGATCGGCAAATATGAAACTGTTAGTGCTCCTAATTTGGGGATCGCAATTGAGAGTGCTGTGGAAAACACATCCGCTAGACCACCACTCGCGCAAAGACCAGGCGCGAGGGTCTCTGGGCCTCCAGCCCTGTGCACACATGCAGGGATCATCTCCTCCTCGGCAGATTCCATATGGCCCGCACAGCCCATGCACCTCACATGCAAAAGGTTCATCCATCTCCACCTTGTACTGATCCAAATAATATTCCACTCCAAAGACTCCGTAGTGTCTTAGGGAGAAACCTAAGAAGAGATACTTCCTGGGTGTATATGTGAGATACAAGCCAGAGCTTATATTTTCAACATTGAATTTGACGTTGCTGAACAATGAATACTCTGATGAACTCCCATTGGAGTCCCACTGGACTCTCCAGTACTCTGCTGTGTTGTTCGAGAGTAGCACAAATTGATTGTTTCCAGATGGATCGATCTGAAGGGAGAAAATCCCGGGAGCCGGATCCAAAGGATTTTTCCATGAAACCAACTTTTGGCCCGTGCCAAACTTCATCCCGGGTAACCAGGTATTTCCCGGGTTGTCGAAGCTCTGCCAAACTGTTTCGGATTTGTTGCTGCCTCCCAGTAGCACGAAATTACCAGAATCAGATATCACAGCATTGGACACTGCCTTCCTCGCATTAGCTGACCAAACAGGCGCACCATTTTGATCAAAGAGTCCAAGGAAACCGTCTGTCGACAGCCTCAAAACACCCGTCATGTTTTTCACCGGTGTCTCCCTGTTTGCCACCCAAACTACTTTCTTGCTTTGGACATTCCAGATAGAAATATAGGAGTTGTTCGTTCCACTGGGGCTGAAGAATCCCAGTTCAAAATTGCCATTGCTTGAAACTATGCTCTCATGTTCCGTGAGCGAGGTGCCCAAGGAAAGTGTGTCTGACAGTGCCACAGAATTACATTCCTTTGGCAGAAGCACTATTGCAAAAGCAAAGAGTGCATAAGCTAATTGATCCTTCCTCCCCATTTTCACACTTTTGCAATGGTAGTAGTGCAGAGATGAGATATATTATGGAGATTTGGGCTAACTACCAACTAGTCAACCTGAATACAAAATGACCGGAGGAGGAGGTACAAAATGACCGGAGGAGGAGGTCGGTAAGGATCGGTCTTACGGGTTGTTTTCGTTTCTCGTGAAAGAAAATGAAGCTCAATGCCCAAAGTCAAGTCAACAGATCAACTTATTTTATTCGTATGCGCAAAAGTTCAGTCCAGCTTAATTATTAAGCATAATAAAGTCAAGTCAAGAAATCAAACAATTTTATCTGTACACGTTTTCGTATGCAAATATAAAACGATATGCGTTTTAGCTTTCTCTTTAGACGTTTCGGAGGAGAACATTACTTCAATTTACATGTACAGGGCGGAAACATGTGACAAGGAATGTGCTCTCGTGCCCAGTGATTTTTTTTAGTGGTGACTCTTTGTCAATTGGTTATTCCGTCTCTTTGAGAAATTGCAATTTGGCGAATAAAACTTACATACGGGGTCAACTATGTTGCCAAGATATTAAATAATTTGGGTCAAAATCCAAGACTAATCGCTTATTAGTTTATACATAATTGGTCGCAAATCCCAGTCCAATAGCCAATGTAATCTACATTTAAAGCACAATTATTTTAAAAATTTCACCTGCGTTTCCCTAATGTTTTCTTATTGGACAGTGTTATTTTGCCTTCAAAATAAAATAATATTTTCCCTCAGGTTGCACATCGCCCACCATTTTACTGACATGTGTCTCTATCCCTGTTCAGCCAACTATTTTATGTTTTAGTCTTTGGTACACGTGTCCTAATTTCGGGAAGATTGAGACTTTATTGTATGTCGTTTAAAATTAGACCCAAAATAGAATGAAGCCATTGATCTATATTAAATCAACGGTCCAAATTAATTCTTTTCACCATAAAATGACAACATTAAAAGTGATGACGACCAAGTTGGCAATAAAAAAGGGTACATTATTAATTGAATCTTAATGGATTGGCATACTACAAGTACACTGTATAGTGTACACTTGGCATGTGGGCCATGGACCACTTTTGACTCTATAAATTCACCAGAAAATTAAATAATCTCTCTTTGGAAATTGACTTATTATCCAACTATATTAATATTTTGTGTTATATAAAATAATTAATTCACCTCTTACATTACGAAAATGTTTATGACCAACAAAAAAATCGCCTACATTTATTTGTGTACCAAAAAAAATAAAAAAATTTCCACAATTATTATTAAATTTTGATACGGAAACGAAAATTTCGCCAATAGAAAATAATTTTCTCCCTTGCCTCGAATGAAAAAATTGCCCTCGGTTAGAAATTTTTCCTGCATAGTTAATGTTGAATTCGCCAGCATTTTACATATTTTTCTTGGGAGGGGTTTCTTAAAGTTATCCCTACTCGTGCCTAGAGGGAGAACATTTTCAAATCTATTTATTAGTTTGTGAAGGTAACTAATGGAATCTTTTAGTATTCATTTAAATTTAAACTAGCACTTGTACTGTGGAGGTTCAAGAGTTCACCGATTCATGATGCCACAATCTCGATTTTAATCTTATAATTAAATGTGTTATTAATTTATAACTTACAAGATTAAGTAAATAATTTGTTTTCATAAATTTGCATTCTTTATAGGTAGTAACCTTAACAAAGACATAAGAACATTCCAAGCACACTTCTATTTATTCATAGTGAAGACAGAATAATAGAAATGCAATATGCTTTATTTAATAAGAATTATATACAAAAGCAGAGAAGGATTTGTTTTAGTAAAAGGTATATTCGAAGCTGGTTATTTAATACAACATTTGAACAAGGTTTTTTTACAAGAGATGAGGCCAAAAAAGATTTTCTAGCTTTTAGATTTATATAGTTGTTTTCTTAATCTATGCAAATATTTTGTACCGTGCAAGTTCTAGAAAACTCTGGAATGCACGCCAAAGTGCACCACAATCTCCCATGGAGAAGTATTCGTCATATGTTATTTCTCATTTGAGAAGACAATAATTTTCTAGTGCCCGATATGCTATGTCAAGTTGTCACATATCTATTTCAATTTGCTCTCTTTCATCATCCAGTAGGCTCTGTGTACATGCATTTGCCTAGTTGAATTGCTTTAATATTTCTTGGCTATCAATAGCAATATTTTTGGTGAGTTATTTGATATGTTTTTCATTTGATTGCAAATAGTTTGTGGAAGCGAAGCCTGCTATGGAGGCCTCTTGCTAGAGTGCAATTGAGAGGGGGGGAGTTGACTCTAAAATGTTGTTTGAAATGGTAGTGGTATTGCTGGGTACATCTTTGTTTGCCATGTTGGGTAGCCTGCATGCCCCCATTGTTATAGTTGCAGTGCATAATCAATAGAATATTCAAATAAATTAGAACTAATGTGACTACTTTAGCAAGAATTTTTTGCTGAAGATGTACAAAATTTATGTTATTGAACATACTATTAGGCGTTGTTTAGTAGAATTGAACTTTTATTTGAAATAGATGTGAGAAAAGAGTTTACATAAGCATTCTAAAATAATGAAATAGGTAATACAAATTTACAGAGATATAAATAGTAAAGAGTGGGTTGAGAGTTCTGCAAACTATGAATAGAAGATGAAGGGTATGCAAAACAACATTTTGCTAAAAAAACATTGTTTGAGGTTTTATTAAATATGAGCATGAGAACCTTTCGTACTCCTATCATTTTCCTATTGTTTGATTGAATAATGAGAATTGAACCATGCATTGATAGCTGAACTCCAAAAAAATTATATATGTTCCAGATTTCAACCAATTGATTATTATAGGAACCTATCAACTTTCGAACCAATGCAGCACCCAAAATGGCCAATATTTAATGAGTGGGATAGGCAATGGGCCATTACTTGTGGAGGTTCAACAACTTAGCCTTACATGGATGCACGGGAAGCCATTAGATTTTTTTTTGTAATTATTGATGGACTGGGAGAATCTACCAAAGCATTTGTCTTAGCTTTGGAATCTATCATTCTTAAGGAGTTCATTCTGTAGGGATAATCTCATTCTTTACTTTGTGATTCAAAGGAATTGTAAACTAATTACTTTTCTTGACTTCGAACCATAAAAACTTCATTTGAAAATTGAGGCATGCCTTCTTCAACCTCTTGAGATGTACCTTGACATTATTCATATATTTATGAGATAGACAGTAACCAATCTTCTAAGATTTAAATCTAGGTCATTTTCTTGCATGTTCAAATCGTGTGCCTATTATTTGTTGAATTCCACAATTTTCTTTACTAGTTATACAAGATATTCTCACCTACAAATTTTCTTATTTTTGGGCTAGTCATTGGATGGATGTTAGTGTTTCTTCCATTAGCTATTGAAAGTGAAGTTTGCATAATTAAAAATATGGGTGCAAGTAAGAAGTCTCACTAAATTTATTACAAAGAAATATAGTTCGAGATAGCTAGCTTTCGTGAAATTTGTGGTAGTCTATTTATAGGCCTACAAATACTATTCTAACTTGTTGACGATGCTTATGACTATGTTGTGTGGAAATTCATTTTTTAATAAAAGTAGATCCAATTGGTGCCCAAGCAGAAGTCTTCAGAGAAGCAAAAAGGTTTTCTCTTTATTTCACTTTTGCAGTTGTCTATGAAACCCTCATGATTGAAATTGGTAATCCAAAATGTATTGCAAAATAAAGAAATCACATTATTTAATATGATAGTTACAATTGAATAGGTGGGACTTTTATTTGGTGTCTAAGTTATGAGCATTCAATAAGATTTTTTTATCTACAAATAAAGTAGCTACAAATTTTTTTGTGAACTAAAATGAAGTCAACGTAAAACTAGAACTATAGCAATTCTAGAAGGTTGGTTGTAAATGATAACATATTGAAGAAGAATATTTTTTCTAGAAGCTATGGAAGGCATTGCTAGACACATCATTGATTTCTTCAGTGGTGAATCTTGGCCAAATGGCTATTCTATATCTTTGGGAAATTGCAATTTGGCGAATAAAACCTGCATACGGGGTCAAATAGGTCACCAAGATATTAAATAATTTGTGTCCAAATCCTAGGCTAATCGCCGATTAGTTTACTCATAACTGGTCCCAAATCCTGGTTCAATCGCCAATGTAAGATACACTTAGGACATATTTATTTTAAACTATTCACCAGCTTTCACCTTATTTCTTCTTATTGGATAATGACATTTCACCCTTAAAATAAAATAATATATTTCCTGGGGCCGAGCATCACCTACCATCTTACCAACGCATGTCTCCAACTACCCTAGTGTAGCCAACTATTTTATATTTTGGACTTTGGGACACGTGTCTTAATTTCGAGAAGATTTAGAGTTTATGTTATAACATTTAAAATTAGGCCCAAAATAGAGTTTAGGCCATTGATCTATCTTACATCAACGATCTACATCAATTCCTTTTACGATAACAATGATAACATGCAAAATGACATTGTCACGTTGACCAAGTTGGAAATAAGAAATGACACTTTATTAATTTAATCTTAATGGAATGACAGACTACAAGTACATTGGCCATTGTACACTTGTCATATGGCTCATGACCCACTCGTGACTTTGTAAAATCACTATAAAATTAAATAATCTCTCTGTAGCAACTAACAAATCAGCCAACTATATTAATATTTTGTGTTGTATAAAACAATTAATTCACCTCTTACATTACAAAAATGTTTATGACCAAAAAAAAAAATTGCCTACATATATTTGCATGCAAAAAATAATAATTTAATTCGCCACAGTTATTATTAAATTTTGATACGGAAAGGAAATTTTTGCCAATAGAAAATAATTTTTTGCCTTGCCTTGAATAGAAAAATCGCCCTCGATATGAAAAGTTTCCTTCATATTAAATGTTGAATTTGCCTGCATTTTACATATTTTTCTGGGGAGGGGTTTCTTAAAGTTATCCCTAGACACATTTTTTCAAATCATAAGCAACTATTATTGAGGTTCCTATGTCACCCATAGTGCTAAAACATAGGTGATCATAGACACAAACACACTAACAAAGCCAAATTTCTCTATAGCTTATTTCAAAATAATGTGTGATACGACCAATAGGAATCATTGCGAACATTCTCCATTTCCAAAACAAAAAATATTTCTCATCCTGAAGTAACTGTAGGATAACTATATTCTCATCCTCAATTACTAAGAATACCACCAAGATAGAGCACCCATATGCAATGGTAAATGATTGGTAATTCTTGTTTGCAACTATGGTTTCAAATGGGAACTCATCTATTTTCACTTGAGTAAAACCTTCATCATGGATTTTAATACCCACAACAGCAATTGGACACCTACTCCAAAAAAGAACTCCATCACATTGAACCATCTCATCGTAATACATAAAATTCTCCAAATCTATTGAAGGTTCAAACTTTAGTTGCCATTGGCCTTGGAAATAGTGATAAATATGTATAGAAACATTGGATACCCATCTCCATCTAATGCCTTTAGTACTAAGTAAGGATCTCCATGCCTGGAATGTAGGTCTAGTTGTACCTTATTGTAAATCCTCCTAAGCGGGTTTCAGATGTATAATTGTGAAGGGCATCTTACAAGTAATCTTCTTGGGGAAGCTGATAATATACACAATGAGGAAGACCAATTTTCCAAAATGGAGAAAGGTATTGTATGCTATTTTTGCATAGAAAAACAATAGGTAGTACATAGTCCTTCAGCATTAAAGAGAAGCAATCATGGGCTGGAGTGAGAAAGTGAAGAGAGGAAGGTATGAAATGACAGAATTGCATTGCATTTTGTAGAAACTAAATGAGACAAGAAAATCGAATGTAAATCTGGAAGCTTTCTAAATATGTGTTCTTGCAAGTACACTGGTAAACGAGGCAAATGAGAGTAGTAATTTTTGTGTTGTCTTCTTTGAAGGTCAACTGCTGAAATGTTTATGTCATCCATGTTGTTAACTTAATTTTTGTTTGGAGAATCAACTAAGAATATCAATCAAGAACTAATTAGGAACATAAGTTACAAAAATATATTGTGCTGCATAATAATGTAATTGAATGCAAACAAAGACTTTGCAGCCCACTTATACAATCCATATGCATAAACCTAGCTTAAAAACAAAACTTTAGTTTTTACAATTTGTGCAAAATTAGACACATAATAATACTATAACCTTAAAAAAACTTGCTAACTATTATATGTAGTTCAAAAAAATTGTCGAATAATGATAATTTACCCATATATTGATACCTGAAGCCCAAAAAATAAGGAACATTAGTAGTGAGTGTCATTGTAATAGATAAGATTGGACAATGGTAATAATGATTATCTAAAAATGGATAACACATTCATAGTCAAATCTCTTAGAAATCTAATAATAGTCAACATGGAATTAGAGGTGATGTTGGTAGAAGAGATGATGTTGTGAATAATGTATACTCAACAACAACATGAGAAGCATAAATTGCAAAAATATTTTGTGCTGCATGAAAACATAATTGAATGCAAACAGAGACCTGACACCCCACTTGTACAATCCATATGCATAAATGTAACTTGAAAACAAATGGCTAGTTTTTAGAATTTGTGCAAATTTAGACGAATAATAATACTATAACACAAATAGATTTCAAATAAAAGAGTATGTGTAATTATAGGGAAGTACAATAATGTCTACAAAATGTGTCTTTTTATTTTTCTCAATCAAGTGCATATAACTATACATGTACAACACAATAGGGTTGCTAAGACAATATATGCAATCATTTGTAGTTCTTTTGCTATATGATCTATAATTTCATTAGGGAAATATGGGTTTCGATTATTTACATCACAAGAGTGTTTAATGTGGAGTATTTTAGCAACTAAAAGGTTACAAAGCAAGACTCTCAACAAAATAATTGATAGCACATGGAGACATTGTGGGCATCCATGTAATTGCTTTTTTATCAAATGATGCCTATTGGAAAACAAAGAATTTGTAAGATATTAATGAAATTATGATAGTAGTTTGAAAGCAACAGAATCATTCAATTGACTTGAAAAAAACTTCTAAGAAGCATATTGATACATAGTAATGAACTCTACTCAATGGATCTAACATATTTATTAAAGAACTAGGGTAGTTGATATTGTTGTCGGCTAACGCACCTTTCATACCATTTTCCAACTAAATATTAGGAAAGAGACATGCTTTGAAGTTGAGCTTCCTCATTATTCACTGTATTGTGTATGGATGGTTTTGCATTCTGACAAGCCTTTGAAAGTTGAATACTAGTTGGAGACAAAGGCTATCTAAAATCTTAACTCGAGACAGTGTTGTGAATGTTAACCCTTTCCTTACATTTCTCTATCCATGATGTCACAACAAATATGCTATACCTACCAAAATATGGTATGACTTTCCATAATTAGGATTGACTATTAATTATATAATGATGCACTTCAATGTGATTGTTAAAATTCTATTACCTGTCTATAATAAAGCTTCTAAATGTACACATTCTCAATGCCTAATACAATATTTAAATAATTATCCTTTAGTACAAATTGTTATACTAACATGTTAGATCAATAAGGATCAACATTGCATTGTTCAATCCATGTTAATCAAAAGAATACAGTAATCCAAATTCAAAATTCCAAGTGGTAATTTTAGGGGTGTTGTTGATCAGAAGAATATACATGTGCTATGAGATGATCTTACATCTCCAAAAAAATTCTAAATGAATAAAGCAACAACAAAGTTAAAACATTCTGCATTGATGAAGCTATAAAAAATGACACCATTTTAAATTTCATTATTTGGAGGTAGAGATAGATTTTGTAATGATCATCAATGAAATGATAGACATGAAATAACTCAAAATATAAGGAAAGAGCAAGGAGTCATCATTTCTTGGAGAAATAATGGCTTGTGTTGTATTTGGATATGTCTTCTAAACACATGTCTTTGTATTGTCTTTGTATCTTCTAGGAACCCACAAAATGGAAATGCATGGTATTAGTCAAAGGGATAGAGAAATCAAGCATCCTTACCATATCAATAATAGACATTACCAGACAGAGCAAACATCCTTGCATATTCGTTTACCAAAGAAAATCTGTAATTGTTCCACAAATCTTTATCCATCAATAGAACAGAACAATGTAAAGAAGAATTATACCAACACTATACCAACATCCTATGTACTTACTATTTCATTATATTTCATAGTATTGGTCACATTTCTTCATAATCTATGTGCACACTCATTAAGAAGAAGAATCCAACTTATGCAAAAATACTAAACAAATAAGACTTGGGTAAATTCTTCTATCACCATTGCATAACTATTAGAAATGATGTTGAATGATTTACTATTATCACCAAATGTTTTTAAGCCATCCTACCTCAATAGCCTAGTTCTCTACTAATATCCTACTAACAAATAGGGTTGGACATTATTGCTTCCCAATAAGATTTCAGAGCTTGCACCTAACAAATAAGGAGGATGATAGTGAAATTTCATTTCAGCATGAACCTATACACCCAAGCATGTCTTACATCACAGTGAGGAAATATGAGAGCTCACTTAATAATATGGCCTAAATTCAATCATTTCAACAAAAATAGGTTATAGATATTAATGACTAATGTTTGAAGACTCTAAATTCTATGCTGATATCTAGATGCCCCAATAATCAGTCGAATACACAAGATTGGTTAACTATCTTCATTTTCAAAGCAATTACAAAGAGATTTATCTATAGTAGGTCCAAACAAAATTAGAGAAATAAAAGACGTAAATCAATATGTTAGTGGCACAAATAATATATAAAGCTGATATTTTTGCACCCCTATGATACTACTAAAATAGGTTGGACTGGAAAATCAAAAACCATGAAGATACATTTAGTGTTTAAGGTTGGAGTAGTAAATTCAAACTATCTACAACCAATTCAAAACTCTTTAAATCTGATGATTCACAGTGTGTGATGTAAACTCATGTGGCACAAATAACATACAAAGCTGACTATATTTTTTCACCTCTATGATACTACCGACACAAGTCCTAGTGACCAATCGAAAATCATGAAGGTACATTCAATCTTTAAGGGTGGAGCAACAAATTCAGACTACCTACAACCAATTCAAAACTCTTCAAATATGATGATGCATAGTATGTGCACAACAATGTGAGATAAATGTGGAAGGGAAAATAAGCATGATAATCAAAATGCCAAAAGAAAGAGATCCCTACAAAAGGGAAAGGAAATACAAAGGAAGAATTATAAAAAAGTCATGGCAAAATAGAAGAGACATGAACTCACGTATGAATAAAGATAGACATAGATTAGAAATTTTTTGAATAAACAAGAAACAAATCATCTATAGATCTGAATAAATTCATTTAAAACATGCACCTACAATGTGGAAGTCAAAGTTCTAAATGATTAAAATAATGGCCCAATTTATTTTTAGAACATGGTGTATTGAATACAACTTCGTTGAGTTCCCAAATTTCACCTGGCGGGGTACCCTCTCCATCTAGGCTATCAAATAAGGTTTGCACATACAAATAGCTGAATTGATTTTTTGGTTCACTCTAAAATGTACATTATATAAAAAAGATACAATAATATAAATGTCTTGGAAAAGCCTTTGCCTTACTAGGATTTCAAAAAATAATGGATTTGTTTTTATTTATTTTTATAAGAGATTTGTCTATGTTAATCAATATATTGCATCAAAAGAAACCAAAAATATTTGATCCTCATAACATGCATTAAAGTTCTAAAACACATTATCTAATTGGGGGTTGTGGTTGATGTTGTGACATGGATAAGTATTGACACTGTCTTTGGAGTTACCATCATCAATAGTAAGAATATATCTACCACCATTATTCAAAATGAATGGCTTGTAATTGGACACTCCATCTTCTAGGCAATCTATCACATAGGATGGACTCTTCAAAACCCATGGCCAACTCATGTACATCAAACTGGGTTCAGTCTTAGAGCATTGGTAGGAGGACAATAGAAGATTGCCTCAAAGACATGGAAATGAGTGTGAACAACCATAGCCAAATAAATCAGTTAACATCTTTTGTACTACTAAAAATAGAAAAGAGTTGGCAGATGTTGCAGGGAAAAGTGGGTTTTAAAATGAGGGCAAATACAAGAAAATGAGAAAAAAGAGTACATCAACTAGAATGTAGGTTAAGTAGCATGGCAAGAGGTTTGAAAGAGTCTTAAGGAAATAGATGGGTTTCCTTAGTCTAATGGTCTACAGCTACATTCCTTTATAGCCTACCTCAAAACACTAAACAATAATGAAAATATGTTAGAAAACATGGTTTGGGCATCAACAATGTAAAGATAATTTGAAGAATAGAGCCTACGCTTCCTTTGTCTCCTCCTTGAAAGCAAGTACATATTCATCTCATTTATACTCTCTTTGGTATTTGTGGTGTTACAGAGGCATAGTGTATTTTTTCGTTAGTTGATATGGCAAAAAATGATTGTAATTAATATTTCTCAAGTATACCTTGCATTTCTATGTATCTCTATTATGGACCGAGATATGTGCAGGGCACATGCACATTATACAAGGTAAACAAACAACTTGATTTCTTTTAGCTAGAAGCAAGCTTGCATCTGGTCAGTCAACTAAAACACCAATTGTAATTAGACCAGTCTCTTGAATTTAATTATGAAATCTTGAAACCTTTTAACAAAGTTTAAAATCATTATTTGTGATCCTAAAATTAATCAAACGTGAACAATATTTATAACTTATAACATCCTATATATTAAGTATATGTTGTAGTTTTTATTCAAATAACTATGGCCAAATACAAATAGGTGGCTGCTAATTGATTATATGTAGCAATTACAATTTATTTGAGAATCTAATTCAAATAATTAGACAATTATATTTTCTTAGTTTTCTTTTGTTTTAAAATTTTTGTTCAAATGGTTTCTCATTTCACCAGCTAGCTTTTTTTTTTTGTCAAGCATGCAGGAAGTGCCAAATAAAATGAACGAAAATGAGAGCACCCCAAAAATTCATCTAAGATTAGTATGCACATCATGTATCCAATAGTTCCTTGAACATCTTCTAATAAGCAAATACAAGTGCATACTACTATGCCATAAAAGCAAAAACAAACATAGTTATTTCCCACAATTAAACCTTAAAGGAAAGTGATTGCAATTTACCAATCTAAATAAATTTCAGCAGCATTATGACATATAGATTATTATTCTACAATCATAGAACTAGAAGAATGAGACATAATAGAGAACACATATATACTTGGGGGAAACCTTTTGAGGTAAAAACCCCACTCTCTGAACCATCAAGCTAATGTATTATTCAACAACAAGTTACAATACATTTTCAGCCTTCACATGGAGATTTACATCTTGCTCCATTCTAGAGAAAATTTGGCACCATAACCCTATGCAAATAACTTCTCATCTCTCTCTCTCTCTCTCTCTCTCTCTCTCTCTCTCTCTTTTAATTCTCTACAATAATGCTTTGTATTTATAGAGTTTTCATACAAGAGGAAATAGTTTCTAAAGCATCTACATTCAACGCATCTACAAATTATTTTAGAAACTTTGTTATGCATAACCCTTGCATAAAACAAAGCATAAGAGAATAAATCTCCAAAAAACAAAATCTTTCTATTTTTCTACTCCAAGTCTTTTCTTGTGGAAGAATCCAACTTCATTTAGCAACTTTCCAAGAAAGCACAAATAAAGCAATAAATTGTGGTAAGGTTGAGTCATCTTATCCCAACAATCTCCCACTTGACGAAGATCTTACAAGATTCAAACTCATGAAACTATATCATCATAGCCATCCATGAAACAACATTAATCATAACATATGCTCTCATGCTCCATCTAGACACCTAGTGAAATAACACAAGCATACGATCCATGTGATAACAAAGGATACACACTATTGCCACCACTCCACTACACTCACAAGCTACAAAAAAGTATTAAGAAAAAACATCAACTTCTTAGCCCAACAAAATTGTGAAGTCGTCCTCTAGAAAACAAGATAAAACATCAACCAGAACAAAAACCAAACTGATTGGTCCAATCCAACTGATAAACCCACGAGATTGAAAATAGCATCCACAGTAAATGCTAACCCTTCCAATCACCCATACCTAAAAGGTATCCAATGCTAGAAAACTCATGCCAACAACATAACCAACCTATAAACTGCAACCTCAAGCTCTATGTGCAAACCAGTTGAAGAAAACCAAACACATACAAGAATTGCCATTGCATGGTTAATGTCGAATCTAAAAAATTAAAAGCATATTGAGTCTATTGATAACAACACAAAGAAAGTGAAAGCATGTAGTACCAAGGACCATCCATAAAGATATGAAAATCATGTAGCAAAAACATTGCAAGATATATCTCTTTCATCTAGTCTCTACAACTTTCCCATGTTCTCCACATCTAAGAAAGAAAAGAGATAAATGAACCACCTTATCATTACAAAAAAAAAATGAAGTACAAGTGATAATAAATGACCACAAAAAGAGTGACCACCATAGCTCCAATAGATCTCAAAAACAATCTTATGTGAACCAAAACATCGAAGAAGATAACCAAGACCAAAGAAAGAAACTACAAATCATAAACATGTAGCATGTCCTTCTACAAACACTTCTAAATGTCAACTACGCCAACTATGATCTCCTTCGCAAACCCAAAAGAAAAGCCACAACAACATCCAAAACTATTCAACCTCAAGAGATCAAACATAACATGATATCATGAACCTACATAGATGTAAGCCTCTCAAAGAAGATCAAACAACTCCATTCCTATTTTAGGAAATCAGCCCACTACCATCTCCTATTGTCATCATAAATGAAAATACACCTAAAGGAGATAACCATGTTATCCATCTCTCACAATGAATCCTCCATAACCATCTAACTGTAGCTCAAGATCCATAAATATGAAAGAAAAGATAAAGCACTTGAAAGTAACATTGGGAAATACCTCTCAAATGATAAACTGTCGAGTAGACCAAGGGTGGGGAATCAAAATGCTCCTCCAAGATATGCAAGTCACCCTATGACTTATCCAAGAACAGTTTTCTCATAGCTCTCTATTGAACTCATGTCCAACAAAGGTGTAGGCTCCTTAGACTTTCTATTGAAATCTCATCAAGAGTATACATCTCAACAACATGTCTCTCGTCTCAAGAGAACTCTAGCCTCACCTAAGTCTCCAAGTATCCACGAGAACCTATGATCAATCACTCTATGCAAAACTCCACAACAAAATAGCTTTGTCATCAAGTATCAAGAAAATGATCAAAAGTACTCAATACCAAGAAACTATACCAAGACCAAACCAAGAAGATAAACATGACATCATGATCTAAACCATCTTCTCCAAAGAGATAACATGTTTTATGTGATCATATCAAATAACTGTATCATGTCACAACTCTAAATTGGTAATAAAAAGAAAACCATGACATAAAAGCCACCATGATAACATATCAAATAAGTGCATAAACAACATCTCTACCAAGGACCCCTTGAATCCTAAAGATGTTGACATCTCCAATCACATGAAGATGCCATCTCCAACTAGTGAACCAACAAATGTGAAAGACCCATCTGCAATAATAGGATCTAAGGTATCCTCCAACATCTGTAACACTAAAGAAGATCATCCATCATCATATGATGGGAAATTATAGGCACTACCAAAGCTCCCACTATAACATGATACCAAGCTATCTAAGCATATGCCACACCATCCTCCAAATCTAAAAATAATCTAGGCCCACACATCACAGTAAGTGAAACCAAGATCTCCATACTAAGGAAATTCACTATGCTATAAGAATTATCCAAGTTATCCCACTAGAATTAAATGGGTGGCCTACCCACTTGACTGCATAACTTGTAGATCCAATCATTGCAATATGGAAACCTTCTATCACATTAGTGACATGTACAAATGAGATCAAATAGAATAATCATGTAGACAACATGACTCAAACATTGAATCAAGCACAAATCTAATTTGCCAATCATGTCCACATCGAGTACCATAGTCTAGGAATCCAACAAAGAATCATCATAGAAATGTTGAGTGATTGATCACGTATCAACATCTCCATGTAGAGAAAGAAAAACACCTCCTCTCACCATGCACAAAGAATGCATGCATACAAAACTACAACTTTCTCATCTAGTACCACTCTAAAGGAACAAGAGTCAAGAAAATAGCTTTTTAGTAGATCCACAAAAAACCATAAGTTTTTACTTCAGCTTTCAAAACCTGAAAAAACATTGTGTTTAAGAAAACCCATGCACATCCACACCCACTTCTCATCCAAAAGGCTCAAAGTCTGAGAAAAATCCCAAATGACTGAACCCAGAATAATGGATTATCGCAGATGAGCATCACCATAGATTTTTTTAAGAAAAATCTATAAACCCCTCAGATCCAATGAAAAAGAATCCAAGCCATGCACATATAAGCATCCAAGAGGAAAATATAGTACTAGAACCCTAGGTCCACTTGTAGACCAATTCCACAACCACTACTAGCACATGCATCTGAGAGAGATAGGCTATCCAGAAGCTTCCAGATCATCCAATGATCAAATCCATAACCTCTATGCATTATAGGTAACAAAATATCTTCCAATACTAATGCATCAGGAATTATTCTGCTATCAACCAAGAGTTCCAAGTCAATGTCATTTAAACATGACCAACTCTATTTTCTCTGTCTTCACCATCCTTTAAGAAATGTATGTTGGCTCCTGAAAAACTAAATCAAATACAAGAATACCACTCATCAAAGGATTAATTATTAGTCAATTTCTTCGAAAACTCTTCAAGCTCTACAAGCTCAAAAAGTCTTAACAAAAGAAATACTCAAAAACCAGAAACACTGTGAATCCTCACATGCAAGCAACATACAATTCACAAAACTGAGCTTTGATACCAATTGAAGGGAAATGAGAGCACCCCAGACATTCATCTAAGATTAGTATGCATATCCTGTATGTAATAGTTCATTGAACAACTTCTAATAGGTAAATACAAGTGCATACTACTATGCCATAAAAGAAGAAACATACATAGTTTTTCCCACAATTAAAACCTTAAAGGAAAGTGATTGCAATTTACCAATTTAAATAAATTTAAGCAACATTATGACATACAAATTATTATTCTACAATCATAGAACTAGAAGAATGAGACAAAATAGAGAACAAAAATATACGTGGGGAAAACCTTTCAAAGTAAAAACCCCACTTTCCAAACCATCAAGCTAATGTATTATTTGGCAACAAGTTACAATAGATTTTCAGCCTTCACATGGAGATTTACATCTTACTCCATTCTAGAGAAGATCTGGTAGCATAACCCTATGCAAATAACTTCTCATCTCTCTCTCTCTCTCTCTCTCTCTCTCTCTCTCTCTCTCTCTCTCTCTCAATTCTCTACAACAATGCTTTGTACTTATAGAGTTTTCATACAAGAGGAAATAGTTTCTAAAGCGTGTACATTCAACGCATCTACAAATTATTTTAGAAACTTCATCATGCATAACCATTGCATAAAACAAAGCATAAGAGAATAAATTGCCAAAAAATAGAAGTTTTTTGTTTTTCTACTCCAAGTCTTTTCTTGTGGATGAATCTAGCTTCATTTAGCAACTTTCCAAGAAAGCACAAATAAAGCAATAAATCATGGTAAGGTTGAGTTAACTTATCCCAACATAAAATACTTTACGTTTCTAAAAGCCAACAATTTTTGAACCATAAAATAAAGAAAATTGTAGAGTAAATACTATACAACAAGGCATTGTTGGATGCTAGAAACATCTTGAAAGATGTTCAAAATGGACTGCCACACAAATCAGAGCCATGGAGAGAATCTCTAAGGATAAAACATAATGCAGGAGCCTAAAAAAATCTTTGCCAACCTTGAAAACAAATGTAACAAAGTACTGATAGGATCTGTATAAACTAATTTCAGATTTTTTGAAATGCTTGTAGGTTCTTCTTGATTTCAAATAGACTACAACAACCCAACTTAAATAGTGAGTAATTTAAAAAACCCTTAATGCATACTAGGTGAACAAAAATCATTGTAGCCAAAACATACATAGAAGAAGTGAAAGAATTAAGCTAAATAAAATGTCATTTAGAAACAAAACAACAAAAAGGGAAAAATGGTAATGGTTATATAGGGCAAAGAGATGTCATTTTACATATAAATTAGGTTTCTTGATATGTCAGAAGATTCAATATGGATGTAAATGATTGTCAAATCTCATCTTTTTCTATCCTAGAATCTTGACTCATACACCAAATAATATGTTCCTCTTGAGAACTAACCAAACTAGAAAAAACCCTATTTAGAAGCATATTCAACAAAAGGAAAATGACAAATGAGAAAGAATGAAAAATAAAAATATGAGCAGAAAATACCTTGTTACCAAGAAATCATCAAACACATAATGTGGTACAAAGCAAGTAAAAGCTCTATAACTATGTAGAATAAGGTAGTCAATCAATGCACATACCAAATGCCAATCCACTATGAATTAAAAGACCCATAATAGGTCGCAGATCAACTCTATCAGAAGTTGGCCACAATAGCGAGAGGCCATAGTAGGTTTATGATGAACGCTACATGGAGGAAGCAACAAATTGTGACAAATATGTCACATCATCGATATCCCCAAGCGAGCACTGTTCTAAAGTTGAGCATGCCCTATTGGCACCTAAGAAAGGGATTCTAACTTTGATGAGACAATTTTCAATTGAGAATCCCATAGTAAATAGCCTAATTGGCTAATAAATCAATGAATGTCTTTCAATGAAAGTCTTAAGCTTTTAGAAATGTAACTTAGTATTTTATTTTAAAATCATATTTGTCAAACTTAAGTAATATTATTTATCATGATTCTTATTGGCTAAAAGTTGAAAAAGCAATGTAGAAAATAAATATTATTACCAAAAAATATAAAAATCTCAAATGTTGTGGTATAGTATGAGATTTCATTATTACTATATTAAATGCACTTGCAACCATCAAATTTAACAATTATGAAAAAGTTTCCTATGGTAGTGCTTGATCTTCATTGACTGTCAGCTATTGGTGTTGAATAAAAAATAGGTGTCTGTGAACCTCACACGGGAAAGAATTGGAGTGTAGAGGAAAGGAACGATGCAAACAATAGGTAAAGCAAGGAATTTGAGAGTGGGGAAATGAGCTGTGATGATTCAAAAATGGAGTGGATAATATTTATTAAAGTTGAAGCAAAAGATAATCTCAGCTAGTTGTTATTTATAAACAAATATATATATATATATATACACACACACACACACACACACACACACACACAAATACAAGCCAAGCCATAATGTTAGTGCATTAATGCTACTGTACTCATGAACACTATAGGTAGACTTTGATAGATAAGGTATTCAAAAATCATTTAAAATATTTTAAAAAGAGCTTCACATTGTTTATTGTTAAGTTTTATTAAAGGCAAAGAGAAGACCTTTTAAATTTATTTTACATTATTTTCTTAAGATTAGTAAATAGCATTTAATTGTTTACATTTTACATTTTTAAAATTATTTTAATAATTATTATATTATTATATAAAATAATCATCTTGAATAAAATGTTTTGTAATGATATTTTTTAATTTATAAAATTAAATTATATATATATATATATATATATATATATATATATTATAACAACTTGATTAATTTTATAACTAATTCATTGAAGACTATTAATATTTTTTCTTATAATCAAACTTAAACTTCATATTACTATATGTATTTTATGACCTTGTTAAGAACTAATTAAATTTCTTTTTGATATTGACATGTTTAGAAGTTAATAAAAATAAGTTGGACAATAATAAACTTTTCAAATGAGATCTTAAAAAATTACATTCAAAAATTAAAAGTTGTAAGTTCATTTAAATTTTTTCCCTTAATTCTTTTTATCCAAGTTACTCTTTAGTATCTTTTATATCTTGTTCCTTGTAAATAATTATTAAGACATTTTTATATTATTAGTTCTTGCCAATAGAGTGTAACTAATCGAATCCTAAAGTACAAATGTAACAAAGTTGAAATGCAATTATTACAACATTAAATTCAATTGACGCATGATTTGACTGCTTTTAAATATCTTCTTAGCTCTTAATATTAGAATTATATATTCTTTATTCATTTTTACAAATATATAATTAATAAGTTTATTAGTAAATAGAGATATTTGATTATTACATATATTTCTATTTCTTTTGACTATCTCATCATGTCCTCTCCACTTCTCTATTTTCATTTCCATCATATATCTCTACTTTTATTTTCTTTAACTATTGGCAAGAACTTTGATGCATTGCATTCCTTGTTAATATCTTGTATTTATTATAAAAAAATGGGTCATTACTTGCAATGTTTGTTGAAGGTTTTATAATCATATTACCACATTAAATGAGCTTAGTATTGAGTTAATCATCAACATGTTTAATGGTTAAGTGCATTGAATTGGAGCAATACTATATGATTGATCTTTTAGGGAAGACTAGATGCTTCAATCTTGACCCCCACGCCCTCACTTTCCTTTCTATTGATATGCCTCCTCACCTTAGATGTAATGTCCTCATTGTTAGGGTTAGTTTGGGACAATTACTACCTACAAAATAAATGTTAAAATTTAAACAATAATAAATCTAACCATATTATTCCACCCTCTACCCTAAACTAAAATTTAACAATGTCCTAGATCGGGTTTTCTAACCCTCAGTTATTTGACTGTCTTCTCTGGAGTGCATCCATAAAGGTTCTTCTTGGACAATGATGTAACCCAATCTTGTTATAGAATAATTTAGAAATTGACACAAGAAAGATGCTTCAGAATACCACAACTCTTCATTAAATTTTTTGTAACTCTACTCCGCCTCTACAATGAAAACAAATACTTGCTTATTACAATTATGAAAATTACCATATTTGGCATATTTTCAAGAATTTTTTTTTCCATTTTTGGTAATTTTTAAAACTCATCCTACAAATCTCAGTTTTTCCCAAGAAAAGCCCCCCAACTAAGGCAAGATGAATTTACAACTAATCAACAAAATAAAAAAAATGATTTCAGATTTATTACAAAAACAACTTTCTAAAAAAACTAGAAAAAACAAAAAAAAGCCAAATTTGGAGGTCAAGATGAGTTTTCAAGCTTCCAAAAAAATGTTGAAATGGTCACCAATCAAGCTAAGCTCGATCAATAATCCAAATAACTCTTTCTAATGCAACTACCTATAAAATTTCAGCCAAAACCCACATCCGAGTCTAAAGTTATGACCCCCAGAAGTAAATCTCAACCAAAACCCACATTCGAGTCAATAGCCTTGACCCTCAGATGCCCCCGCATCAGATGAAATATCATCTATCCAATGCCAATCACATATGTATATGTTCACACAATCAAAATATTCTGGTACATGGAGATTGTCTATTAATCCTAGTCATGATGTTAAGCTAGAGAGCTTAATACCTTACATACCCCATAATATTTATTTATATCATGACATACTATAATTATTCATTATAATACAATTCCCTATATTCAAATAATATATTAACATTGAGTTACATCATATCATGAAATACTATAATTATGCAAAATAAATATTTCAATAAAAGTTAGAAAAACATTATTTCTATTATTTAAAATATCTAAATTCATACACACATATATATTATAATCATGAAGTAAATACTTTAAAAGAAAATATTAAAAGTTACCCTTTATGACTCACTTGTTGGCACCTACAATGTCGGGCCTTCTTTGAAACTATGTAATAATTTAGCTTGATTATAATATCCACCACATAATATATTCTTTATTCCCTCTTTTTAATTATATTGGGTGGAATATATGCCTTTGGTATTTTGCAACATGTATGGATTATTTTTTCCAGTCATATTAATGGTTTGTCTTATATATGTTAAAAGTGCACCTTATACTCTTTACTATCACCTCATTAACCTTGTAAATATGTCACCTCTTATATTCCTTTCAATAAAGTATTGTTCATGGTTTTAATGCCTACAAATTGTAGGCTATAGTCCTTTTTATTTGTTTTGTATGACATGGGTTTAGAGGAGAGGACCCAGTACTTGAATGCATTCCAATAGTTGTGATAGAAGTTGTTCACTTAATACCTACACTTATTGAGTTAATGTCTAATTTTTTTGACAATATTGTAACAATACTTGTGACTTTAAAGTTGTTAGTGCAATGCTAACTATCCAAAATTGAATAAAATGTACCCTTATTTATAAAAATTAACCAATGATGTGATACCACATTAGCTATTCAACTATGGGTACCCTTTATGCATGACCATTGGTCTCACTTTTTTGGGGGGCCATTTTGGACAACTTGGAAAAAATCATGTTGATGTGGCATCATAGTGTGTGACATGGACTTGAAACCTTAGTTATAAGTAGATGACACACCAAGTAAGCTTCTGTTCAAAAAC